>CANNZV010000541.1:25673-117701 GCA_947561585.1 Caprella mutica
CATAAAATTAAACAAAAAACTAATCCTAGACAAATTGAAAGACTATATAAGTAGGTAATTAATTAATTTGTAATTATGTAAATGATAATATGAATTGGTACATATATATAGAATATATGAAGGTATTTCAAATATACTTATTATTAATTTAGTTTATTGCATATTTCTTCGAGGTTTGGAATTAATTACCGCCTAATAAATTCCTTGTTAACGATTCCAATGGAATGTTCCTAGAATGTACTTCCTGGAATATTCCGGGTATAACTTGGAATGAAGAATATTGATTTTATTTTATATGGAATTGATTATATTGAACTTTGAGACTATACATATTAACATTATGTCAAATTTTACAAAGACAAATAAAATTAGAGAAAATTTGAATTTACAAAATTGTTGAAAATCTACAATTCATAAAAATATTAGAAATTAGAAAATTAGAAAATTGTTAAAATATACAATTTATTAAACTCTATAGTTAATTACCCAATTTGTATAAATAAACCCAAATTATAATTACCTACTGAAAGAAAAGTCAATTTTTTACACTTGCACATTATATCCTTTTTCTTTGTTTTTGAGGAAACAATAAACAATATTCAAACAAAACTTTAATTTACCACACAAACAATGTCACAGGTACAACCCATTACCTAGTTACTAATTAGTTCCATAAACTAACTAACAAACTCTACTTTGTTCGTATTGTTAGGCACCAATTCCTTACTTTAAAAATCAGTAATTATTTTTCTTTATAATTGTCATGGCTTTGGAGTGCCGTGATACGAACGCTGTACAGGTTCAGAGTCCTGGAAAAAAACTGATGGATATTTTCTTAAAATAAATTCACAACAGTAGAAACTGTTTCATACCATCCAATGAAAATGACGAACATTAACATTTTGAAGTCATAGCGATATTAAAAGGAAAAAACGGTTCAAGTGAAAAGTAATAATTGAGATTATATTTTCATTCACATTATTTGAAAGAAGTAGTTTCTTGAAAAACAACCACCAATAGTTGTAAATAAAGTGCACTGTGAAGATCATTTTCAATAACTTTTGTTCAATAATTCTTAAAAACTCTCATTAATCATATTTTTTTATATAATTAACTATACCTTTCATCATAAACTAATTTTTTCATATATTTTCCTCCATTGGTTATCATTTTTCCCAATTGGGGACTCAATTTCGCTAACAGTTCCCCCCCCCCCCTCCCCCTGAACATAGGTAGCACTACTTATCTACAACTCCGCAGCACATTTTACTGATAAGGCTTATCAATGGGCAGAGTAGTGGAGATAATACTCACAATGATGTCTTTCATCGCATCTACTCATGTTTGAAAATCATTAAAATGACGCTTTTAACCAACCCTATTTTGCGCTGTCCAAAAACATAACGTTTAAACTGTCATTGCATCATTTGGCGGTAAAAAAGCGTTACCTATATTTTAGCTTCAAATTAAATTCATTTAAGTTTGACTAGGTATGACATCATATTTAAGTATGCTAAGCTCTTCATATTATTTATGTCATATTGCATACTTCAAAGCGTGGGAAGTGATATGCTAAAGTGTGCTTCTTTTAAAATGAATATATTAATTGTATTATTATGTTATACATGATATTGTACAGAATTGTACAAAGCTTTTCAGTATCCAATATATAGTCAATATACTTTTTAGTATCCAAGTATGTATTATTTACCTATTGAATCTAATATATAATCAATGTCACAAATGCATATTGAATTTCTATTGTATCCAACATGCATCCAATTATGTATTTGAAAAAAAATATTTTCAATCGTTTTACCATGATTTTTTAATTCATTTTTTCAAATAATTCAACAACGAAAAACCAATACACTAGTCAAAGTACAATCCAATACAACAGACCTGATAAGTACATCACTATAATACATCTATATATGTGTATATCTCTGTGGATAGTTTCCCAGGAGCACCACCAACAACATAGCCTTGTTAGTCCTTAAAGCAATAACTCTTATAATTAAAATAACTCTCCTAGTGATAATACTCATCAAAATCAGAGGTAAAACTCTTACTGAACCCTTCATTGTGCAGTGAAACAAGGCCTTCTATACTTTACATGTCCTTCTAATTTTATAGCAAAGAATAATATTAATAAAATTTACAAAAAGCTCGTAAAGTTAAATATATTTTAGATATTTCTTAATTTGTTTCTAGTTAACTTTGTACAAACATTTTAATTAGGTAACTCGTATATACATAGACACAGTGAAAATGATTTATGTAGATGAAACGATTCGTTTTTTATGAATTATGAAATAGTATAAAAACTTGTTTTCAGCCTCACTTTATTTTACAATACTGCATGCTTCCAGAAAATTTATTTCATATCTTCTTACTAATTATTATAACATATTCACATATACATTTAAATATCTTTACAGTGATGGAATAAACATACCAAATAGAACTATCAAATCCACATATAACTATAAAATAGTCTAATATTTTTTTTATACAGTTTACCGTCCAAATAGAAGTTACCTACATCGTCAAATATGAAATACACTTGCATCCAATGATCAGGCCCTGGTGTCCTGGGCATCCTCTTAAAAAGATAAGACAGCAACGTTACCAGCAGGTGTAATTCAGAAGTCACTGCTAAACATCTTCGTACAAATTGCACTGGCAAATACACTAGATAAGAACGTACCAACTAAATGACTTACCTTATTGCCCTATTTACAAGATAAAAAAGAGGGCAGGTTGGTTAGAAATAGTTCTACAATAATAATATTTCAAATTTTCAAATTTGTATTGAGTAAATAGATATTGTATGAATGTTCTTCACCGTAAGAGTTCATCCCTAGTGTAATATTATTTGTATTGACTGTAAATAGATATTGTATGAATGTTCTTCACAGTAAGAGTTCATCCCTAGTGGAATATTATTTGTATTGACTGTAAATAGATATTGTATGAATGTTCTTCACCGTAAGAGTTCATTCCTAGTGGAATATTATTTGTACTGACTGTAAATAGATATTGTATGAATGTTCTTCACCGTAAGAGTTCATCCCTAGTGGAATATTATTTGTATTGACTGTAAATAGATATTGTATGAATGTTCTTCACCGTAAGAGTTCATCCCTTGTGGAATATTATTTGCATTGACTGTAAATAGATATTGTATGAATGTTCTTCACCGTAAGAGTTCATCCCTAGTGGAATATTATTTGTATTGACTGTAAATAGATATTGTATGAATGTTCTTCACCGTAAGAGTTCATCCCTAGTGGAATATTATTTGTATTGACTGTAAATAGATATTGTATGAATGTTCTTCACCGTAAGAGTTCATCCCTAGTGGAATATTATTTGTATTGACTGTAAATAGATATTGTATGAATGTTCTTCACCGTAAGAGTTCATCCCTTGTGGAATATTATTTGCATTGACTGTAAATAGATATTGTATGAATGTTCTTCACCGTAAGAGTTCATCCCTAGTGGAATATTATTTGTATTGACTGTAAATAGATATTGTATGAATGTTCTTCACCGTAAGAGTTCATCCCTAGTGGAATATTATTTGTATTGACTGTAAATAGATATTGTATGAATGTTCTTCACCATAAGAGTTCATCCCTAGTGGAATATTATTTGTATTGACTGTAAATAGATATTGTATGAATGTTCTTCACCGTAAGAGTTCATCCCTAGTGGAATATTATTTGTACTGACTGTAAATAGATATTGTATGAATGTTCTTCACCGTAAGAGTTCATCCCTAGTGGAATATTATTTGTATTGACTGTAAATAGATATTGTATGAATGTTCTTCACCGTAAGAGTTCATCCCTAGTGGAATATTATTTGCATTGACTGTAAATAGATATTGTATGAATGTTCTTCACCGTAAGAGTTCATCCCTAGTGGAATATTATTTGCATTGACTGTAAATAGATATTGTATGAATGTTCTTCACCGTAAGAGTTCATCCCTAGTGGAATATTATTTGCATTGACTGTAAATAGATATTGTATGAATGTTCTTCACCGTAAGAGTTCATCCCTAGTGGAATATTATTTGCATTGACTGTAAATAGATATTGTATGAATGTTCTTCACCGTAAGAGTTCATCCCTAGTGGAATATTATTTGTATTGACTGTAAATAGGTATTGTATGAATGTTCTTCACCGTAAGAGTACATCCCTAGTGGAATATTATTAGTATTGACTGTAAATAGATATTGTATGAATGTTCTTCAACGTAAGAATTCATCCCTAGTGGAATATAATTTGTATTGACTGTAAATAGATATTGTATGAATGTTCTTCACCGTAAGAGTTCATCCCTTGTGGAATATTATTTGCATTGACTGTAAATAGATATTGTATGAATGTTCTTCACCGTAAGAGTTCATCCCTAGTGGAATATTATTTGTATTGACTGTAAATAGATATTGTATGAATGTTCTTCACCGTAAGAGTTCATCCCTAGTGGAATATTATTTGTATTGACTGTAAATAGATATTGTATGAATGTTCTTCACAGTAAGAGTTCATCCCTAGTGGAATATTATTTGCATTGACTGTAAATAGATATTGTATGAATGTTCTTCACCGTAAGAGTTCATCCCTAGTGGAATATTATTTGTATTGACTGTAAATAGATATTGTATGAATGTTCTTCACCGTAAGAGTTCATCCCTAGTGGAATATTATTTGCATTGACTGTAAATAGATATTGTATGAATGTTCTTCACCGTAAGAGTTCATCCCTAGTGGAATATTATTTGTATTGACTGTAAATAGATATTGTATGAATGTTCTTCACCGTAAGAGTTCATCCCTAGTGGACTATTATTTGTATTGACTGTAAATAGATATTGTATGAATGCTCTTCACCGTAAGAGTTCATCCCTAGTGGAATATTATTTGTATTGACTGTAAATAGATATTGTATGAATGTTCTTCACCGTAAGAGTTCATCCCTAGTGGAATATTATTTGCATATACTTGCAGAGAAGAATATTAAGTATTTGTGGCTTTCAATGAAAACTTAACATATCCATACGTATAAGATTCGATAAATAAGCATAAAAAAAACAAAAACACTAGTAATTTAAATCCCACCTAGTAGCATTCCCAATGGATCAAAGAAGACAAAAGCCTTTCTACTAATAGAGTACATCCATCAGAATTTTAATTAGTGGGTGACATTTTGAATATTCAATGTTTGTCAATTTCCTCTGGCACACAATTCATCAATACCCTGTCACAATGTTGTGACAGGGCATTCTTCGGACGGTAAAGCGCTAACCTGAAGCCTAATCTAGTGAACAGCTCTCGTGGTTAAGGCAATCAACTGTAATTCGATTTAATAGTGGATTTAATTCAAAATAATATCATTGAACATGCATATATGGTGATTTATTTATATTAAATTAAAATTAAGCTACTCATTATGATGTTCGTAAAATATTAAACAGGGTAATTTAAAACAAGGTATCGTAAATTTTTTAGTAAATATGCTTTAAATATTATGTAAGCACACAATTAAATATTGCTAATAATAATAATATTATTTTTATCTTAGTTATATTTTAATTACTATTATATCGTATTTTCTATATAACCGAAGACGTGAACCTGACCGATAATTCGTAACTTACCATTTATACTTACAACAATTTCCTCTTACCTTTTCTATGGAGATTTCAGTTCCAAATTTTAGATGCCATTTCCGAAAGAAATCTCTAGCCAGGCTTACATTTCGATTTGACTCAACCACTGCCATAATGAGTACCATTGTTTATAGTAATTGAAACCTTTTAACCAACTGTGACCCAGTCATTTTAACCCATTGTACGTCTGTTCAACCCTTTGCTATCAGCAAAGCCATTGCCCATAGATGCTAAGGGACAACAAGCTTCTCTTTTCTCTAATTAGATGTTCTTCCTCAGTTAATTTAACTTCCTTCCTGTTGCAGGTAGGAATAAGAAAGAAATGTGGTTCGTTAGATAAGTCACAGATAGTACCTAAGATGATGTGGACAGTGCTGTGTCAAAACAAATCAAAATATTGGGACCTGGTCATCATAGCCAGTCAAAAGATACTGCAGGACATAAGACACGTAGGACATAGGATAGGGATATAGGACAGGGACATAGGATAGGGACATAGGACATAGGATAGGGATATAGGACAGGGACATAGGATAGGGACATAGGACATAGGATAGGGATATAGGACAGGGACATAGGATAGGGACATAGGATAGGGACATAGGATAGGGAAATAGGGTAGGGACATAGGACAGAGACATATGATAAAGGATAGGGACATAGGACAAAGGATAGGGACATAAGACAGGGACATAGGACAAAGGATTGGGGCATAGGACAAAGGATAGGGACATAGGATAGGGACATAGGATAGGGACATAGGGTAGGGACATAGGACAGGGATATAGGACAAAGGATAGGGACGTAGGATAGGGACATAGGATAGGGACATAGGATAGGGACATAGGGTAGGGACATAGGACATAACACAGGGACATAGGACAGGGACATAAAACAAAGAATAGGGACATAGGACAGGGATATAGGAAAAAGGATAGGGACATAAGACAGGGACATAGGACAAAGGATAGAGACATAGGATAGGGACATAGGACAAAGGATAGGGACATAAGACAGGGACATAGGACAAAGGATAGAGACATAGGATAGGGACATAGGACAGGAACATAGGACAAAGGATAGAGACATAGGATAGGGACATAGGACAGGGACATAGGACAAAGGATAGAGACATAGGATAGGGACATAGGACAGGAACATAGGATAGGGACATAGGGTAGGGACATAGGACATAGGACAGGGACATAGGATAGGGACATAGGGTAGGGACATAGGACATAGGACAGGGACATAGGATAGGGACATAGGGTAGGGACATAGGATAGGGACAAAGGACAAAGGATAGGGACATAGGACAGGAAGATATGACAGGAATATAGGACATATATAAGACACACAGGAAAGGGATATACATAGGATACATAGGATAGGGAAATAGGACAGAAAAATGAAAATAGGACAGGAATATAGGAGAGGGACATAAGATGTAGCCTATAGTGGCATAGGATATAAATCCATATATGATATATGTAGATATATCGATAGGGATATCAGATATAAGATCTAGGACATAATTATTGATTTTAGTAGTGGTTTGACGTCTGCTTCAGAACAAAAAGCCATTTCACTAAAGTCAAAAGGTAATTAAGTACAAGGGACTGGAAGAAGTAGTCAGAAAGAAAAGTGGCTACATGAACAAAAACACCTACCACCGTCTGTGACAAGGCTCATGGATGCAGAAAAGCTACTCCATGAATGCAGTCACTTATCAAGGATTGTGACAAAATGGGACACAAGCACCGGTGACTATTCAATTTATTGATATAAGTAGTCACTATATTACTTTATATAGTTTTTAAATAGGCTAACATACAATTTACAGATTTTAATTTTTTTTTTCCATTTTTTTCCTTTTTACTTTTTACTCTTCTTTCCTTTTTGTTTCCTATTTGTTCCTCTTTTTTATCCTATGTACGAAATACAAACAGAGCAAATAAAATCTATTTATTTGTTTATTATAGCAGCAAAAACTATAGATAATACTATAGGGTAAGTTCTAAGTTATCGGACAGTTTCACATTTTCGCTCATATAAGAAAAAAAAATATAATAATTAATATTTATATATCTTTCATTTTAATTAAATAAATTAAAAAATTAAATAATAATTATTATATTTTTTTCTTATTTGATCGAAAATGTGAAACCATTCGGTAACTCGGAACTTACTCTTTTATTTTCTTAACTAGTCTATAAGGAAACCAGTGTTTGTAAAATTCGTGACAATAGTACACTAGTGGTACTTAAATTAGTATAGTGTTTATATAATGGATATGGTATAGCCAATATAGTGCACTATACAGAAATAAATACAAATTAACTTAGAATCTGTAGATAGTATGTTAAAGTTTTTCATTGTAATTCCATTGTCTAAAATTAGATAAAATAAAACAAGTTTGATGAAAAAAGCAGTTTTTTGTGTCCCATTTTAATTTTTTTTTAAATTTAGTTTAACGGTAATGTGGTCTACTTACTGTGCTCAATACAAATAATATTCCACTAGGGATGAACTCTTACGGTGAAGAACATTCATACAATATCTATTTACAGTCAATACAAATAATATTACACTAGGGATGAACTCTTACGGTGAAGAACATTCATACAATATCTATTTACAGTCAATACAAATAATATTCCACTAGGGATGAACTCTTACGGTGAAGAACATTCATACAATATCTATTTACAGTCAATGCAAATAATATTCCACTAGGGATGAACTCTTACGGTGAAGAACATTCATACAATATCTATTTACAGTCAATACAAATAATATTCAACTAGGGATGAACTCTTACGGTGAAGAACATTCATACAATATCTATTTACAGTCAATACAAATAATATTCAACTAGGGATGAACTCTTATGGTGAAGAACATTCATACAATATCTATTTACAGTCAATACAAATAATATTCCACTAGGGATGAACTCTTACGGTGAAGAACATTCATACAATATCTATTTACAGTCAATACAAATAATATTCCACTAGGGATGAACTCTTACGGTGAAGAGCATTCATACAATATCTATTTACAGTCAATACAAATAATATTCCACTAGGGATGAACTCTTACGGTGAAGAACATTCATACAATATCTATTTACAGTCAATACAAATAATATTCCACTAGGGATGAACTCTTACGGTGAAGAACATTCATACAATATCTATTTACAGTCAATACAAATAATATTCCACTAGGGATGAACTCTTACGGTGAAGAACATTCATACAATATCTATTTACAGTCAATACAAATAATATTCCACTAGGGATGAACTCTTACGGTGAAGAACATTCATACAATATCTATTTACAGTCAATACAAATAATATTCCACTAGGAATGAACTCTTACGGTGAAGAACATTCATACAATATCTATTTACAGTCAATACAAATAATATTCCACTAGGGATGAACTCTTACGGTGAAGAACATTCATACAATATCTATTTACAGTCAATACAAATAATATTCCACTAGGGATGAACTCTTACGGTGAAGAACATTCATACAATATCTATTTACAGTCAATACAAATAATATTCCACTAGGGATGAACTCTTACGGTGAAGAACATTCATACAATATCTATTTACAGTCAATACAAATAATATTCCACTAGGGATGAACTCTTACGGTGAAGAACATTCATACAATATCTATTTACAGTCAATACAAATAATATTCCACTAGGGATGAACTCTTACGGTGAAGAACATTCATACAATATCTATTTACAGTCAATACAAATAATATTCCACAAGGGATGAACTCTTACGGTGAAGAACATTCATACAATATCTATTTACAGTCAATACAAATAATATTCCACAAGGGATGAACTCTTACGGTGAAGAACATTCATACAATATCTATTTACAGTCAATGCAAATAATATTCCACTAGGGATGAACTCTTACGGTGAAGAACATTCATACAATATCTATTTACAGTCAATACAAATAATATTACACTAGGGATGAACTCTTGCGGTGAAGAACATTCATACAATATCTATTTACAGTCAATACAAATAATATTACACTAGGGATGAACTCTTACGGTGAAGAACATTCATACAATATCTATTTACAGTCAATACAAATAATATTACACTAGGGATGAACTCTTACGGTGAAGAACATTCATACAATATCTATTTACAGTCAATACAAATAATATTCCACTAGGGATGAACTCTTACGGTGAAGAACATTCATACAATATCTATTTACAGTCAATACAAACAATATTCCACTAGGGATGAAAATATAAATGATTAAAATTCATAAATGAGCGAGTGATGATTTTAATTATATAATATATATTATTTTCTTTTGCCCATATATATTATTATGTCAATTAATATACATGCATAATAAAGGTAATTAACTAACAATAACATTAATTTTTATTTTAAATAGGAAGTGGTAAATTAATAACATGTAATAAATCCAATTGTTTATGACAAAAATAATAATTAAGAAGGTTCTTCATTTAATATACTTCAATATGACAGTTATATTAATCTCACACATCATATAATTAATATACTAATTAATAATTGATGTAAACACAAAATACAAAGCATATTGTCTCTTTTTATGATGCTTTAGGTACTTAGGAATAAATGTTTTATTATACATTCCGGCTTTTTGTGGTAATTTATACACTATATACAGGTATATATAGGGTGAGTTCCAAATTATCGAACAGTTTCACAATTTCGATCGTACATGAAAAAATATATTAGGATACATTTATTTTTAAATTTATTTTTGTATCCATGATATATAGGAGCGGTATCATAGATACCAATTCAATTAATAATTATAATATATTTTTTCTTACATTATCGAAAATATGGAACAGTTCGATAACTTGGAACTTACCCTACATCTATAACATTTTATGAATATCTTTTTATTAAATATGGTATTTTAAAAATATCTTTTAATATAATAAAATTGTAAAATTGTAATAGATTTTATTAAATAGATTATTGAATATTCAAGATAAAAAATAAATTTTCAAATTTTTCATGATGTAATATAAATTTACTAAATCAAAATAAGTTAATTTTAACATAATTTTTAAGGAATATTTTTATTTGCATGAAATTTTCTATTATGGTTAATATCATTATAAAATATGATAGTAATCTATGAAAAAAAGGTACAACAAATTACATTACAAAAAATATAATTTTCCAAATAAACTAAAAGTCCATATAAATTATATACTCCATATAAAATGTGTCCGTAATATAAAATAATACGTAAACAATTTTGTCCGAAATTTAGGAGTCCTATAATACATATTTATATCAAAATTAACTTCTCTGAAAAATTAGAAATGTATCAAACTTTTGTTAAAATTTCAAAATTCTTCCTCCGATTATTTATTTAATAATTATATATATAAAACATATATTTCATCTCTTAATCATAAAATAAAAATATAAAAATGTATTCATATTTTCCCACAATATCCAATTATCTATTATTTCTATTGATATGGTTAATAATTACCATATAAACATCATCATGTGGTCAATACATACATAGTCACTATATTCCAGTTTTACATTCACCTGAGCCTTACCTGTGGTTTAGTATCACCTTTATTGCTTTAGTCCTTGTGGTTTGAAACGTCTAACCATATTTATTATAGTACCTATAGTTCTGTAGATCGTTTTTATAGTGCTAGGCATGGGTTCTGAAGAGACCATATGATGTACCGGACCCGTGCCATAAAGTAGGGTAAGTTACGGGTTATCGGACGGATCTACGTCTTCGAACACGTATAGAAATATGTAAAAATTGTTATTATTACACAGTGCTATCTAATACTTCTGCAAACCCGGGTTTGCAGAAGTATTAGATAGCACTGTGTAATAATAACAATTTTTTCATTGTTTTTTTCTTATATGACCGAAGATGTAGTACTGACCGATAATTCGGAACTTACCCTATATCATATTTTCAGGATGAACAATCTCATTTTCTCCATAATATGCAATCGAAAGTTTTACTCAAGTCAAAACATTAAAATACAAAATTTAAAAAAAGATATTTTTAATAAATATAAAACAAATTAATATTCAATAAACGAAATAACCATTGTTGTGCAAGGTAATTTAAATAAATAAAATATATAATAATTACTTCATTAATGCTGTTACATATTTCTTAACTAAATGTAATATATTTCAATTTAACGTTTTACTTACTTCTAGATAGATCTTTTAGATTGAATAGCAAATAATTTATAAATGTTACAATGTACTCAGTACTTTAATTAACCAAATTAATCACAGGTAAAAAAAAATAAGACTTCTTGTTTATTAAACATATATTTCTTTCATCAGGCATTTTAACTAAATAAAAGCAAGGCCAACTTATTTAGTAATAAAAAGACGTATATTATGAATTAATTTACTTGATGATTATATAAAGTAAATTACTGATATTTATCAGCTTATATATTGGGTAAGTTACGAATTATTGGTCAGTTTCACGTTTTCGGTCATATAAGAAAAACTATATAATAATTATTTTTAATTTTAGTTGGTATCCATGAATGATACCTGTAGGTAATTAGTATCCAAGATACCTACATATATCATGGATACCAATAAAATTAAATAATTATTTCGATATCCCTTTTTCTTATATGACCGAAGATGTGAAACCGACCGATAATTGGTAACTTAGCCTACAGCCGTACAGTTTGTTTATCCATCATCTAAGGAGGTCTGAGTTGTCAAGTCTGCCGTAAATTGCCTCTATGTAATATAAACTTAAAATTGGTTAGAGATAATAAGAAGCATTTAGAGACCCTATTATCTGACTCAGTGAGCAAGCTCCATGCGATATTCTCAGCCAATTAGCTTCTGGGAGGAGTTTACAGTAATCCTGCCTCTGATTGGCCCAAGCAAGCCACAAAACCCCGCCTCTTGAGCATCAGCCAATAGCAGCCTCGTATTGTTCGTATAAAGCCTAGGCGCAGTGATTTGAAGAATCATTGAAGCGTTAAATGGTGTAGTGATCACTTGTCAAAGTCTACAGCTTAAGAAAATTGTGTTACATTGAACAACTATCAAGTGATTTGAAAACATTTTGTGATTAGTGAAGTGATGGATCCCAGACAAAACACGCCCCTTAATTTCTCCCGTTCTTCTGGATTACCTAACTTCCCTGAGTACCCCGAAGCCGTTCCTACACTAGGTTCCGGAGAACTGAATTACTTCCAACCTATTCATCGGCTGTCTCCTCCTGTTAGTATGGAGGGTATCAATTTATCTCCTCGAGATGGGAGTTCAAGACACTCCTCTCCTTCTCCAGACCTAATGAACGACTCCATGAATGTCTCCACCAGTGACTCCAATCGAGAATCTAGTTCTCCAATTACTCCATCTTCAATTGAACAACGTAAGTATTTATACCCTTTGAAACTAAGCATTCATTGTTTACAATTCAAAATCTAAATAAGAACAATGAAACTGCTTAATTAAATAAAATTATTCTGATAAAAGAAATTCAATTACTACTTTTCTCCACCTGTGTATTGTTACTTATGTTCTTCCTCTTTTAATTTCAGGTCTCTGTGAAAGACTCAGCAATGTAGCCTCTCTGCCCATCAACATGTCCGCCGCTCGTTTCTCAGCCCAAATCCAACAGAATATTCCAAGATCCACACCAGAATCATCCCCTTCTTCAGATTCCAGACCTAACCCTTCACAACAGACAAACCACAATTGTTCACAAGGCAGTAACGTCAGCCCAAATAACGAAGGAGAAACTCGAGCAAGGTACAGAACAGCCTTCAGTCGGGAACAGATCAAAGTACTCGAAACGGAATTCATGAAGGAGAACTACGTTAGCAGGCCTAGAAGGTGTGAATTGGCCCAGCAGTTGAAGCTCCAAGAGGCGACTATCAAAGTTTGGTTTCAGAATCGCAGAATGAAGGATAAACGACAGCGGCAGACATTCCATCTCTATTCCGATCCATCAAGTTTAGCATATTTGCTATCAAATTTCCAATCTTACACAATGGCTGCTTCTCAAGCCCCTTTCTCGAGGCTAACTCCTTTCTTGGGAGCCAGCGCTGCAAGACCTTTAGGGCTTTTGAACCCCGCACATCTAGCCTACAACATCGACCCCCCACATCTAGCCAGACCCTTCCCACATATTTCACCCCCAACTTTCCCCAGATTAGATAGTTTCCCATTGCACCAGCCAAGTTATTACAACCAGGCATTCAATTCCCGGTCTCCTCTTCACTTCAGTACCAGTCCGACCCACACAAACGTCTCTCCTCCTCCTCCTCCACCGGCCACATCCCGGTCTCCTCCGGTGACTCCCATCACAATCAACGCTCCTTCAATGTTCAGCAGTAGTCCTGTTCAAACGATTACAGAGTCGCCAGAAAAAGAAACAGTAAAAAATAAGCAAAAGAAACTTTTCAAACCATATATCGGATGCGAGTCTGAGTCTAAATAAAAATATTTCAAAATTATATTCATATTAAATTCCTAATTTAATAAATTCATGTTTTGGCATATGATGAATTCGGTAAAATTGATCAAAAAATATTAATTTTTTTCTGTTACATTTAAAATCTAGAATTGTACCTAGTTAAAATCAAGCAAACTTAGTTTTAGTTTTCTTTTTACTAGTCAGAATCGTATTGAAAATTAAATTTCTCATCGATTTTTGTAAATATGTGTATATATATATCGTTATTTATTTCTTCTGTACATGTAAATACATTCCAATGTAGGTACCTATTATATCAATTATTTATGTATATAAATATTTGTATATTAATAGCCATATTCAATTAGTAAAATTAAACTTGATTTGGAAACTATTGCATAAATTTCCAGTTTTAGGTTAAATTGTTTAATTAACAATATTAAACTCTCCAGAAATAATAAATACATATTTTGTGTAGGCTAAGTTCCGAATTATCGGTCAATTCCACATCTTCGGTCATATAAGAAAAAACGATATAATAATTGTTATAAATAAATTATAAAATAATAATAATTATAATATCGTATTTTCTTATATGACCGAAGATGTGGAACTGACCGATAATTCGTAACTTACCCTACATTAAGTTCTTAATTTAAGAGTTCGTTGAAGTTGTTTTACCTTTGTTATGTTTCATATAACAATAAATGTTCTAATAATAACAATCTTTTTTGATTATCCTCCCAAAAATGAAAGTAGAAATAAATAGATAGAAATTTTCAGACGATGTTGTTTAAAATTATTTTTATTTTAAACAGTTCAGAAAATAGGTTGTGAATTTTTAGAAACTTTAATAATTATTATTTTAAATGAAATGAGAGAAAATATGTATCGGTGGTAGGTGACTTTGTTCATGGAGCCAATTTCCATTCTGACTGCTTCTTCGAGTCCCTTGTATTTTATTTCATTTTCAGCGATATTTAATGAAAAACGAAAGTAAAAGAATTTTTTCAAATAATATTTTAGATGTCGCAGTCGCAAAGTAAAATTATAAATAAATTAGTCAATTAAAATTTAATTACAAGATTCATTGAAATTAATCAAATATATAGAATAAAATGAATAATGGATGTGAAGATTGAAAATAATATTTTGAGAGTATAATAGATGATTTATGAATTATTATTAAATCATACCGGGTAAGTTTCGAGTTACCAGACTGTTCTGTATTATCGATCATATAAGAATTTTTTTTTGTACAATATAATTTTTTCGGATCAAGTGTAGTTTAAGGACCCCAGTGAATTTTTGAATGTATCTATGCTACGGCGTACTGCATGTCTTGACTGCAATCAAATCAAAATAATTCTTCCTCTAATAAAAGCAAACACAACTTTCTAGTTAAAATGATAGCAATAATGGGAAATAATAACAAAATATTACCCAATATAAATCGTAACTAATATATGACTATATAATAATCATTTTAATGAAATAAAATCTTTATAAGGAAATAGAATAAAATAAAATCAAAATAGGGATAGTTGAAGGACCCAAGTGTTAACCCAAGTGTAGTTTAAGGACCCCAGATTGAGCTGGGGTCCTTAAACTACACTTGATCCCTTTTTTCTTATTTAATCGAAAATATGAAACAGACCGGTAACTCGAAACTTACCCTAATAATTGAAAATGAAATTAAGAATAAACTAATTGAAATTGAATTATATTTTTGTATAAAATCTACCTATATCCAAGAATGATTTTAGATGTAGGTATACAATGAATTTTAAGCTATATCAGCTGCTTGCCAAGCGTATTATTAATGTGACGGACAGACAGACAGAATCATATGTAGTATAGATTTAATTATTTAGTATCAACTTCAGTAATACCAAATGAAGCAAAATGTTAATCTAACAAACTTCATTGCTGAAGTTCTTTGTAAAATAAGTCTTATAACATCATTTTAAACTGTTTACTTTACTATATAATTACCTTCGCACAATGCGGGAAAATCAAATTTTCATCGACATTCATTTATTTATTACCTTCGGCAATTTGCGTAAGGTCATATTTTAACCGGCATTTTTTATTTATCATCTTGTTATTCGCATAACTGAAAAAGTGTTCTACCAAATTGCTTGAAATTTGGTGAAATAATTGGTCAATGTTCAGTAACCTTCTGGTAGAATTTTTGAAGCGACCCGGTTAAAGGTCAAGGTCATGGTCATTTATAACTCAAAGTATTGAACCATATGGCATTAAGTTTGGTGGGACATTTGGTCAATAAACAGGAACTATTTTGTTAGATTTTGGGAGCGATCGGCTTAAATATCAAGGTCAAGGTCATTTATAACTCAATAACTCCAAAAGTATTGTACCATATTGCATGAAACTTGGTGGGACGATTGGTTATTATCCAGTTAGCAGCTTCTTAAATTTTGGGAGAGAACATGTCAAAGCAGTGGCGAAGGTATGCGCTCTACCGAGTGCACACAATCTAGTTAGTTATATATTTTAGTTACTCAAAAGTGCATAATATTTTATATAACAACTTAGCTGTGGGCACGCAACTGTTTAAAGCTGACCAATCACTAGCCATCTAGCTCATAATCTGAGATGACGTCATAGTAAACTATGGGACTAGTTTAATTTCAATGGTGAATTTCAATGGTGAAATTTAACGGTGAATTTCATTACATTTGTGTACTTTTTATCAGTAAGAGAGTTAGAATCGCAACAAATAATAATATGTATATTCACTCCATTGATCTAAAATTCAATTGAAATACATTTTTTATGTATATTTCAAAGGAAAAACAATGAGTCATTTTGAACCCCTCTATCTGACTCAAACCATCGAATTGTATTGCAGTGATGCTCACTATATAGTGCAAGGTCTTTGATTCTATCTATTCATTAAAAGAAAATGAAAAATGTCTACGGATTTTAGAGCCATTATTTCAATTACTTTTTACATATCTAATTACTTATATAAAGTCATTATATTGCTAAAGAAACTTCTCAATCAATTTCAATATTTTAAATTAGTTGGATCCGTGGAAATTCCCCTGAATTGGATAATCAACAAGCATTTCCTGGTCTCTTTTCCCATTTTGTTGCGGATTGACTGACACAGTATATAGAGTATCATTTTTAAATACCCTCTTGGTGACATAACTCTCATTTACACCAAATTTATGAGGCGCTATTGACAAAGTGTCTGTTTAACCTATTTTTTGTGACGGACAATCCGACTGACGGACATTATCCCCGTATAACTTTTTTCTGAACTAGTTTATATTTGAATTAATTAGTTAAATTTAGCTGATGTTATTTTCACTTGTTACGACTCTCATTATTCAATTAAAACCAAAACATTACATTTACTAACAGAGTAAGATGCATAGAGATGTTCTTAAAACATTTACACATCAAAAATAAGAACTGATAAGACAACTATTTACAGTAGGAAATTTGTCCAATACAAAGACAATCTCAAAAAAATGGGACCTAATAAACTATTAACTGTGAGAATGTATATTATGAACCAATGAATATTGATGATAAATTTAATGTGGATTTTGCGAGTACGTATTGGTAAAAGGTTTGTCTTATCCGAATGTTAGTGATTACTTTGCAGATTGTTTAACTGATAACTATTGTAATTCTTTCTAATTAAAACATTTAACCTTCTCTGTTGTTTATAAAATTATAATTTCACTAAAGAATATATAATTTTCAGTTACTGTCGCTCCAGTTCAATAGGGTTGTCACAATATGCATTTAATATCATAGATTCTAAGAATATTATAGACATATTGAATTAAAGACTATTAAATCGCTCTAAACGAGCTATATATAGTATTCGATTCCATTTAATTTCGTTTATGATATTCTTAAGATTTATGATTTTAAACGCATATTGTCACAACCCTAATAATAATTTTAACTGTTCTGTGTTTTCTAATTTACAACTCTGTGATAACTGACATGTCAGGTCTTTAAAATTGAGTAGACTGCTAGAGTGATTCATTTTTATGCAAGTGATGATAGTACTGATACTTTCTCCATATATAGCAAAATATTTGAAAGTCTCCCTATCAGTATTCTGAAGATGAACATATATTTTCCAGCGGTCAATTTGGTTTCAGAGTAAAAAGGTACTTCACAATCTTGCACTGTTCCAATGCAGTAACTGAGTGATAAATTAGAGGAGGGAAGCAACGTTTTGTCAATTCTCTTACATTTTCAGAAGACCTTTCATTCTGTGGACCACAGCGTGCTGTTACACTGAGAAAAAATAGTGAGTCAACTTGACTCATCGCTTGAGTCAAGGCTAGCAAAATTCCAAATTGGTGTCTCTCTTCTTGATTGACTCTACCTGAGTCAATCTGACTATGAATTAGGAGTCAATGAGACTCTTGTTTTTGAGTAAAATATTAGGATGAGTCAAATTGACTCACATTTTTGAGAAGGTTTTGGGACAAAATAGAAACTCAATTTTTTCAGTGTGTACTACAAACTTAATCTCTATAGTGTGAGGGGCTTCGTCAATGACTTGTTGAAATCTTATTTGAAAGGGCCTGCTCAGTATGTTGATGTAGACAATATTGATTCATCAACTTGTTTTCTAACTGATGGTGTACCTCAAGGATCAGTTCTAGGTTCGCTTTTGTTTTTAGTCTTGATCAATGATCTTCCTATTTCATTTTATATACTTAGGTTCAATCTTTTCAACAAATGCTGAATACAATTAAATTGATTATTATTCAAATTAGGCATTTCTCAGTTGCCAAGTAGTTAATTTAAAATAGTTTTTCACTGTCCTTCTATTTTCAGACTTGAAGTGAGAAGATATTCTATCTTTCCAAATCAGACTTTATAATTGGATCATTTCGGTAAGTCTGTCATTTATGACTATCTTTTTTAATATCTTGCTATTAACTATTTTTATATTATTAAACTAGTTATCGGAGTACTTTTAATTTAGTGTTGCCGTTAGTTGTTCTTTACTGTTAGTGAAATTCCAAATTTATGTTAATTTCCCATAATTAACGGTAGATTAATTCTTAATTTTTACAATCGCTCTGTCTCCATTTCTTCACCGGTGAGTTTAAACCTGTTCACTTACATAACGTATTTCTTTATTATTTATACCATTCTATTTGGGACACGGGATGATATTGCAGATATTAATACAGCCAAAGAGTAGACGAGTCTGGTATTATAATTCATCTAGACTAGACGAGTCTGTGATTCATTTTCATCTAGACTAGACGAGTCTAGTATTTATTCATCTAGACTAGACGAGTCTAGTATTAATTCATCTAGACTAGACAAATCTGTGATTCATTTTCATCTAGACTAGACGAGTCTAGTAATAATTCATCTAGACTAGACGAGTCTGTGATTCATTTTCATCTAGACTAGACGAGTCTAGTATTTATTCATCTAGACTAGACGAGTCTGCGATTGTCCATAGGTCCTTTTCCTGACTCAGAATCCTGTTATATCCATCTTGGAATCTCAAATATCAACAACTGCTCTATCACGTTTAGTTTCAGTCACAGTGCTCTAATCCATTGTTAATAGGATCAGCTTTTAAATGGTTCTCTTTCATTGAAATAAGATGAATGAAGAAAAGACTAGATCTGTTAAATTTTCTTATAAGTATATATAATAACTAGGGTTGTGACAATATGTATCTAAAATCATAGATATTAAAATATCACAGACGAAATGAAATGATATCGAATACTATATACCGCTGGTGTAGAACCATTCAATACTCTTTAATTCTCTTCGTCTATAATATTTTGAGGATCTATGATTTTTAACGCATATTGTCCCAACCCTAATAATAGCCATACCAGAACTTAAACTTGGAGTAAGTCGCTTATTTGCGACACCACTGTCATAACTCTAAAATAGCTATTTTTCAGGAGAGGCATTTTAGTACTTGTAATGTACGTACATTTAATGGTATATCGTTAGGACATTTAGCCTCTCTAGCGGTACATTTTCGAGCTATGATTATGAAACTTTTACAAAAGAATCAGTATTTTAAGATTTATATGTCACTTTAAATACATTTTTTTGTGTTTATGACGTTGTTCCTGCGAATGAGAGAATTGTTGCAGTTCAAACTGTGAGTGCGAAAATTAAAGAATTGCACCTAGGTGAGAATCTCAGTTTCGGTTCGCAAATTAAAATTTTATTATTCCGTTATTTTAAACAAAGAGAAGCATCCTTTTCCCACTGATATCCTGATAAATACATACTAGGGAAAGTTCTTAATTATCGGTCAGTTCCACATCTTCCACATAAAAACGATATAATAATAATTTTTTAAACTTCTATTTTAATTGGTATCCACGATACCTGCATCCGCAAACACATGAACACATATACATGAATTATTATTATTCACTATACAGAATATACACAGCAGAGACAATAGAGGTGTTTTGTGTTCGTGACGTCATCAAAGCAACTCTTAATTACCTTAATTCTGATGCAATATTCTTGTTCTGATGACGTCACTGGACACTATTGTCAATACTGTGTCACTACCACACTAAATTAAATTTTTTTAAATATTGCATTCATAACTATGTTGTTGAAGATATCTTTTAATTAAGTCAGCATCGGGTATTTACATATTATTTACTATCAATTTTTAATGTATAACCTCAGGGTGAAATTTTTAGGTTCTATAAGATTTTAATTCTATTAAGAACCAACACTGTTTAATTTTTTAGTAACTGTTCTGTATGTTTTTAATTGAAATTTTGTATAAGTTTTATAAAAAAATGTAGGTATCTTCCGTCAAATCTAGATACGTGATGTATCCCATATCTGTGACGTCATCTAACAACCTAACTAGTTATAATTACTAGGTACAGTCGTTCTTAACAGTTGTATCTAACGTCACTACCGTAGGACTCCTCTATAGTGAACTTCTCTATAGTGAATATAGAGTCATGAATAGGACAACTACCCCGTATAGTGAACAAATTTTCTTTAGTCTGCCACAAATAGCCAACTGCTTTAGAAAATTTGTTCACTATTTAAGGTATTTCTCTTACTCATGACTCTCGATTCACTATAGAGGAGTACACCATAGAGAAGTTCTACTGTATAGTACGCTACAACTGATAGTGACTGTTCAGGTGTCCCACAATTAATTACCTATATTTGATCTCCTGTTTTAGATCTATATCAGTTCTCCGGTAGGAATAGCATTGGCTGTTCAGCTTTTGATAAGAATAGCATTGTCCTCTTTTCTCACCTCAAATTTTTTATTGAACTCCTAAGATCAATTTCTTGAGTGGCTCATTAACCACAACAATCTATACCATATACTTGTACCATCGAAACAGAATAAACTGACCGGTGAAACTTAAGTTCAAAACTGACATTGCTCAAAAAGGCTTATTTAAATCATACAGTTAATGCAACATTTAAATATATTTCATTTTGAAGTTTTAGGTAATTGTTTCGTACTTTCACTGTCCACTGTAGGCCGATAATACCTGCCATCTACCTAGGCTACCGTTTGCGGGCTTAGAGTCGTAAAGATGTGCCGCATTGTTTTATTGCCTGGAAATTGACGGGTTTTTTAATTTTCGAGCAAACGACAAGCTTTGAAAGAGTCCACAGTAGCTCTCATAAATCATTGCAAACGAATAAAAAACACAAAAAAACAATGGATTTATTATGTACAGATTGATACCGAGTTATATTGTTGAAAGGTATAATAAATGAACAATAGGTTCTTAGTTATTTTTTGGGGCTTTTACCATCTTGTTCCAGTTTTAGAGAATTGTGTTAACGCCATTTTTAACATTCCGTCAAATAGTTTTTGAGAATTTGAAATTCTTATAATAATAATAAGTAATAAATATTACTAAAATATTTATTAAGCTTTTGTCTTTATGATGTTATTTACTATTATTTCAAAATAGAACTATTCTTTCAAAAATCAAATAGAAAAACATCTCAAAAATTTTTACCTGAAAACATAAAAATTTGATCGAATCAGTGAGATTACTTTATACCTGCGGGTATCATGGATACCAACTAAAATAAATAATATTATATCGTTTTTTCTTATATTCTCGTGGAAAAAGTAGGAGGAGCTTAGCAAAAAGTCTGATGGAAAGACTGAAAAAAACCTACGTGTGTACGGCTCTCTAGTTCATCTTAAAATTCTGAGCATTTTTTTAAAATCATTGTACAGGCATCCCCCGCTTTAGTTACCAAATCACGACTCAGTTTAGTTACCAAACGGTAACTAAAGCGAATAAAAGTAACAAGAAATTTATAATTGTCACTCCTTGATTATATATCTCATTTTCTATGAGTTATAGAAAGAAAATTTGTTTTAGAGTTATTAGAGTACTGCGTATATAAGCATATTAATAATAATATACAGTCTTTCATTGTTTGTGACTGTGATGAAAAAGTTTAATGTCGTGTATTTATTAAATGTTTTAAAATCCATCCATAGCTTAACTCTCACTCAGTATAAGTGAGTAATTAATAGATACTTATATTTCTATAATTATTGTGCTACATTTAACAAACAGCAATTTTATGCTCTATTCAATATTTTTGGTAGTAGGGTATTAAGTTCCAAGTTATTGGTTGGTTCTACAATTTCGGACACGTCAGAAAAGAAAATATTATAATTATTATTTAACTTCTATTCTAATTGGTATCATAGATACCAATTGAAATAAAAGTTAAATAATTATTATTATAGAAAAAAATTCACGTTTTCGAAAATATGGAACCGTGCAATAACACAAAACTAACCCTAAAATAGGACATGTTGAATTTCTGCTTCTAATAACCTCATCTGGATTATAATTTTGATGTTTTTTTTAGTTACCGTGAAATAATCACAAAAATTGTCTCCGTTTTCTATGTCTACGAATGGTTCTTACTTCGAAACATGACTCGAAATAAGTAGAACTTTTACTAAAGTGAGTTGTACTTAAAGCGAGGCCTGTCTGTATATACTAACCTTAATTAGACAAAATAAAATATCCTGGTTCATCAAATCGTTTATATTGAAAGATACCCGAAAGCTTGAAAAAATACGAATTCCTTGTTATTAAAATGACCTCAATGGTGACTTGCAATTGATTTCCACCTGTAATTCTTTCGCAATTATATGCCAGAGAAATATTTTTAATATGGTATTTAGGTAGAGTAGAACTCCTCTATAAAGAACTCCTCTATAGTGAATGTAGTGTTCTGAATAAGGAAGTAGCCTCTAAAGTGATTTCTTATATTTAGTCTGCCATGAATGGTAATTAGTTTTAGAAAACTGATGGTTTTTCATTGCAGATTAAAGAAGATTTGTTCACTAAACAGGCTACTTCTTCACTCAAAACTCTACATTCACTATAGAGGAGTTCTACTCTATAATCAATTCTAAAATTCAATATATGTTCATATGGTTGACAAAACTCCTTGTAGTAATTTTTTAATCCTAATTTGGTAAAGTTTTAGTTTATTCAATAGATTCCAAATGAGAGGGTAAGTACCTACTTATCGACCAGATGGGGATATTTGAAAATTAAAATAATAATTCGAACAGAGTCTGATATTTCTAAAATCTGAACAGTAAATTATTTATTTTAGTTTTGGGCTGCAAGTTGGACAACAAAAAGTTCGATGTAACCTTTTCGCTTAATGAAAATCTAGGGTTTGAATTTACTTAGATTTACGGGTAAAATTGAGAAGTAGTAAATAAAAAAAGTAATGACATTTCACTGTTAACTGATATCATACTATTAATGTTGATTTTAAATACCGAAATGGAATATATAGAATAACTAAATAAGTTTTAATAGAGTAGATACGAACAAAAGACGATCTGAAAAACTAAATGTTTATCTCATTGAAAATTATAATGACTCTTAAAACGGAAAACTTGAAACCAAACATCAATGGTGATGGGGAATATTCATAACAATTTCATCCGCATTTTAAGAAAGTAGTGCATTCAAGATGGAAAATATTTAAGCCTTGTGGTACAAACTGGTGCTCTAAAATGTAAAAAAAAATCATTTTCAAGATGATAAATAGAATCAATACTATTCCACCCAATGCTGAAATAAAAGAAATACTAATGTGTTTAACAGCTTCAAGATTTAAACCATTTCTAAACAGGTTAATGGTTTGTACTTTGTCGGAGAAATGAAAAAGTTTTAGATTTGTTCCAAGTAAAATTCCAAGTTGTTCCATAAGAGAGAATTAGCACATTGTAAATATTTCTAATTACCAACTGTACAGGATAGGAAATTTGGGTAAATTTGTGCTTTAGGCCTCCCACTGATTTTCGATATTTTGACACTTCCTATAGGTAAAAGGAGCCATTTTAAGACGTTTTTCATGAATATCATTTGTTGTGGAAATGCTTCGTTTTCGAGATATAGCGCAATTAATTTTTTGTAGGAATAACATGAAGTTTGTAAAACACACAAGGCTTTTCCGACTTTTAGATTTTTGTGACATGAAATCTTGGTGTCATGAAACCGTTAATGTAGTTCAATGTATCCGCTAGTTTGTTGCACTGTACACATCATGATTGTTTAATGACCTGGCAGGTGGGTTCGGGGGCGGCATGCCCCCCGAAATACGTATTTGTGATGCTATATCTGATATAAACTGCCACAAACTTAACCTAACCTATCAGAAACTTAATTGCGCAATATCTAGAAAATTAAGCGTTTGCACAACAAATGGTAGGGTGAAGCAGGTAAATTGCGGCACGCTGACTAACTGCGGCCTCTTACAACAGAAACATCATACATTCAAAACACACGTAAAAACTTAAATTAACAAATTATAGCATGCCCTGCGTTTCTTTTGATAGATATGCAACAGTTTAATGTAATTTCGGTTCAGATTGTTTTAGAGACTCTCTTGAGAGGGTCGCCATTAAAAATTAAAGAGCCGCAGTTTACCTGTGTGACCGTTTTCATGAAAAGCATCTTAAAATGGCTCCTTTTACCTATATAAAGTATCAAAATTTCTAAAAAACGGTGGGGGACCTAAAGCACAAATTCACCGAAAATTGTCACCAATTTATTGGTTAGACAGATAGGTCACTAAGGTTAGTATGTAAGAATTCCACAATACCAGACTTTAGAAAATGGAATAGTGTTATAAAAGAAATCAGTATTCATTCCATTCAATTAAAAAATTATAAGTTGTTTACATTTTATTTGAAAAAAAACTAAACGTTTCTCCCAAATTTATTGGTTAATTAAAACTACAAAGTTTCTATAAGCATTGATGTTTATTTCTAAGTTGTCAAGAATTTATTTTCTAAATTTATTTTCCAAATTTATTGGTTAATTAAAACTACAAAGTTTCTATAAGCATTGATGTTTATTTCTAAGTTGTCAAGAATTTATTTTCTAAATTTATTTTCCAAATTTATTTTCCAAATTCATATCTTCTAAATTTATTTTCTGAATTTATTTTTTAAATTTATTTTTTAAAATTATTTTTAAATTTATTTTCAAATTCAGTTTCTGAATTTATTTTAGGAATTTATTTTAAAAATTTTAAGTTGTTTTTCCAAGTTGTTTTTCCAAGTTGTTTTTCCAAGTTGTTTTTCCAAGTTGTTTTTCCAAGTTGTTTTTCCAAGTTGTTTTTCCAAGTTGTTTTCCCAAGTTGTTTTCCCAAGTTGTTTTCCCAAGTTGTTTTCCCAAGTTGTTTTTCCAAGTTGTTTTTCCAAGTTGTTTTTCCAAGTTGTTTTTCCAAGTTGTTTTTCCAAGTTGTTTTTCCAAGTTGTTTTTCCAAGTTGTCTTTCCAAGTTGTTTTTCCAAGTTGTTTTTCCAAGTTGTTTTTGCAAGTTGTTTTTCCAAGTTGTTTTTCCAAGATGTTTTTCCAAGATGTTTTTCCAAGATGTTTTTCCAAGATGTTTTTCCAAGATGTTTTTCCAAGATGTTTTTCCAAGTTGTTTTTCCAAGTTGTTTTTGCAAGTTGTTTTTGCAAGTTGTTTTTGCAAGTTGTTTTCCCAAGTTGTTTTCCCAAGTTGTTTTCCCAAGTTGTTTTTCCAAGTTGTTTTTCCAAGTTGTTTTTCCAAGTTGTTTTTCCAAGTTGTTTTTCCAAGTTGTTTTTCCAAGTTGTTTTTGCAAGTTGTTTTTGCAAGTTGTTTTTCCAAGTTGTTTTTCCAAGTTGTTTTTCCAAGTTGTTTTTCCAAGTTGTTTTTCCAAGTTGTTTTTCCAAGTTGTTTTTCCAAGATGTTTTTCCAAGTTGTTTTCCCAAGTTGTTTTTCCAAGATGTTTTTTCAAGTTGTTTTTCCAAGTTGTTTTTGCAAGTTGTTTTTGCAAGTTGTTTTTTCCTAGTTGTTTTTTCCTAGTTGTTTTTTCCTAGTTGTTTTTTCCTAGTTGTTTTTTCCTAGTTGTTTTTTCCTAGTTGTTTTTTCCTAGTTGTTTTTTCCTAGTTGTTTTTTCCTAGTTGTTTTTTCCTAGTTGTTTTTTCCAAGTTGTTTTTTCCTAGTTGTTTTGTTTTTTCCTAGTTGTTTTGTTTTTTCCTAGTTGTTTTTTCCTAGTTGTTTTTTCCTAGTTGTTTTTTCCTAGTTGTTTTTTCCTAGTTGTTTTTTCCTAGTTGTTTTTTCCTAGTTGTTTTTTCCTAGTTGTTTTTTCCTAGTTGTTTTTTCCTAGTTGTTTTTTCCTAGTTGTTTTTTCCTAGTTGTTTTTTCCTAGTTGTTTTTTCCTAGTTTTTTTTTCCTAGTTGTTTTTTCCTAGTTGTTTTTTCCTAGTTGTTTTTTCCTAGTTGTTTTTCCAAGTTGTTTTTTCCAAGTTGTTTTTTCCAAGTTGTTTTTTCCAAGTTGTTTTTTCCAAGTTGTTTTTTCAAGTTGTTTTTCAAAGTTGTTTTTCAAAGTTGTTTTTCAAAGTTGTTTTTCAAAGTTGTTTTTTCCAAGTTGTTTTTTCCTAGTTGTTTTTTCCAAGTCGTTTTTTCCTAGTTGTTTTTTCCTAGTTGTTTTTTCCTAGTTGTTTTTTCTAGTTGTTTTTTCCTAGTTGTTTTTTCCAAGTTGTTTTTTCCAAGTTGTTTTTCCAAGTTGTTTTTCCAAGATGTTTTTCCAAGTTGTTTTTCCAAGTTGTTTTTCCAAGTTGTTTTTCCAAGTTGTTTTTCCAAGTTGTTTTTGCAAGTTGTTTTTTCAAGTTGTTTTCCCAAGTTGTTTTCCCAAGTTGTTTTCCCAAGTTGTTTTCCCAAGTTGTTTTTCCAAGTTGTTTTTCCAAGTTGTTTTTCCAAGTTGTTTTTCCAAGTTGCTTTTCCAAGTTGTTTTTCCAAGTTGTTTTTTCAAGATGTTTTTCCAAGTTGTTTTTCCAAGTTGTTTTTCCAAGTTGTTTTTCCAAGTTGTTTTTCCAAGTTGCTTTTCCAAGTTGTTTTTCCAAGTTGTTTTTTCAAGATGTTTTTCCAAGTTGTTTTTCCAAGTTGTTTTTTCCTAGTTGTTTTTTCAAGATGTTTTTTCCAAGATGTTTTTCCAAGATGTTTTTCCAAGATGTTTTTCCAAGATTTTTTTTCCTAGTTGTTTTTTATTAGTTGTTTTTTCCTAGTTGTTTTTTCCTAGTTGTTTTTTCCTAGTTGTTTTTTCCTAGTTGTTTTTTCCTAGTTGTTTTTTCCTAGTTGTTTTTTCCTAGTTGTTTTGTTTTTTCCTAGTTGTTTTTTTCTAGTTGTTTTTTTCTAGGTGTTTTTTTCTAGGTGTTTTTTCCTAGTTGTTTTTTCCTAGTTGTTTTTTCCTAGTTGTTTTTTCCTAGTTGTTTTTTCCTAGTTGTTTTTTCCAAGTTGTTTTTTCCAAGTTGTTTTTTCCAAGTTGTTTTTTCCAAGTTGTTTTTTCCAAGTTGTTTTTTTTCAGGTTGTTTTTTCAGGTTGTTTTTCAAAGTTGTTTTTCAAAACTGTCTTTCAAAGCTGTTTTTCAAAGTTGTTTTTTCCTAGTTGTTTTTTCCTAGTTGTTTTTTCCTAGTTGTTTTTTCCAAGTTGTTTTTTCCTAGTTGTTTTTTCCTAGTTGTTTTTTCCTTTTTTTTCTAGTTGTTTTTTCCTAGTTGTTCTTTCCTAGTTGTTTTTTCCAAGTTGTTTTTTCCAAGTTGTTTTTTCCAAGTTGTTTCTTCCAAGTTGTTTTTTCCAAGTTGTTTTTTCCAAGTTGTTTTTTCCACTTTGTTTTTTCCAAGTTGTTTTTTCCAAGTTGTTTTTTCCCAAGTTGTTTTTTCCCAAGTTGTTTTTTCCCAAGTTGTTTTTTCCCAAGTTGTTTTTTCCCAAGTTGTTTTTTCCCAAGTTGTTTTTTCCCAAGTTGTTTTTTCCCAAGTTGTTTTTTCCCAAGTTGTTTTTTCCCAAGTTGTTTTTTCCCAAGTTGTTTTTTCATAAGTTGTTTTTTCCCAAGTTGTTTTTTCCCAAGTTGTTTTTTCCAAGTTGTTTTTTCCAAGTTGTTTTTTCCAAGTTGTTTTTTCCAAGTTGTTTTTTCCAAGTTGTTATTTCCAAGTTGTTATTTCCAAGTTGTTTTTTCCAAGTTGTTTTTTCCAAGTTGTTTTTTCCAAGTTGTTTTCTCAAGTTGTTTTTTAATGTTGTTTTTCAATGTTGTTTTTTAATGTTGTTTTTTAATGTTGTTTTTCAATGTTGTTTTTCAATGTTGTTTTTCAATGTTGTTTTTCAATGTTGTTTTTCAATTTTGTTTTTCAATGTTGTTTTTCAATGTTGTTTTCTAAAAGTTATTTTCTGAAGTTATTTTATAAAAAAAATGTTGTAATGATGTTTTCTAAAGTTGTTTTCTAAAGTTGTTTTCTAAAGTTGTTTTCTAAAGTTGTTTTCTAAAGTTGTTTTCTAAAGTTGTTTTAAAAAGTTGTTTTAAAAAGTTGTTTTAAAAAGTTGTTTTGAAAAGTTGTTTTAAAAAGTTGTTTTAAAAAGTTGTTTTAAAAAGTTGTTTTAAAAAGTTGTTTTAAAAAGTTGTTTTAAAAAGTTGTTTTAAAAAGTTGTTTTCAAAAGTTGTTTTCAAAATTTGTTTTCAAAAGTTGTTTTCAAAAGTTGTTTTCAACAACAACAAAACAACAAAAGTTGTTTTCCATAGTTGTTTTCCATAGTTGTTTTCCAAAGTTGTTTTCCAAAGTTGTTTTCTGTAGTTGTTTTCTATAGTTGTTTTCTATAGTTGTTTTCTATAGTTGTTTTCTATAGTTGTTTTCTATAGTTGTTTTCTATAGTTGTTTTCTATAGTTGTTTTCTATAGTTGTTTTCTATAGTTGTTTTCTATAGTTGTTTTCTATAGTTGTTTTCTATAGTTGTTTTCTATAGTTGTTTTCTATAGTTATTTTCTAAAATGCAATCTTGGAAAGAAGACTTTATTTGAGGAATTATAATTATAATTGGAAATTATATTAATTAAAAATACTTAAGTCTTCCATATAAAGTTTTCCATAAGAGAAGATACGAAGAAAACGGAATTTGGAAAACAACTTTGGATATACTATGGTAAAAATAAAATAATGAAAAATACTTCAGTTTGCCATAAAAAGTTTTCTATGTATCTAAAAAGAATTTAAGGACAATCTATGGTAAAATTCTAATAATTAGAAATACTTTAGTTTCCCATAAAAAGTTTTCTATGAGAGATGATAATATAATATAATATAATATAATATAATATAATATCTTTATTGAAAATAATAACAAACATTAAAAATTGTTACAAAAACACAAATACTAATTCAAACTTATTAATACAATATACACTTTATAATCTCAATAAATTCAAGCCTGTGCGAAGTTTCTAGGTGATGCAAAGAAAACGAAATTTAAGGACAAACTATGGAAAAAGTCAAATAATTAGAAATACTTTAGTTTCCCATAAAGAGTTTTCTATGAGATGATGCAAAGAAAACGGAATTTAAGGATAAACTATGGTAAAATTCTAATAAATAAAAAATACTTTAGTTTGCCATAAAAAGTTTTCCTTGAGAAATGATGCAAAGAAAACGGAATTTGAGGATAAACTATGGTAAAATTCTAATAAATAAAAATACTTTAGTTTGCCATAAAAAGTTTTCTATGAGAGATGATGCAAAGAAAACGTAATTTGAGGATAAACTATGGTAAAATTCTAATAAATGAAAAAAACCTTAGTTTGCCATAAAAAGTTTTCTTTGAGAAATGATGCAAAGAAAACGGAATTTGAGGATAAACTATGGTAAAATTCTAATAAATAAAATTACTTTAGTTTGCCATAAAAAGTTTTCTATGAGAGAGAATGCACAGAAAACTATATTGGAGGGATATACTCTTTTAAAATGATTAGAATTCAAATCCCTTCGTATTTTGTTTATAATTTCTCTTAATTATGGAATGGAAAGAATGATCATGATGTACCAACTTTTTTGTCAGTTTGTTTACTACTGTTTATGTCTTTTCCTGAACTGAAAATGAATTTATAAAATAAATTTTTGACAATTTGAAATAAACGTCAATGTTTAATTTCGTTAATATTTAATTTCATTAAATTTTGAGAAAAGTTTGATTTGCGAATGCACTTTATTTCCAATTATATTTTATTTTTTGAAACTTTTTAATTTGGTTATTTTATATTTATCTGGTAAAAGAGAAATTATGAAATGTGTGATAAATTAAATTAATTAATTTGATGGTTCGTGATTATTAAAAAATGTTTATTTTATTTTAAGTAAAGTTAAAATCAAAACTAAATCTGAAAACAATTTATTAACAGAATTCCATTTTTCAAATCCCTTTTGATATAATATAAAAGTAAATTGTATTTGGCCTACTCGTAGAGACTTTCAAAGTACAAGTGAGTTTTAAATATAAACTTACCTAAAATAATGACCAACAAAAATGGTTTCCGATAAATATGATATTCGCCAAATTTAGTGCTCGCTAAAAACAGTAACTGCTTAAATCAATGCCCGTCAAAATAGTTGCCGCTAAAATTAGAATCCATTAAAGATAATGATCGCCAAAATTAGTATCTACTAAAAAGAATTAATGTTCGCTAAAATTAATGACCGTTAAAAATAGTGAACAACCTTTCTTTGTTTATTTGATGGGTATTAAATTGTTTGTTTCGTAGTACTTTATTTCCTTCACTACATAGCTATTCTTCTGAATTTGTTACATAGCTACATCCAACATAATATTAAAAATCTTTTGTCTGCAGTTATAGACAAAGAAAACTGTTCATTAGAAAGTAAAATCCACAAAATTATGTTGGGGCAGACACGGTAGGACTATTTACCCAATGAAGGTGTGAGAAAATATAATTACATATAATATACTGATTTCGTGTATTTTCATCAAGCTAGTGTAGATTATGGTATAATAAATAAATAAATTATACCATGGTGTAGATGTTATATATACTACCTAAGTCGTATTTGAATTCGAGACTGTTCCACGATTGTGCCTAGCCATTGTAGCCAATTTCTTCAAATTGATTAGCTACCTATACAGTTTCGCCAAATGAACATGAATTGGAAGTAATTAGTGAAATAGTCCATTTCACGATTTAGATCCTTTACATGTTATGAAACTAATTCGCGAAATGAATTAGTGAAGAAATCATAATAGTGGAAACCCTAAATATCGAAATGTAGGTAAAATAATAAATTAAAATGGATAAAGTGATTAAATATATTATAATATAAGAAATATAATTTTAAAAATATCCCCATTCTACCAAAATTTCATTAGGTAGGTAGCTATTTATCGATTCCTAGAAAATTCAATCTTTTTTTATTTCGCGATTTACTTCAATTCCGTAAATTAGGTTCATTTAGCGAATTAGTCATACCCCATGTATATTGCAAAAAAGACAGCAATTTACAATTATCGTAGCCAGATAAAATTTTCAGTAGAAGTTAGGAAAGTACTAGGTAACTTTTGAATTATTTTTTAATCAAAAAAGGATCAATAAGGTAGGTTGCAACTATAATGAAAGGATTGTTTAAGAACCTACTACTTAGTAAATTTGTTGGTAGTAACTTTCGTTATTTTTCACTAAAATTGATTAGGTATACCTATTTTCCCTTTTAGAATTTTGTTCAATACTTCAAAGAATACAATTAAATGGACATAATGTTAGTAGGTAAGTATTTCGGTTTATAAAATAACTGTTATATTACCTAATAGATTAATATCTTACAGATCATGAATTTGACGGAAAGGGACACAAGCACAGGTGCCTGCACTCACGGATGGAAGAGGAAAATGAAGAGGTAATAGTAAATGAAGCCTACGAGTCTACTGGACACAATATCTAAGAGGAAAATGAAGAATGATAGTAAACGTAGCCTACGAGTCAACCTAACACAAAATCTAAGAGGAAAATGAAGAATGATAGTAAACGTACCCTACGAGTCAACCTAACACAAAATCTAAGAGGAAAATTAAGAGGTGATAGTTACCTCATACTTCTGGGTAATTTAAATAATGAACCTCTATCTACAATTCGTATTACGAACAATTTTAAACGCATGGGATGTTAAAATGAATACGCAGATAAATAATGCAAATGTTTAATAATCAGACGAATTCAATTATTAATGTAAATAAATTATGTTAACAAAGGTCTTGTAAAAAAAAGCATAGAATATTTAGTCAAAAGTACATTGCACAAAAGGAATCATAATGTTGATAACTCTTTAGAATAGGCTTTCTTTAATTAACAATTATTTGATTTAGTTATTTAGTAATGGCAAAAGTGTTGAAAAATACACATGGATTTGTCTAAAGGCCCTATTACAAATACCAGCTTCCTACAGCCAAATTGGCCTACGGCGCTAGCATTCGTCCAATCCGAAGCGTGAAATAGCAAATCTACCGTCACGGCCGGCCGGATGAACTGTCGCCAGAACTATAATCCGCCGTACGACAACTGAGGTCATAGACCTTTCCTACGGACTGACCGTAGGAAAGGGGGTGTAATAAGAGCTTTATAATTCTGACTGAGAATTAAAAAACGGTAAATACAAAGATCAAATAACAAACAGATTAAATAATTGACATCTCAGTAAATATTATAAAAATCATAAGGTAATATAAATATAGCTAATAATTATTCTAAGTAACGAGTGACTAATTGTATAAAAATAATCTGGAATGCACGAGTTAAATACATTAAATGAAATCACAAAGTAACTTTCCGACAACGGAATTACTCGGATAATTTTGGTATTTAAGGTAGCTAAGTTAAGAGTTATTGGACAGTTCCACATTTTCGGTCACACTAGAAAAATTGTATGAAATAACGAGTTAAATTAAGGAATACTTTTTCGTAGGATCGAAAATGTGGAACTGTTCAATAATTCATAACTTACCCTATACATACCAAGGCGTAGAAAATCAACAAGAATAACAAAGATAACAACAACTAGCAAGGTACACCATATAATATTGTGTTTCATTATAAATCATTACGAAGTTAACTTTAATGAAGTTGAAATAAGAAATAAAAAAAATGTTAGCAACCACGGGTAGAAAAAAGTGATGATGAATTAGAAAGGAAGTGAAAATAGGAACTTTTCATTAGAGTAAGTTCCAAATTAATGTACTACATTTTCGATCATTTAAAAATAAACTATTGAATAACTATAATATAACTGTGGTTATTTTTACATGATCGAAAAGGTCAAACTGTCCGGTACTGCGGAACATTCTCTATAAATTAATTAAATTTTAATGGTCAATTACAAAAAAAAAATATTGCTCGAAGCTGATGAAAAAAAAAATCAATACATACCTTTCAGTAAATATAAAAGATTGTACTAAAGAAATCATAAAGATTTCAACTATGACGAATTTATCTTTTTAAAATTACACCAGTGAGAACAACTCTAATACAGAAAAGTTTAAAATGTCAAGTGAGTGCAGTGTAGCTATAAAGAAATAAATAATAGAATGTGATTCATAGACTAGTCTGATAAATTAACAAAAAATCTCAATGATGAAATTAATTCATGATATCATGTAAGCTGTACTGATACCAACAAGGTACATTAACTTCAAGGTACGCTACGCCTTCATACGAGTTTAGACTCCTCTGCGCATAAAAAATTACCCATTTATGTGACTCTGCAATATTAGATTAAATACAGCGGATAAAATACTTTTTTCACGGCATCAGTACACTGCACAAACAACCATGGCAATATCTTTATATACAAATAACTCTTTAACTAGCTGTATAGTATATAGAGTATGTTAGATTGCAGGGTCACATGATTGCGATCGTAAGTGCACATTTCACAACAAAACTATCATTGATTTTGCTATAAACCTGCGCTATATTCTACCTTGTAGTCAATATACCTTGGATACTATAATTATTACTGATAAAGATATACTCGATATCAGTAATCTGTCAATATCGATACCCAAGATCTCCACTATTCAAATACTTGGATATCGATACCTAAAAATGGCTGATATAACTAGTATCAGTACAGCCTTGATATCATGAATTAAAAACTAATAACAAGCAGAGTGGTTACCTAGCAAAAGAATTAAACTAGTAATACTTCAAAAGGTAACTAGATAATGTTTCTCAATTACTGTCACTAGGCACTGGGAACATCAAAACCTTAGCATTCATGAAACTCAAATTAGGTAGCGACTTTATGAACTTCTGTTCCTTCTCATTCAATTGAGACAGAGGAGTGACGTGAGAGAGTTTTGAAGTCTTGGCTATTAACTGCTGCACAACAGATCCGCTATCTTTTGGTTTGTTGGAGTCCACTGAACCTTCCATAGGTAGGTCCTTTTCAAGCCAATCGAAAGATGTCTGTTCCTTGCTCTTTGGTGGGTCATTCGCCTGATAAAGAAAGTTTAGATAAATAACAGTTAATGAAATAAAATAGCTTGCAATGGAGAAAGACTATAGTTTCTATCATTTCTATACAAGTAATGAGTATATTAATGAATAAATTTAGTAGTTTGTATCATATAGGGTAAGTTATGAATTATCAGTCAGTTCCACATCTTCGGTCATTTTATCATATTATATGATAAGATGATATAATATTAATTATTATAATTGGTATCCGTGATACCAGCAGGTATCAAGGATTCCAATTAAAATAAAATAATTGTATATGTTTTTTCTTATATGACTGAAAATGTGGAACCCTATTACAAAATCACACCATATTGTTTCAGGTACTTACAATAGAGTTCAGAGCAGGTAGGTCCTGAAGGGGGGTTATTTTCTCCAGTACAGCTGCTTGGGGTCTCACAGTCGGTAGTTTGTTGCTCTGTGCAGTACTAGCAGGTTTGAGGGGTGTTAAAGGAGAGAAGCTGAGGGACTGAGCAAACACTGGCACTGAAGAACTCAACTTCTGATTGAACAACTGAAAGACAATATTTACATTAGTACAATAAAGTTTTTTAACCCTCCTTTATGGCATAAGGTGACATACATGTCACCTTTCCAATGGTTTTTGGAGATATTTCCTTAACACCATCGAATAAACACCTGTGTACTCTTACATTAGTTAAGCACAATTGTGAATATTTTTAATATCCTAAAAATTCTCCTTCTTCATGCTCAAATTAATTAATTTAGAACTCTAAAATTCATAATTTTATTAGCCATTATACAACTGTTCTATTCGATTAACTAGCTATGAATATTTGAATTGCTTATATAAACTATTCAAAAGTCACTCACAATATTTCTAGCATCTACATTGATGGAGTTTAGGAGTCTCTCATAGGCAGCACACGACTCCCACACCACATTGTGCCACTCCATTTGCTCCAATTTACGCCACACAAAAGCGTCATCACAAACGACATCCTTAAGAGGAACGAGAGGAGGATTCGCTTTGGATATCAGAGGCGACTCTTCCAACCAATTGCAGATGAGGGTTTCTAACTGTGGGATTATTATGGAATATCAGTATAAAATATCAATTATTATAAAAATTGCAAAACAGTTCCATCTAGGGTAATTTATGAATTATCGGTTGGTTCCACATTTTCGGTCATGTAAGGAAAAATTATAGATAATAATAATAACTTAATTTTTATTTTAAATGGTATGCATATGATACCAGCATGTATCCTAGATACCAATTACAATAAAATATTCCTTATATGAAAAAAATAGTGCAGGTAGCATGGATATCAATTGAAATAAAAATGAAATTATAAAATGTTATATCATTTTTTCTTATGACTGAAAATGTGAAACTGACCACAATTAAATGGTAGATTAGAAATTGTTTTGTCTCACCTTACTAAGAAGTGGGTCTGCAGAATGGGTGCTGGTAGAATCAAACTCTAAACTTACTCCCCGCTGCAGAGTTGCATTGTCATTACCAGGTGTTTCAGTTTGAGTGGCACTGTTAAAGTCACCAAAATCATCATCATCGAAAGCATCTTTACTCTCCTCTTCTCCGAAAGCATCGTCTATTTTAGCGGAAGCAAACTCATCAAATTCTTCTGGGGATTCATTTATGTTATCAGCTACGAAATCATCGTTAATTTTAAGCACGTCAGATTCAGCATCCTGTTCAACACTGTCATTCTTGATAGAATCTTCAACCAGAGGCTCAATTGTATTGTTAGTAAACTCTAGATCATCAGTTTCGGGTGAAACAGTTCCGCCAGTCAATTTATCTTCGGATGTCGTTGGTAAGTAGCACGACATTACCACATCATCAGCGGGAACTGCAACATTGGAACTTATTCCTTCTTCGCCAACAACTTTAAGGCTACTCGTGTTATCATCTTGAGTGAAGTTTGCAAATGCTCCAAAATCCTCATCACTTTCATCATTCACCTCCAGTGGTTTCTCATCAAACTGAATGTTTTTTGGATCAACTGTTAAATCATTGTCACTTCGTAAAGAATTGAAGTTAGCAAAATCTCCAAAATCAGAATCATCTGCACTATCAACAGTATCAGGTATATTGCTGCCAGAAATGGATTGACAATTTAGTTCAAAATCATCAGTATTATTGCTGGATAAATTTTGGGTATTTAAATGTGCTGTAGCAGTAATCTCTTTTAAATTATCTTCCTCTTGTTTATTTAAATTAAATCTTTCAAGGTCTTCTGAATTACCTTCCTTTTGATCGTTTGCATTGTATTTCTCCTGATCTTTCACATAAACTTCCTCTTGGTCTTTTAGATTACCTTCATTTTGGTCTTTTAGTTTTTCTTCATCTTTTAGATTACATTCCTCTTGGTCTTTCATAATTTCTTCCTCTTGCTCATTTAGTTTAACTTCCTCTTGGTCTCTTTGATTATCTTGTTTTTTTATATCAACTTTTTCAAGTGTAATAGTTTCCTCTAAAAATTCTATTTCTTCACTCCTATCTTCAAGAGCCATAGAATGATCATCTTCTTCAACATCTGAGTTTCTACTTGAACAATTTCTAGGGTTTACGACACCTTCTTTGATCACTCCCTCAGATTCTACAGTTGGAATAGCATTGAAATTAGAAATTTGGAAGTCAAATGAAGGTGGAAGTGTATTGGTTGGAGGTGAAAACTGTTCCATATTCTCAGGATTTTCAAAAGATTGGTGAGAATCTTTTTGCGTGGCTTGCATAGCTGAAGCGCCACCAAAATCAACAAACTCTCCAAAATCATCTCCAGTATCAAGAGTTGGAATGTTTTGACCAATACCACTTGAACTGAAAATATCCGTGTTGTGTATATTAGATATTAGGGCTACATTTGGTAGAGGAGGGAGTGAACTTTTGCTTGGACTTAAATCTGGTGTAGGAGGCAATTTCTCTGACAGGCCTGAAATGATAGAAATAAATATGAATCAGTAAATAACTACATATAAAATGACATTTATAGTAGTAATCTAATTAAAACAAATGATGGGACTAAATATAAATCAGAAAATAACTATATGAAATGGCATCAATAGTAGCAATCTATATAAAACGATTATTTAGTGTAGTAGGCTGATGAATTGCAAAAGAGTGGGTAAATAGTTAGTTAGTTAGTTTACCAGTGATATCAAAGGAAGTATTTTGGGCAAAAGGATTTTCTTCGTCATCATCGGCAGACAGGACACTGTCCAAAGGAGGCGGAGAACAAGAGATGGGTGGGGGAAATTCTTGATAAGCCATTATCAAACTTGTGGCTTATTCACTAAATTTTTTAAATAATCTATTCAGTTTGAATTCATACCTGAAACAAAGAGAATAACATCAATTTAAACTAATAAATCAAGGATTTTAAAAAAATTATCAAGATTTTTTTTTTAAGTTTCATTTGTTCAAAAAATTTCCTTTGACTCCAAATTTCAGAGTGTTAATTTAACTTAATTAAAATCTATTAGTTAATTGGTTTACATTTTATAACTCAAAATCACATAGGTATGTTAAAATTCTGATTTGATTAAATTTGTGAAATCATCTAATTTTGGTTTGAATTCATCTAAAATAAACAAAATTAAAGTTTTTGTAGAGATCTCTTATTTTGTTCACAATAAAATTAATGTAAATTTAGAGATTATTAGATTAATTCAGAAATGTTCATAGCAAATTTAATGGAAACATAGGAATTAAATCAATTAATTAAAAATTACTAATAGAGAATATTCCAAATCCAAATATCTCCCATATTCTGCACCAGTCTGCAGAAACTGGTAAAATGTTCATAGAGAATTAGAGATCTCTTGAACTCTTCGAGGTAATAAAGCATGTTCTAACTTGCCATTTCAATGGCAAGTTTATGACAGTTATTTTGACCCCTTCAATTGTCAGTCTGTACAACATGGAAGATATTTGGGATATTCTCTCCGAACAATTTTGAATTAATTCCTATATTTACGAACAGAATAAAAGATCTCTGCAAACACAAGTCGGTGGAATTTCCCACGAAATACAGTCTGGATTACCTACATGTTTAATACCGCAATAGGTAACACTACCTATTTTAAAGAACAGTTATTATTTTACCTATTGTGTGTTCTCATACCTACATTTACATATGACCGAAGATGTGAAATTGACCGCTAATTCGTAACTTACTAAGTTCCCCTATGTATAGGATTTCTATTCTAGGGCCGAAAATGTGTTATCGTACGATAACTTAGAGCATGCCTCAGATATAAGAAAAAGTTAATGAATTTATATTAACACTTTAAATGGTTATTTTAATATAGGCTTACTATAATTAAATAACCTGTAAAAGTAGTTAGTAAATTATACAATATTTGTGTGGTCGGAAATATGGAACCCAATACTCTAGTTTATTAACTTATGCACGTGATGGTACGTGAACTTCTGATTTAAATATTTTAATCATACGTTTTATAACTTTATAATTTCCTACTTACCTAATAATGATTATGTAATTTCTATTTAGATCGTTATCCATGATACTTGCACTCTTATATCGATAGATATCCATGATACCTCCAGGTATCATGGATAGTACCAATCGAAATAACGAGTTAAAATAGGTAGGTATATAGGTTTATATTTCTATGATCGAAAATGTGGAAGCGTACAATAATTCAAACTACAGGGTGGGGCGTAAGTTTGGAAGTAATTTTTCAAACATTAATATAATTCTTAAAAATAAGTTCCTAAGTAGGTGATAGGGTTTGAACTATAGTAGAGACACTACATTATGACGTGGCAGTGTTATTTTTTACAAAAATTTAGTCAATTCAAAAATGTCAGACAAAAGAGAAGCCATTATTGCTCTACACCGTGCCGGGAAGTCAGATTCCGTCATTTCAAAGACTCTCTCAATAGCGAGATCGACTGTTTGGAAGTGTGTGAAGCGTTTTAATGAGAGAGGAGACTTGACTGATCGTCCAAGAAGTGGTAGACCACGCTCACAACGCACCAAACAACTGATAAAATGTGCCCGAGAGAAGATCAGGAGGAACCCGAAAAGGTCAATACGATTGTTAGCCAAAACAGCTAATGTGAGTCCCAGAACATTGAGAAGAGTTGTCAAAGAAGACCTAAAGATGTCTTCTTTCACCCTCCAAAAGAGACAGACTCTGTCAGAAGCTGTAAAGAAAAAGAGATTGGAGAGAAGCAAAGCACTTCTGAGAGAATTGAAGTCTGGCACGGCTGGTGAAATTGTTTGGTCTGACGAAAAAAATTTCACAGTGGAAATGGCTCACAACCGGAAGAATGACAGAATAATTGGTAAAAGTGCAAAAGACATCCCACACAACCAAAAAACTGTCCACAGAACCATGAAACCTGCTTCAGTAATGGTCTGGGCCGCCGTTTCAGAAACTTGGAGATCTCCTTTAATTTTTGTGGAACAAGGCCCCAAAATCAATGCTAAATGTTATATTGGGAATATTTTGACGCAAATGTTGGAGTCAGCTAAGGATCACTTCGGTAATGACAATCTATGGACATTTCAGCAAGACGGCGCGACTTCACATACTGCAAATGTCACTCAAAACTGGTGCCATGACCATCTTCCACGGTTTTGGTCCAAAGAAATGTGGCCAACCTGCTCCCCAGATGTTAATCCTATGGACTTTTCGGTATGGTCCATTCTTGAATCAAAGGCCTGTGGTAAATTCCATCGCAATGTGGATGATTTAAAGCGTTCGCTCCAGAGATCTTGGAAGGAAATTTCACAAGAACAGTTGCGTGCCGCAGTAGGAGGAGTTCGGAGGAGATTTGAGGCTGTTTTTTAAAACAAGGGGGGACATTTTGAATAAATTTATGATTTTTGAATTCTTAAAACCCTTATGTAATAATACATAACTGTAAATTATTAAATATATTTTTCGTTGGATTATAATATGCACTTTCATTTGCTTCCAAACTTACGCCCCACCCTGTACCTACTTCCAGTGATTTACGCTATTCCCAAGGTTTAAATACACTGTACATTAATAAAGTTTATTAATGTACAGCGTATTTAAATCGTGGGAAGGGAATAGCGTAAATTACTGGAAGTAGGTACTTTGAATTATTGTATGGTTCCACATTTTCGATCACAGAAATATAAACCTATATACCTACCTATATTTCGATTGGTATCCATGATATACCTGGAGGTATAAGAGTGCAAGTACCATGGATAGCAATTTAAATAGAAATTACATAATAATTATTAGGTAAGTAGGAAATTATAAAGTTATAAAACGTATGATTAAAATATTTAAATCAGAAGTTCACGTACCATTACGTACATAAGCTAGTAAACCAAATGTCTGTCAGGGACTCAGGATGACGCGCTAATCTTAACAGTCTCAAACATGTATTGAACTTGTTAAATATAGAAAAAGTTATAGCTATTCAATGAATATAAGCAGTGTATTAAGAATAATGATTAATCAAGTTATACAGTATACCTAATTAAGTTAAATTAACACTAAACACCTTTCTATTATAAGTACAGCTAAATGTTTGAATTTAAGATTTTCGGTTCTAGATATGTACCGGACAACTGTCTGGACTTGTACTACATGTTTTTAAGTATTTACAATTGGCCTAATATTTAAGAAATAATACGATCGGAAAATTTAGATTTGAATTTGATAAATTGTAGAGCACAAGTTTAAACATTACTGTTCGTTTAATTAGGTATTTTGAGTAAATATATTAAACTGAAAGAATGTACATCGGTACTAGGGTAACTTATGAATTATCAATCAGTTTCACATCTTCGGTCTTATACATTCCTAAGAAAGAAACTAGCTATATCATAATTATTATTATTTTAATTGGTATCATGAATGAATGCCACTGATAATTAAAATAATAATTATTAGGTGCTATTCAGGGTTTCTGTGAGAGGGGGAGGGATAGGAGAGCCCCCCCCCCCCCCTAAACCCCCTTCTTTCTATTTTATGTTAAATATAATTTTATACTTTAATTACCTACACTTTTTTTCCATATCTGCTTTAGTCACTCCTAATTGATAGCTAGTGAATGAAAATTTTGCTTTGACCATTACATAATTATATAACTACCCGTATTAGGCATACGTGTCTAATGTGTGACGTCAAAGTCGTCACGGTGTCGTCAGGGTATGCCTCTCTCTGATTGGTTGATATTTGGCCAATAGCGTTCATGTAGCAGTTAAACATCTTCCTATTCATTGGTCTGTACTCTGTGGTATAATAGTAGTATAGTACGAGATATTAGTTAGTCTGATTTAATTTTACGACCAAGATTATTGGTTAAAATTTACGAAACGACGATTTATATTATTTTTAATGACGGTTTAAAATTAAACAAAGAAATTAACGACGTTTTGCACTACTTTCCAGACTGGTCACTTTCTAAAATTCTATCAAAAACTCCTGCAGACTGCAGAGTCTTGGAAAAATGCTCCATATTCTGCAGACTGGCCATATATCCCCATAGTTCCATTATCCCAGTCTGTATTTCATGCATTCATGGTAAATTCTAACGACTTGTCGGTGGAATTTTTCTCCATTGAAAATAATATTCTGATAAAGTCGGTGGATTTTTAGCTATATATTCCTATGTTACGGTTGTTACCATTAATTTTTGCCTTTCAAGCCTAATTGTGAAGCATAAATGACTTATTTTACCAGTCTGCAGAATGTGTCTCTTCTCCCGCTGCCCGCAGAGATTTTAATTTGAGAGTCAGTTACCCTCTGACTCTCAGTAGCAGATTCAAAATCTCCCGCAGCTAAATTAATGGTAACATAGGAATTAATTCAAGATCTCCCACAGAGATCTCAAATTTCTAAAAATTCAATCAAAAACTCCCGCAGAGAGTCTTGGAAAAATGCTCCATATTCTGCAGACTGGTTATTTTACATTAGTTTTCACTGCGGAGTTGAAATTTATAAAATAATTTACTGATTTCTGCATTTTTAAGGGTTAAAATGAGTAATTTTTGTTCATTCTAAATTCCTAACAGAGTTAGGCTGAGTTACTAGTCAATCTGAAATGAGTTATTATTCCACTCTGGCCTTTCGGTGGAAAAATGAGTAAAATGATGGTGGATCAGCCAAATTAGTTTTAAATTCATGGTGGTCATCAGTGATGTTTATCATCACAACAAGCCCAATTGAGAAGCTTAAATGACTTATTTTACATTAGTTTTCACTGCGGAGTTGAAATTAAATTAATTCATAAAATAATTTTTCTGATTTCTGCATTTTATTTTTAAGGGTTTAAATGAGTAATTTTTGTTCATTCTAAATTCCTAACAGAGTTACTAGTCAATCTGAAATGAGTTATTATTCCACTCTGGCTGGAAAACTGCTTAGGTTAACAGATGAACTCTATATGCTAAATGCTGCGAATTATACAATTTTTAGCAATTTAACATTAATTTTTGAAGTCTGTAAAACTCCAACAGAGTACTATTAGTTCATCAGAAAGCACCTATTTTTGAATTTTTCCAGACTGGGACTCACTTGGGTCCCATATTATGATATTCTGCAGACTGGTCTATATTGAGTGTCAAAATATCGAAAATCAGAGGCAGACCTAAAGCACAAATTTACCCAACTTAAGCGCTAAAAAATGAAAAACGAACAATAAATAATCCGAATTACAACAGTTCGAGGACCAAAGGGCAAACTTAAAGGACATCACTTCCATTCATGATTCAGTCACCACAGACAGCTTCAGGGTAGTCCTAACTTCTTAAGTCTGGATAGGTCATAGAGCCCTTGATAAGTTGATCTTCTTATTTCTTCAGTTTTATGAGGATATCGGTCCTTACAGAGACCTTGTACCTCAAGATAAGTTGATAAGAGCACCGTAAACTTTTATTTCGAGGTGTTTCTTAAATATAAAAGTCGGAAATAATTTTTAGCTCCTCTTGGAAAATCATATAAACTTAAAGGTCCCCTCCAAGCAAATATTTTTATTGCTTTATTCAACAAGGCTAACGTTTCTTATCATTTTGCTGCAAACCGCATCAAATTTGATAACATATTTTTAATTTTATATGATTTTAAAGATTTTTATTATCAAAACTGTACAAAACCTATTTTACTTCCGTCTTACTAATTTAAGAAATTTTCAGTCTGAAGAAAAAGAATGTACACCATTTGTTTTGGTTGTCAACTAGGTATTAGGTTTAATAAATCCATTTAATATTCGTGTAAAGGTATAAAATTGAATGAACTTATAATAGAAACGTTTATATACTTTAGGAAACAATTAATATCTAAAATAATTTTTAAAAAGGCCGAAAACGCTTGGTTTGTTTATAAAATTCAAATTTGTAATCAAAACAAAGAGTGTACAATCTTCTTCTTGAGCATCAGGTTATTGATTTGCTCAATTGTTGCTCAGAGAGTACTAAAAAACTTTAAAAACAAAATATAAAATATATACTGAACCGAATTGTATGTGGTTTGCAGAATAATGATCCTAGACCTTAGTTCTATAATATTATGTTATAAACTCATTTTTTTCCCGGAGCCTGGAGAGGACCTTTAAAAGATAATAATAAATTATATCAATCCCATAGTAAAAAGTTTTTAGAGGTAAAACACAAAATAGAACTTTCTTGTATATATCGTAGCAGACTAAAAGTAAATGTAATACAGTGTTCAATATACCAATGAGTGCTCAGAGCACCTACCCAGCAAACATGAATGTATCTATTCGATATCTAAACGACTCTGTATAACCTCTCTTCCGACATCGAAAACCAGTAACAAATTAGACATGGTGACATCAAGAAGACATCAATCCGTTTGCACCACTAAACCGCATCATATCAAGTATATTTGGCATCGAAGCGATACCGTTATAACAGCGTTGAATAGAAAGATAAATTACGACTTCTAACATACATAGGGATTCTGCATCGAACAGACGCTTAATTATTAGGGTTTTGACATTATGCATTTCCAAATATGCAGTATATGCACTGGGAAATACACAGCATATGCAACAGGTTTTATGCTTTTTGAGAAAACGAATATGCATTTGGGAAAATGCATATGCATTTGAGAAAACGCATATTTATTTGAGAAAACGCATATGCATTTAAGAAAACGCATATGCATTTGAGGAAACGCATATGTTTTGCAGATGAAACATATGCACTTTAAGATAATGCATATAAGAAAAGGCATATGCATTTGAAAGGAAGGCAATATATGCACTTCCAGCTGTTCATATATGGTGGGAGGTTGAACAAACACCCTAATTTATTTGTTATACATACAGTATACCTTTAGGTGTTCTATCATTTAGTTTTCCTGATGAATATGACTTTAAATTTTAGTTCGAAAATCAGAGAATATGGTTAACTATATGGTGCCTTAAAGCTAAAAGTAACACCTATACAGTAATATAAATGAAGAATAGGATAATAATAGAAGCAGATTATAGACACAGGTGGTCAGTATGGCAGTAGGACTATTCCCCGCCGAATAAAATATCAGTAATTTAGATTATTAAAGTATGATTTTGATAAAACACAAAAATTATCAATAGAAAACACATTTTATTAACAGAATTTGATTCCCATATGTGCCCATATTGTTCGTTCGATTTTAAGACTGTGCCTTCGTATTTTTGCATATAATTAAAAGATGCTATACAAAGTACAAACATTATTGCAATACTAAGGGATTACCAAGTGTCGCAAGGTATTCTAAGCAGCTTCAATTTGTTCAGTTATTTAAACTCTGTAGTTTTATATATCGTGAATTTATTATTTTATTTTTCAGCTATAGTACATAAATCATTAAAATTGCGATCTGTTAACTACTCGTTCAAATTTAAGCTTTTCCAGATCATTAATAAATTTTATTAATTTAAGAAATGATTAAATTAATTTATTAATTACTATACCACATAATTATTAAACCTACTATAGATTTTTCTTACACTAAATACTGAACTCTTTTTTAATGTCCTTTTTCTAATATGTATATTTAATATTTATCTAATACGTATATTTAATATTTGTACCTTAAAAATCTTACAATGGTTTAGCCATTATTATGAAAATACCTAAGTAAGTTAGAGTGTAGAAACCTTTAAATCAAGACTTTTCGCGTAGTCAGGTTTCTGAACGATTTATATATAATGTCGTACATTTTCTCTATAATTCTCTAATGAAAACTAATAATCGCGGAGTACCCAATACAAAACGGGTTCGGTTCAAAGAGTTGGTGGTGACCCAATTCCACTCAACTAGGAACCTATTCACATTTGACAATAATATTAAAGAAGAAAAAAATAATATAAAAGGTCTGTTATTTGACACGGCAGACTTCGGCATATAATTTCGTGGCAACGGAATTATTTGTCAAAACCATTTATTTTTGAAAATTAAATATATATAAATCCGGCGGGGAAAAGTCCGCGGGCGAGGAATAGTCCGGCGGGGAAAAGTCCGTTTCCTTTCAGTAAATACCTAGTTGCTGTTCTTAAATAAATGGTAGCCATGAAAATTCACTTCACTAATATAGTATCCTATAGCGCCAACAATATAATGTATCGTTTTCTGAAAACATCGAGTCTTTTGAAATACTGGACATTTCAAATTTGGAGCATTACTATTAAATGCATAATAATTCATAATACATGCAAATGCATATTGATAATTAATTTAGTAGGGATGTAACGTCTGCTTCGGAACCAAAGGCCATATTGCTGACGTCAAAAAGAAATTAAACACAAGGGACTAGAAGAAGCAGTCAGAAAGGAAAGTGGCTCTATGAACAAAGTCACTTACCACTGTCGGTGACAGTGCTCATGAATGCAGAAAAGCTACTCAGTGAATGCAATGACGAAAAGGGACACAAAAGAACGGTGGCTGCACTTACGGATGGAAGAGGAAAATGAAGAGGTGATAGTAAATTAAGCCTACGAGCCTACCTAACACAAAAACCAAAGACCTCTTAGTTAAAGAGCATAACCCTAGCGCTATCCTCTAAAACTGCAAGTAGCGTTAAAAAATGATAATTATAATAAAAATGAAAAAAAGACAATCCATAATCCAAAGGGCCGCCACTCCCCTTCTCTTTGATTCACCACAGATAGCTTCAAGATAGGCAAATTGATAAAACTATATGCATGTTTATAAATGCATATGCATATTGGCAAATGCATTTACATATTGGTTAATGCATATGCATATTGGTAAATGCATATATGCAAATTAGTGAATGCATTTGCATATTGCTAAATGCATATGCATATTTATAATTGCTAGGGTTGTGACAATATTCTTTTGGCTTGAAGAATTATTCTTTGCTTTTTAGCAATAAAGCATATTTTTTGAAATAAAGAATATTCTCAAAATATGCTTTAAGTTAATCAAATAGTCCAAGTGACTGCAAATGAAACACAAACTAATTTTTATTGTTTGAATGAATGATTCAAGAATTTTTAAGTTTAAAAAACTAGGTGAAGAAATTACCTCATTATATCATTGAATCATCGCCTGTAAGGCGATAATTAATAGTAATAATTTCAATAAGGAGTACACAATAGGAGCTGCCATTTTGTGTTACGCTTTACCTATTGTAAACGGTTACTATTCATTGGTGCGACCCTCCATTAATTCTACACTTTTGCAGTTTATTTCTGATTGAACATCAAAATATATGTAGTGTATATCGGAGGATGGGATGTGCTACCCCCCTAACCCCCCTGCCAGGTCATTGAAAAATCATGAAGTGTGCAGTACAACAAACTAGCGAATACAACAAACTCCATTAAATCGAATGAGGAAATGCATCATACAAATTAGCTAATATTAGAAATAAAGTGAAATATATACCAAAGAAAAAAATATAAAGGTAAATATTGTTTTATTTAAATTGGTATAGGTATCTATAATGTATATTTATGTAAGTTTTTATTTTAATCAAAAAATAGAACTAGAAATAGCACAGAAAGATGTAACTGTCGGACTAATGACACGTCCCCATTGTAAACGGAGCTAAGACGTTTCGGTACCATATTTTTTATTCCCAGACGAACCTTATTTTTTAAATTTGAAATGAGTTAAAACTACAAATTATAGCAGATCACAGACGTAGAATTATTTTCGAGAATTTAAAAAACAGCTATGATCATCAAATGTAATAAATGCTTTCTTTATTGTGCAAGTTATTGTCTAAAACTGTTCACTATTTATTATTTTGGTTACCTAATACAGAATAAACTGTCTCAATTTGACATTTGACAATACAATTAGCCTTATTTCAAAGAAATTAGAACATATAAAGCTAACCTGAACTCATAAAAAGCATAATTTGAGCAGAAAGGCATACTTTAAGCATAAAAAGCATATATAAAAAGCATAAAAGCTTATTTAACATGCTTAAAGCATAAAAGCATATTTCAAAAAGAATATGGTCACAAAACTAATAATAGCATATGCATGTTGATAAATGCATATGCGAATCAAATAAGCATATGCATTTAAGAAAAGCATATGCAAAATATGCAATGTCACAACCCTACTAATTATATATCTAATATGCTTTGAAACTATATCCACTTCTAACCAATAAATAAATATATTAAAATTGAAAACTCTTACTTCATTGATATAACGTACTGTACGTTTAGATGCATATCAATTTAATTTATGTCGCATAATGTTATAAATTAAATGGGAAAAAATGAAGTGACGTGTCCGGGTATTGTTAGTGGGTCTATCCGTCCTCGTGTCTGTACCTCAGTCACTTTGCCGCCGTGGATTCATTTTACCATAAAGCATATTTTTAAAGCATAAAAAGCATATCACAAAAAGCATATTGTCCCAGCCTTACTTATCAACCATTTTATTCTTTCAAAATACTATATGCAGGTTATTGCTCATATGCACAATGTCTCATCCCTATTAATTAGTTTATAAACTAATGCACACACGATTTTATGCTTCCCGTCACTCATAAAATTAACTCCCGGTATCAAATAGACTGTTTTATATCGTAGTTAGTATAGATATGAAAGTAGCGGTTTCACGATATAAAATACATTTTAACAGAGGTAGTTTAGCTGTTAACTGCGCACATGAAACCGCCTAAAAATAAGAACGCATGCATTACATTATTTTCTTCACTTATAAAATGAAACTAGGAATGGAATGAAAAATAATTTCAGATCATCTTGGATTTTATTTATCCCACGAACATTTAATGTTATCAGTTAAATAATAGTAAAATTTCAGATCAAAGGAGTTAAATAGCACTAAAACACATATAGTTACTAAAAATCTAAAAGGACTAAAAATTTGATATATCTAAAAAGTAGGTACCAGAAATTGTTCCAAGTAAAATTTAGGATTAACAATGTTAGCTAAGTAAAATCGTTCAATGATCAAATGAATCCATGCAGGTACTTCGTACGGTGAAGTTACGCATCGTATGGTGAAGTTACGCAATGGGTTCAACAAATGATGGCGGAATTGGCACCACTAATTCACCGGATGTCGGCGGAAGTGGCGCGAACATTTGAGACCAATCACCCCAAAATCTCCTCCGCATCCTCTCCGTGTAAGCCTCCAGGTTCGGGAAAGTATCTAAAAAAAGGAAATCATTCAATTAGGTTGTGTACTCTGAAGATTTTTCAAGAATCTCTGGGGAAAAAAATACCGTTGATGTAGGTAGCCATGGTGCTACGAGGCATGTTGTACAGAACTTGCGACAAAATGGCGAACATTGCGCAGTCAACCACGTGGGGCACATCACCATGGAAGAACTGCCTGTTTCCTGAGAGATCAAAGAAATTGCGTAACAGAACATACATTACAAACAGGATAGAATTGAATCACTCAAATAGTGTAGAAATAGCATAAGGAAAATCGGCTATATTCAGTTTCTAAAGTCTCACCTAGGTACACAGAAAGAGTTCTCAAATCTTTCCTCAAGAGCATGTTTATGTAAGAATCAGAGTATCTTCCAATTCCCTGCATGAACACAGCGCAGTACATAACTCTCGTCACAATGAACCTCATAATCAGTCTGTTGAAGACTGGCATGTCGTGGTGCTGGAACACAGTGACGCATCTGTCAACGACGTACCGCCAGTGAGCCATTCCCCTGATGAAAAATTTAAATAGGAGAATAATGAATAATGCAACTACAACGGAAGGTCTATAGTGAATGTAGAGTCCTGGGTAGAAAATTTACCCCCAATAATGAACAAATTTAGTTCAGTCTGTCATGAATAAAATCAGTTTCATAAAACTAGACGCTACTACAGAACAGACTTAAAAGAAATTTGTTCACAATACGGGACAACTATCTCTAGACTCTACTTTTACTAGATGAATTCTACTGTAAAATATTTTTTTGTTTTACCAAACTTTGGATCATTAATTATTGTTCACAATATAACGGGTACAATATCTGACAATATACCAGTAAAAGTGTTCCTCCATCATTAGTCTCATGGATGTTTCCATAGCCTGATTCATCCCTACTACATCCTCGTCGGGATTAAAGCCCTGCTTTTCTAGTAACATCTGAGGAGAGATACCCGTTAGGAACAGTCTTAAATTTAATAAGTGATATTATTAAATTTAGAGCAAGTTACCTGAATAATGGCCTCAGAATCTGTGTAGTCAACACCATTCAAAGTAATCCAAGGCAGCTTCAGTGGAGTTCCCAGCGGGGCTTCGAAGTCCAGCTGTTAAATATACATTTTAACATAATAAAGCCTATTAGAATATTCAATTTACAGCATTTTTATATCAATTAACTGATTTAACTCACAACATAGGGTATGTCCATCATTCGGAAGAAAGTTTCAAGTTTCACCGAAAAGGGAGACAGGCAAGGGCAGTATTTGCCTCTTGGTAGAGTGTGCAGAATCACAACGTCATCGCCAACTTCTCTCCAAGCACCCCTACGACGAAAACAATAAGGTTAATAATAATATAATTCATACTATTCATAACTGAAACTAGATTTCAATTAGTTTTATATTATTTTCCCTGAATTTGCTAAACATGATTAATTTAACAAAATCTCACTTCTATATTTATTTTACATACTTTTTACCTTTTATCGTTCTATTTATCATGTCATTAAATCTATGTATACAAATCGCATTTGCCGAACTATAAAGGATTAATATTTAAATAACTAAACAGTCTGATAACCAATATAATATTTTCAAACTTATCTATATTAGTTCTTGCTTATCTCAAGTTTTCAGAAGACAACAAATTAAGACCCTTAGCCTCTTAGGTCACTGCTATATAAATTAAGAAATTCATGTAGAGTCCAATGTAAAGTCATTACCTGAGCCTTCGGCGTTTCAACAGCTTTGAAATCACGAAGCAAGAAACAGCCGCAAATCCTATCAGCTTTTTGTTCGCAGCCAAGAATTCAAAAGCACTGCTAGTCGCAAACCTTATTGGTGAAGGGATCAGACCATCTCTAAGAGCAGCAATGTACTCTAAAGCTCCTTTGGCTTCAATAGCCGGAACGAGAGATGCAGAATCCATCACTGTTGTAGTCCTATTTTCAGATGGAAGAATTACGTATTAAAAGATTGAAATGGATAATTTACCGGTACAGATTGAAAGTTTGTATGAACGAAAGATTTCACCGAAGAAATTTTTAGAAATATCACAGAAACAACAGTTTAAAAAAAATAAAGACAATCATTCGTGGCAGAAAGTGAAGAATTTCACATTCTGAAAATAGGTACATAAAAGTGAAACTACTATACCATCTATTCGAAGAACTAGGCAGTAATTTATGCAATGTTTTGGAAATCTATAAAAGATGAGTTATGAATAGTTGCGATCACAAAATCAAATATTCAAACTTCCGATTAAGCTTTTCAAATAATAAAACTATGCTGCAAATAAGAATAGAAGTTTTAATTTTAACGAATGAACTGAACGAAAACTAATCATGCGGTCAGACTATTTAGATGATTGCCATTAATGTAAATGTTAAGTCATATAGATTTTGGGGTAACTAAAAGTTAAAGTTACACTACGGATTGCTTATAATGCATGTTGAAATAACAGGTCAGAGTTACGAGAATCTTCCATTACACTTTAATAATAGATAGTAATAGTTTTGGAATATCAAATCAGAAAAAGGAGTTCCAGTCATCAATTTAAGCGAATACGTGAATGGAAGTTTTACTTTATAGTAAATAAGTAGTTTATTTTAGTCAAGTCATACGGCAGAAGTATAAAGAAAATTAGTCTTAAGTAGTCCTCAAAGTAACTAACGAAAGATTGGATACTAAGAAAGGTTACCAATCTAGTAGTATTAAGGTTAAACGTAAGAAATTATTTTAGTTATTAAATTGAAGATGAAAACTAGCAATATTTAAGAAAATTTAAAAAAATAAATTAGAAGTGAAAAAGGATTAAGTAATAATCTTTAGAAACCATTACTTTTATATGAAGATAATTCCTTTATCTATAGGGTCACACAGGTAAATTGCTGCACTTTAAATTATTAATTGTAGCAGACCTATGATCCGAGAGTCAAGACCAGATTTCATATTGAAATCTTTCATATCAAAAGCGCAACGCATGCTATAAATTAATTAAAGATTTGAAGCCATGGTTTTAATAAGAGTTTCTGTGGTTAGAAACAGAAGTTAGTTAGTGTGCCGTAATTTACCCGCTTCACCCAATAGAACTATTAACATTTAAGGATCTCATTACAAATGAATTGCTTTAGTCCCTGAATCGAAAACAGTATACTTAGGTTAAATAATAGACAGCTAGTATATTCGATAATCTTACCTTGAAATGATTAAAAAAGATAAAATTCCTTTAAAGTATCTAAAAACACTAATAAAGAACCTATCGCTAGCACCTTTTAAATTACAATACTTAACCAAACTCAAATCAAGTCTGATTTCACCTTTCATAAATGATCTATTATAAAAATTAGTGCATCACAATGTGGTCACAACGCTCTCTGGTGTCTAGAATATTGAAAACAATTAAAACTTTAATATGATAACATATATGAATTAACATATAGGTATTACATTCATGAGCTAAAATTGAAGACATAGATCTAGATTTATTCTAGTTCAATTTGATAAGTATATGAAGAATAAAAAAAAATTGTAGTTAATTAATTACGTTCAAATGTTATTAGGTATTACTAAAAGTTTTTCAAATTAATTAAAGCCTTTGAAGATTAATATTGCTAATTTGAATACTGCATTCATTTCATATATTTTATTAGTTTATGATTGTTATAAATGGTATAAACAATATAGCCTAAAGATAGAGAATTAACAGTCAGTATTATAAATACGAATGGTTCTATCAGAAACCTAGTGTGAAAAGAAAAAACAAGGGAATTTGAATTAATAGTTCAAACTCCATTAACAAAGTAACCTACCACCATTAGGAGACCAGCTCATGGATGCAGAATAGCCACTCCGTACGTGAATAGTCTTTTGGAAATAAACTGGGCACATGTTACAGCAAATTGCAATCCCTGGTGGAGGAAAAAGAAGAGTCTTATCCAATCAAATTCAAGATGCATCAGTAAAAGAGGTTAACTCTAAAGTTATTTTCTAGAATTGCGAGTAGTGGTCGAATAATAAAAACTTGATAAAATGTCAATAATTGATATTAAAATTAACAGTTGAAACCGATCTGTTCTTTCAAATTAACATGGACAATAATGGTTGTAAATATAAGAGGCAAGACTGTGAGATCAAGTACCCTATAAACCATGATATAACTACACTATAAGGTACGCTCGCAAAAGAGACGAAATTGAGTTTCTTCTGCGCAGCCCCCCCTCGTGACGTCATAGAGGATAGACTGGATAGTATTGTGTATTAAATTTTTGTCACTCGTATAGAAAATTCATTTTGAAAGTATCAATTATCATAGTTTCTTTTTATTTATTTAGGAAATATTAAGCAATCAGAAAAATGGTAAATAAGATTTAATAAACATAAATATCAATAAATAAACATTTATTAATTAATTGAATTATTTTTCCTTTGGTTCTAAATTAGAGTTTTCTATAATAAATAGTCTCAGGGAATTTTTTAAGTTATTAGACATGATTTGGTACAATTATGAACATATGGGGATTGATGAAACGAAGAAATAACAGCTCTCAAATGTATTTCAACTTGACGTGACAAACTAACTAACAAACAAACAAACAACGCAATACTATAATAGAAAACTTCCTTCAAGAAAACTTATCAGGGGTGACTCAAGAAAATATAAGACATGAATTAAAGCTTGTCGCCCACCTGATCGGATCGGAAACGACGCGGAAGCTCACGAAGCCTCGGAACGGACACGACACGACGTTCGTACGCACACCAGTTCAGATGACTTCGGAAGAGAAACGATGCCGTCATCACAATACTTATAAGAATATAACAATTAAAAGTTAAAATTTATCGATTATGACAACTATTTTATACGATAGGTATTTTATAAAAAAAATTTGGTAGCATCGTTGTTGATTTCAATTTTCAGTTCGAATCTCTCTAATTTATTATCGTACAAGTGAAGGTACTTTCCCAAAAAATACAAAAAATATATGTATATAAGCGAAAAAAAATTATTAAAAAAAAATTAGATAGAAACATATAAAAAAATGTATATTAAAAATTATGTATAAACAAATGTATGCAAGTAAAATTTATATAAGTGAAATGTATGCAAATAAAATGTATGTAAATGAAATGTATGTAAATGAAATGTATGTAAATGAAATGTATGTAAAAGAAATGTATGTAAATGAAATGTATGTAAATGAAATGTATGTAAATGAAATGTATGTAAATGAAATGTATGTAAATGAAATGTATGTAAATGAAATGTATGTAAATGAAATGTATGTAAATAAAATGTATGTAAATGAAATGTATGTAAATGAAATGTATGTAAATGAAATGTATGTAAATGAAATGTATGTAAATGAAATGCATGTAAATGAAATGTATGCAAATAAAATGTATGTAAATGAAATGTATGTAAATAAAATGTATGTAAATGAAATGTATGTAAATGAAATGTATGTAAATAAAATTTATGCAAATGAAATGTATGCAAATAAAATGTATGTAAATGAAATGTATGTAAATAAAATCTATGTAAATGAAATGTATGTAAATGAAATGCATGTAAATGAAATGTATGTAAATGAAATGTATGTAAATGAAATGTATGTAAATGAAATGTATGTAAATGAAATGTATGTAAATGAAATGTATGTAAATGAAATGTATGTAAATGAAATGTATGTAAATAAAATGTATGTAAATGAAATGTATGTAAATGAAATGTATGTAAATGAAATGTATGTAAATGAAATGTATGTAAATGAAATGTATATAAATGAAATGTATGTAAATGAAATGTATATAAATGAAATGTATGTAAATGAAATGTATGTAAATGAAATGTATGTAAATGAAATGTATGTAAATGAAATGTATGTAAATGAAATGTATGTAAATGAAATTTATGTAAATAAAATTCATTTAAATTAAATTGATATAAATAAAATTCATGTAAATAAAATGTTATTCTTCTTATTTCAATAACTTTTCGTGATCTGATTTATAATCATTAAAGTTAATTGAATGAAACTAATTGATTATGTTTTGATATCAACTTATTCATCACGCAGTAGGATATTCACAGCTATTCCAATCTTCCATATCCATCACAGCCTCTCCATACACCGTTCTGCGCATGCGCAATCTCTCGGACGCATCAGAACTATCAGAAAAATATTCTTTCAAACATATCCGCGTCGTTTCCGTTCCGATCCGACGCGTCGTTTCGTTTCCGATCCGAGCAGGTGGGCGTTAGCACGTTCAAATGTATGGTTTAGATTTTTGTCTGATGCTTCGTGTCCGTTCCGATGCGTCGTTTTCGATCAGGTGGGCGACAAGCTTAAAGGTCCTCTCCAGGCTCCGGAAAAAAATGAGTTTATAACATAATATTATAGAAGTAAGGTCTACGATCATTATTCTGCAAACTGCATACAATTTGGTTCAGTATATATTTCATAATTTGTTTTTAAAGTTTTTTAATACTCTGTGAGCAACAATGGAGCGAATCACTAATCTGATGCTCAAGAAGAAGATTGTACACTCTTGGTTTTGATTACAAGTTTGAATTTTATAAACAAACTATGCGTTTTCGGCCTATATTTTATGTATTAATTGTTTCCTAAAGTATATAAACGTTTCTATAATAAGTTTATTCAATTTTATACCTTTACACGAATATTAATTGGATTTATTAAACCTAATACCTAGTTGACAATCAAAACAAATGGTGTACATTCTCTTTCTTCAGGCTGAAAATTAGTAAGTCGGAAGTAGAATAGGTTTTGTACAGTTTTGATTATAAAAATCTTTAAAAGCATATAAAATTAAAAATATGCTACCAAATTCGATGCGGTTTGCAGCAAAATGATAAGAAACACTAGCCTCGTTGAATAAGGCAATAAAAATATTTGCTTGGAGGGGACCTTTAAAAGTTGATTCTAATAGAATTAATAACACTGCGAATTAATGTATTTTACAGGTCATAAATTTTTATGGTTAGATCACATACATATAACTTTAGTGCTACTTTTCCTTGAAATAGCATGGTTATCATACCATGCTAGGGTCACGCAGGTAATTTGCGGCCTTCTACAGCGAGTCTCTAAAACATTCTGAATCGAAATACATTAAATATTGCATAACTATCAAAAGAAGTACAGCGCATGCTATAACTTATCAATTTAAGTTTGTTTTGAAGCTATGATGTACTGTTAGAGGCCGAAGTTAGTAAGTGTGCCGCAATTTACCTGCTTGACTCTATATATTGCCATACCAAATAATGTAAATATACGAAATAAAAATAATTGTAAGTGGGTAAATAAGTATTCTAGAGAAAATAAGATGACATCTTTGTAATTCTCGTAAAATTCTTTATAAGAATATCATGAAAATGGTATGTAGTAAGCTGTATTTATCTATCATTGAATATAAACAAAATAGCATGGTAAGGCTCACTTCTATGACGTCACAAAATACTTCCGCACGGTTGTGGGGGTTTGGGGAGAACCTGCGCGCGAGCATACCTGTTAAAAGTTATTATATCATGCCTATAAACAAAGTATATCGATTCGATTTCTTTTCGATTGCAGTGATATCAAATCGATGGATTGTTTCATCAAATCGACAGACCGTTGTTTGTAGGGTATGTTCTGGTAACTCTCGAGTTTTACGTATCTCCATCTTTACGAGCCTCGGTATTTGCTATAGATTATGCTTTGATCGGCCTTTATTTATTTGTAATCATGTTATTCGCATAACTCAAAAAACATTCGATCAAATATGTAGTGTGATATTTTAAGCTACGATTGGTTGTTATCCAGGAACCATTTGATTAGATTTTGTGATCGATCAGGTCAAAGGTCAAGGTCATTTATAACTCAAAGAGTATTCAATCAAATTGTATAAAATTTGGTGGTACGATTGGTCATTGCCTCACGAGTTTGACGCTTGAGAATGATATGTTTTCCTAATGATTTACCATACAAAAAAAAATGTAGCGGTGGCATAGTTGCGCTCTCTACGCTTAATCAGTTTTATCTTTTTCTTATATAGGTAGCTATGGGAGCGTTTTTTTATGAGGATCTTAATAGTTCTGGTGTTGAATATTGTGATTGAGAATAATTTACTGACCAGTCATTATTCATGGGACTATTTTGTTCAAGTAAAAATAACGTAAATAAGTAAATGAATGCAATATGGATTGCAATGACCTCATCGATAAAAACCAGGGTAAAGGTTCACTGAAGCTTCGATTAAAAACTTAACCCCCTATTACACGTACCGGCTTCCTGCGGCCAGTCCGGCCGTGCGGAAATTTTAGACAACTGCCTAGAGCTATTACACGTACTTGATTGGCCGTAGGAAACTTGTTCACTGTTCAGTCTGGCTCTGATAAATAACTCTGCCAATGCGATTAGCTATTACACGCTATGGCCTCAGCTGGCGTATGGTATTGGTGGATTATAATCCTGGCGAAAGTTCATCCGGCCGGCCGTGGGTGAGTGTTCCTACGGCTGATTTGCTATTACACGCTCCGGTTTGGACGAATGATCGCGCCACAGGCCAGAATGGCCGTAGGAAGCCGTAACGTGTAATAATGATTTCATTAATAATTGTAACTTCTGTTGTTCATTTAAATATTGGCAATCATATAGGATAATGTGGTGTTATAGATACTTAAAATAAATATAATAAATAGGAAATTAAATTAAAATACTAGCATTGAATTCTTTAATTTACATAAAAATGAAATATTAGTTGGAAGATTACGTTAAATGACCTCAGAGCACTAACGCTTCCGTAATCCGCCCCTTATTGGTTCCTCTTCTTGCTGACCAATCAGAGAAGAGTCATCCTTAAAAACATTATGCTTGCAGCATTGCATCGATAGAAACTTATGCGTGTTTACTATATTTTAATTTCTTTAGATGGAAGAAATATAACCCTTTTTTTCATACTCATTTCAAGTGTCTAAATATGATCACAAGAAAGATTATAAGAGTTATTAGAAAAGAGTAAAGGTAGGTTTTGCATGCAGCGATTATTGCGATCATCGCCCAGCAATATGAATGCATTGATCTAATGCTTTGCGATAATAGCTCGTTGCAAAACACCCCCATAGGAATAGCATTGAACTAGTGCTCATCGATATTCGCTGGGCGATGGTCACTGAGCAATGATCGCAATAATCGCCGCATGCAAAACGAACATTTAAGATTGTACGTACGTGTACAATTTTTATATGAATTCAAACTCGGGTACACTTTTTTGTGGGTCACCCTGTATAATATTACTTGTTTCTTTTGATTAAATTAAAAAATTGTAAATTAATATATATACTTAATTATTGTTTAATGTCTAATTTAAATAATATTTTTCAGTTGCATAATTTTATATTCATACTTAGGAAAGTTATAGATTTTGTGTATCATTTTCAAAGAGTAAATATATCAGATGAAATTTATTTTATAGTTCTGTGTATTACTCAGTAGGTATATTTCATGAATTTACACAAGTGTTGAAAATATTTGGTTCAAACAGATGTTTAGACAGCTGCGCACTCTACAATAGAACGAAATTTACTGTGTAAGTGTACCGAATCACTCATGTTATATTATAATAGCATGGAAAATGAAAATAGTTGTTCATTCTTTTACTCTGAATGCAGGTAAGAAAAAAGACGGGGTTGGAAGCAGAGAGGCGGGGTTTAGGAGAGAGAGGGAGGAGTTAGCTCCCTTCTCTCTATGCCCCTCCCTCATTTTAGTTAACAAGTGTGTATACTGCTAAAGTCATACATATATTCAACAGACAATAATACAATATACTACATAATATGTTATGTATTGTATAACCATGGTCCATGGATGATGTTTACCAATATTAGTGAAATCGAAATATAGAACAAAAATATAAAATTGATTTTAGTTTTATAACCAGTAACCTTAGTTCTAATGAATAGTGATAAAAATAAATCTGCTGCGAAAATTCCTTTATCCACAAAATTAAATTTCATCTGCTCCTGAGTAATGAATGACCTGAGTTATGAAATGCACTTGAATAGTTAATGAAATCGTTTTCTAAGTTTAAATTATAGAAAATGCTATACGTCAAGATTTGCGTCACAGTTATCGCTCAATGACCATAGTTTTCTATGATTTTATCATTTTAATAATAGAAAACTATCTAGAGCACTCGAAATATGAAGTGGCTCTGACTTATGAAGGAGCCAATAATTCATAACTCAGGAGTTTCGCTGTAGGTACCATCGAAATCCCAAGTTTTTCAAAGAGTTTGCACAGAGGTCATGCGCAATTCACATGTGGAGGAGAGAAATGCAATCTTCGTCCAAAGCGGTACCTATATCTGTCTTTTGGTTCCGAAGCAGACGCTACAGGTCACCTCCAATCAAAAATTTTATAATCCATTCATTAGAACTAAAGGTTACTTGTTATTAAACTATGAACAATTTTAAATTTGATTCTATATTTGATATTTTGATATCAATATGTGTAAGTATTCTTGCGATTTTTCTTCCGGTGGAATTTCAAGGAAAGAAAAAGAAAGTGGTTCGTTCGAAAAATTCAAAACAATAACAAAGCAGATAGACATATCATAAATGGCCGCATAGACCGTTAACGAAATGCCATTGCCCAAAAAAACATTCGGTATACCTAAAAGTTGATCTAAATACCCTTAAATATACGATAACTCGGTATAAAATTCGTACCTCATCCTTGTTCTTCTAATGAATAACTTAAAAACTTAGAAATTCGGGTAGTGAAAGTTGTATGCGATTCTTTCTCATATAATTTATTACCAAGTGACTAATTGATCGACTTCTTTTCTATTATTTGTGATATCTTATATAACTTTGGTTCTACAAATTTTAAAGTTAAATGAAAAAGGGACTCGAAAAGAAATAAAACAAAAGAGACTAAATGAATAAACTCACCTTACTCCATTTGGAAAAGCTCATAGATACAGAAAAGCTACCTCGTGAAACAGTCACTTACCAAGGAAGGTAACGAAAAGATACAAGCACCAGTGGCTACACTCATAGATCAAAGAGGAAAATGAAGAGGTGATAGTAAATGAAGCTTAAGAGTCTACCTAATTGAAAATCCAAGACCTCGTAGTTGAAGAGCATCACCCTAGCGCTATCCTCTACAACTGCAAGTAGCGTTAGAAAATAAGAAGCATAGTAAAAGACCATATAATCCAAATTACCACAGTTAGGGGGTCCCAAGGGTTGCCACCCTTTTCTCTTCCATTCACCACAGACAGTTTCAGAATAGAGCCAATGGGGCGCCCTTTAAAAACAGATATGTCTATAAAATGTAGGTAAATAATAATATTGCATTTGATATTTATGCATTTTATTCAAATTAGTCAATTTCATAGAAACAAATAAGTTAAAAAGTAAGACACGATCTAAACTTTGAATGAGAAACACTAGTAAAGAGTATTTACCAGTAATTTGATTAGTAACAGACGGCATCATAACAGAAAACAGTAGAAGTTAGGTTCGAAAATTCTCTTAAAAGTTAAATCTCCTTGTGCAACTTCACTCTGTCTGACGTTACTAGCATTTTAATGTTAGAAAAAGTAACACAAACATGTAAGAACACTCGAAAATGACTAACTAATTAACATAACATGACTAGGAATATTTTGTAGAAGATTACCTAGAATATATCGAAAAAGAAATCTCTTTTTTAATAGATCAACATTTCGATCGACAAAACTAACTTTTCAATAATAAAATCTTGCTTATCTTACCGAAAAATAAGTTTTATTGTATGGAAATATATAGAATATCAATCGTACTAATTTATCTAAGGCCTTTCGTACTATTTTGATAAATTACACAAATTGAATAATAGTACTATTTGAAAAAATACTGAAAAATGTTCTTGATTTCCTTTAATATTCTTTCCTTTGATTTTTGCTAAAGTAAACACTACCTACTGAAATATTAATGACTGTAAAAACTTAACAATGTTAACTGATACTAAATAAAATACCAAACAACATAATAAGTAAAGTGAGTATTAAAAAGTTGAGAACCGCTAGTCAACGCTAAGTAGAAATTATAGCGACACCTGGCAACACACTAATTATTGCGAGACCTGGCAACACACTATAGCGAGACCTGGCAACACACTAATTATAGCGAAACCTGGCAACACACTAATTATTGCGAGACCTGGAAATACACTAATTATAGCGAGACCTGGCAATACACTAATAATAGCGAGACCTGACAATGCACTAATTATAGCAACACACTAATTATAGCGAGACCTGGCAATGCACTAATTATAGCAACACTTGGCAATACACTAATTATAGCAAGATCTGGCAATGCACAAATTATAGCGACACCAGGCATTACACTAATTATAGCAACACCTGGCAACACACTAATTATAGCAACACCTGGCAACACACTAATTATAGCGAGACCTGGCAATGCACTCATTATAGCGAGACCTGGCAATGCACTCATTATAGCGACACCTGGCAATGCACTCATTATAGCGACACCTGGCAATGCACTCATTATAGCGACACCTGGCAATGCACTCATTATAGCGACACCTGGCAATGCACTCATTATAGCGACACCTGGCAATGCACTCATTATAACGACACCTGGCAATGCACTCATTATAGCGACACCTGGCAATGCACTCATTATAGCGACACCTGGCAACACACTCAAGGCAAGTTATTTGTAAAGTGAAGGCTGAACTTGTCAATTTGCATTCTATTAACTCTGAATAAAGCACAAGATTTATATATTAGGTAATATTCGATATTATACAGTCTCCTATATAAATTGCCTTCACTACTTTGTAAATGTGCATAATTCTATTTATTGAGAGTAGCAAGCAAGATGGTGTGTATTGCTGTAGCAACTCAGTCATCATCAAGACACCGATTGACGTGTTCTTCCAACGGTCTCAATTCACTGAATGAGGTGTTACACTTGGGACAGTAGAATAAACTCTCATCAATTACTGGAGGGACTTTTTCTCTTACAGAAACATCAGCTGATCTCTTCTCATCCCCTTTAGCAGGTGTCACATCTGGACTGATGCTGTGCCTTGGTCTTACGCCCCCCTGCTGTATCGCCTGCATCTCATCAAGCAGGTGCGTGTTGCGAACATGTAACTGCTTTAACTCGTCTCGTAACTGTTCTCGCTCACTTGCTAGCGCCTCTCTCGCTTCTCGTTCTGCCTTGAAATCATTCTGATACACTTCCACCTGTGCTCGCAGTACAGCCACTGTATCCCCCTCGTTCTGACTCTCCGCCAGTTTAGCCTTAGCGACTCCACTCTCCTTCTTCAGCTTGCCTATCTCCTCATTCTTGGCTGAGAGGAGCTCTTCGTAAGAAAGGAGCTTGGCTGTCACTGCGTCATGCTCCTCATTGATAGCCTTGATCTTAGTCTGGTAGTACTGGTCTGTGTTGGTGTTCCTATGTATCCTATCCTTAGCGTCCTGTAGCTCCATTCTCAAACCCGCTGCTTCGGATGACAGTCGAGAGTTCAAATTCTTCTCCTCTGAAAGTTTTTGTCGTTCTGCATTGAGTGCCTTTTCTAAAGAGCGAACAGAGTCGACATCACCAGTGAGCAGACTTTTGTCTATCTGCACACTCTGCACTGCACTCTGCGCATCCCTCAGCTGCTCAGTCACGTGGGAGAGTTGCGTACGAAGTTCTTCACACTCTCTACGCAATCTGTTGTAGTCACCCTCCTGCTGTGGACCGCACTCATTTTTCTGCATAGTCAGGAGATTGTTCTTCAGTTCGGCATTAGCTGTCATGAGGTGATGACACTGCCTCTTCAGCTGCTCCTGACCTCCCTGACAATTACCCAAGTCACACTTCAGAATGGCGATATCAGACTCTAGTTTAGTCTTCACATTCTCTAGTCTAGTTTTCTCGTCTTGCAACTGGTGCAGTTGTTGCAGAGTTTTTTGCAGCTGATCGTCATTCTTGTTGGCGAACTGTCCGTCCGTTGCCTTAGTGCCCTGAAACATTTTAATGGGTAGGTACTTGAAACATTTCTAACAATTGGATAGGTATTTTGAATGAATTGCTAAATCCACGAAAAAAAATCTGTATAGATAAATGATACTTTATTAAATGTAATGCTTGTAAATATTTTAAATTGATCTGGGTACACATTGTAAGATTTGTATAGGAAATCAGAAAACTGTGATTTGAGAAATTGATATTTTTCTTTTTTTATAGCTGATTTTAAGTGCGGTCCTTTTTCCTCACCTTGGTAGCGTTTTTGAGTGCTTCATTCTCCCTCTGTAATATGGCAACACTCCTCAGTGCCTGAATTAACTTCTGTTGATGGTTAGTCTTCTGCGTCTGACACCACTGAACCATCAGACCTAACTGTTGACGCATTGCCATGTTGTTTTGGAACAACGTCTCTGAAAAATATATTAAGACAATGAAAACTGGAATATTGTTTTCGCCTAAGAAAATAAAAAATAGGAACCTTATGAGTACAGTGTTAGAGTTACAGTTAAGTACTCAGAAAATGGGTTTTTCAGAAATATTATGACAAGGGTTGTGACAATATGCTTTCAAAATCATAGATCCTTAAGAATATCACAGATGAAATGAAATGGTATCGAATACTATATACCGCTGGTGTAGAACCATCCAATACTCTTTAATTCTCTCCGTCTATAATATTCTCAGGATCTGTGATTTTTGAAGCATATTGACACAACCCTAACATGACCGAAGCTGATGCTCATTTCCCGAGCACTGTAGGTGTCTCAGTACGCTAGGTAACTTTAAATGCATTTCTAAAGTGTTTAACCCATTGCATGTTCCACCTATGATGAAAATAAGGATTTTACTTCAATTTCTACATGTTCTTTCTTATATTAATTATGTTTAGATAACAAATGATACGTCACAGACTCTTTTCTAACGCGCACAAAAAACGCGCGTTTCTAGTTACTACAAGTTCAATAGGTGTAAACACATTTAAACGCGCGTTTCGTCGCAAGTGCAGAGCGAACGCGCGTTTCAGGATTTTTGTTGAAACGCGCATTTGCTAGGTGTTACCGTATATTATATACCTATGGTATATCTAACGCGTGTTAGAAAACGCTCAATCTGTACTATGAGGCACGATTTTGAACGCGCGATCAAAAGTGTCTGGTCTGAACTATGCATGAGACCTATTTCAAAGGGAGCATTTTTTCAACAATAACGCAGCATGAAACACGTCAAATCTAAGTGAACATGAGCATACAAAACACATACGTTTATTCAGTTGTATCGTTTTTTATGCATCATTTTCTTTACTGCGACATGGGAAAACGCCCGTGAGAAAGGGGCCTAAATCCATGACTAGTTTGTGAAATAGGATTAAATACTCCATCTTCTCACCTTTGAGACTGAGGTTCTGGTTGATAACATCGGACAGTCTTTTGAGCAATAAATCTTCACATACTTTACTGTCATCTGCAGTCAGGGATGATAGGGTGGCCTGGGGAGTGAAATGGATGAGCCACAATTACCCAGATTGATAGGCAAGTACAGTAGAACTCCTCTATAGTGAATGTGGAGTCCTGAGTAAGAGAGCTATCCTGCATAGTGAACAAATTTTCTTCAGTCTGCCATAAATGGCCATCAGTTTTAGAAAACTGATGGCCATTCATGACAGACTAAAGAAAATTTGTTGACTATACGGGGTAGTTACACTCAGGACTCGCATTCACTATAAAGGAGTCCTACTGTACCAAAATAGGTAAATTTAACTTTTTTTATTACTCGTCTGTTTTTGCCTAATTGTTTATCAGTCTTTAGCTTTCTATCACTAGTATAATTCATTCTTTGCCTTAAGGGCCGTACACACGTAGGGTTTTTAAGTCTTTCCACCAGACTTTTTTCTAAGCTCCTCCTACTTTTTCCACGAGAATATATGGAAAAGCGATATAATTATTATTTATTTTAGTTGGTATCCATGATACCTGCAGGTGTCATGGATACCAACTGAAATAAATAGTAATTATATCGTTTTTTCTTATATTCTTGTGGAAAAAGTAGGAGGAGCTTAGCAAAAAGTCTGGTGGAAACTGGAAAGACTTAAAAACCCTACGTGTGTACGGCCCTTTACTGTCTGCCGCATTACCTACCTTGATATCATCCCCTTGGTTGAAGCTTCTCTCCATACTCTCGGTGGAGAGGAGGTCGGTAGGGGAGAGGGTGGGGTTGGTGATTCCGCACACACCTACCTGGCCCATACCAACCTATAAACCTTCTAAAATGCTGAGTAAATTACCTTTAAGGTAATATTTATATAAACGGAGTAATTGAAGCTGTTTATTTTCTATTAACTGGTTACGCTACTTACTTTCCTGCAATAGTCCTTATTATATTGAAGTATAGCCACTTAGTACTATTTATTACACTAACAGTATTATTTATCCTATATTACAAGAAACTTGTTGAAATGAAATTATTTAAGTGGGTAACGGGTGAAGAAACTAACCAATGTTTAATACACTTCTATATAAATTCAATAGATATAACACTTAACTGGTAGTGAGAGAAATAAAGATAACTATGATTTTATCACAAATAACTGAAGATGAAATTGAAATTTATTTAATACTAAATCATTCTATTTTCTTTCATATGAGTTCATGGAGCAGAGCAACACGAACCAAAAAATTTTACGATCTTTTTTTCAATCCATGTTGAAAAATACTAAGCTTACTACAATTACTTTCATATTTGTGCGAAAATTCTTATTTCTAAATTCTTCTAAAGAACATCCTATAATTTTCTTATTTATCCCTAATCGCACTCGATGCTACACTAGTACAGTGGGTGAATTCAAAGCAGGGGACCCAAAGGACGCAACTCCTTTTTCTTGGTAGAGAGTGGCCAAGTATATTGACAATACTCAATTGCTAGGGTTGTGACAATATGCTTTGAAAATCATAGATCCTCAGAATATTATAGACGGAGAGAATTAAAGAGTATTGAATGGTTCTACACCAGCGGTATATAGTATTCGATACCATTTCATTTCGTCTGTGATATTCTTAAGATTATGATTTTAAAAGCATATTGTCACAACACAACCTATTACCAAGTGGTTATTTTCCAGAAAAATTTACCAGTTAAAAATTTATTGAAATTTAGAAATACATTCAATATTTAGATATAATTTGTATATATAAATTGAATGCATTTATAAAAAGAATTATATAACGGTAACTACTCAGTAACGACAATAGAGTATTAGCCCAATTAACCACTCATCTACCAAGACCCTAGGGGTGACAACCAACCAAGACCCTAGGGGTGACAACGGGTGACAACCAACCAAGACCCTAGGGGTGACAACCTAGACCCTAGGGGTGACAACCAACCAAGACCCTAGGGGTGACAACCTAGACCCTAGGGGTGACAACCTAGACCTTAGGGGTGACAACCAACCAAGACCCTAGGGGTGACAACCTAGACCCTAGGGGTGACAACCAACCAAGACCCTAGGGGTGACAACCAACCAAGACCCTAGGGGTGACAACCAACCAAGACCCTAGGGGTGACAACCAACCAAGACCCTAGGTGTGACAACCAACCAAGACCCTAGGTGTGACAACCTAGACCCTAGGGGTGACAACCTAGACCCTAGGGGTGACAACCAAGATCCTAGGGGTGACAGCCTAGACCCTAGGGGTGACAGCCTAGACCCTAGGGGTGACAACCAAGATCCTAGGGGTGACAACCTAGACCCTAGGGGTGACAACCTAGACCCTAGGGGTGACAACCTAGACCCTAGGGGTGACAACCTAGACCCTAGGGGTGACAACCTAGACCCTAGGGGTGACAACCTAGACCCTAGGGGTGACAACCAAGATCCTAGGGGTGACAACCAAGATCCTAGGGGTGACAACCAAGATCCTAGGGGTGACAACCAAGATCCTAGGGGTGACAACCTATACCCTAGGGGTGACAACCTAGACCCTAGGGGTGACAACCTAGACCCTAGGGGTGACAACCAACCAAGACCCTAGGTGTGACAACCAAGACCCTAGGGGTGACAACCTAGACCCTAGGGGTGACAACCTAGACCCTATGGGTGATAACCTAGACCCCAGGGGTGACAACCAAGACCCTAGGGGTGACAACCAAGACCCTAGGGGTGACAACCAAGACCCTAGGGATGACAACCAAGACCCTAGGGGTGACAACCTAGACCCTAGGGGTGACAACCTAGACCCTAGGGGTGACAACCTAGACACTAGGGATGACAACCTAGACCCTAGGGATGACAACCTAGACCCTAGGGGTGACAACCAAGACCCCAGGGGTGACAACCTAGACCCCAGGGGTGACAACCAAGACCCTAGGGGAGACAACCAAGACCCTAGGGGTGACAACCAAGACCCTAGGGGTGACAACCAAGACCCTAGGGGTGACAACCAAGACCCTAGGGGTGACAACCTAGACCTTAGGGGTGACAACCAAGACCCTAGGGGTGACAACCTAGACCCTAGGGGTGACAACCTAGACCCTAGGGGTGACAACCTAGACCCTAGGGATGACAACCTAGACCCTAGGGATGACAACCAAGACCCTAGGTGTGACAACTAAGATCCTAGGGGTGACAACCATGACCCTAGGTGTGACAACCAACCATGACCCTAGGTGTGACAACCTAGACCCTAGGGATGACTACCTAGACCCTAGGGATGACAACCTAGACCCTAGGGGTGACAACCAAGACCCTAGGGGTGACAACCTAGACCCTAGGGGTGACAACCAAGACCCTAGGGGTGACAACCTAGACCCTAGGGATGACAACCTAGACCCTAGGGGTGACAACCAAGACCCTAGGGATGACAACCTAGACCCTAGGTGTGACAACTAAGATCCTAGGGGTGACAACCTAGACCCTAGGGGTGACAACCAACCAAGACCCTAGGGGTGACAACCAAGACCCTAGGGGTGACAACCTAGACCCTAGGGGTGACAACCTAGACCCTAGGGGTGACAACCTAGACCCTAGGGGTGACAACCTAGACCCTAGGGGTGACAACCAAGACCCTAGGGGTGACAACCTAGACCCTAGGGGTGACAACCTAGACCCTAGGGGTGACAACCTAGACCCTAGGGGTGACAACCTAGACCCTAGGGGTGACAACCTAGACCCTAGGGGTGACAACCAAGACCCTAGGGGTGACAACCTAGACCCTAGGGGTGACAACCTAGACCCTAGGGGTGACAACCTAGACCCTAGGGGTGACAACCTAGATCCTAGGGGTGACTACCTAGACCCTAGGGATGACAACCTAGACCCTAGGGATGACAACCTAGACCCCAGGGGTGACAACCAAGACCCTAGGGGTGACAACCTAGACCCTAGGGGTGACAACCTAGACCTTAGGGCAGTGGTTGTCGGCACCTCTTTGGGGCCTGGGATGTTTATAGGGGGTGCCTGGTATGGCTGTTGTATAATGTATATGTTACTTATAAGTTCGTTTCTTGCTGTTAATATCATGCAGAATATACATGAGTATAATTGTTATTTTCAAAATTCATATAGTAAACTGTATCTTTTCACTCTACTTCAATGCGATACAAGGCTAATGCAGGGGGTGCCTGAGAACTGCAGGGGGTGCCTGAGAACTGCAGGGGGTGCCTGAGAACAGCAAGGGGTGCCTGAGAACAGCAAGGGGTGCCTGAGAACAGCAAGGGGTGTGCGAGAAAAGTACTTCAAGAACCACAGCCAAAAGGTTAATATATATTTTTTATATTCTACTCAAGAATATTAAAAGGTTACAAAAACAGTATACTTTCTATGTAATATTAAATTATATTACAACTTTGTCTGACACTGAAAATAAATGGGACTCTATTGTAAACAGGGTAAGTTACGAGTTAAGGGACTGTTCCACATCTCCGATCCTACAAGACATTATTTAACTTTTTCTTACATGATCGAAAATGTGGCTCCGTCCGATAACTTAAAGACTACCCCTCTATTAAGCTTTTCGGAACATTATTTGTAACTAATAACAATCTAGAGATGCATTGTTACATTCATTTTCTTTAGGGACGGTGACTGAATGCTGAGAAAATGTTACTACAATCATGGCTTGCTTAATATACATACTAAGAATATATATGTATTATAAGAATATGTATAAATTATAAGAATATGTATGTATTATAAGAATATGTATGTTAAGCAAGGCATGTTACAATGGAGAAGGTAAGGTACATCTTGAAGACATTCATCAGCTATATGAACATGAAGGGAAAAAGCATCACCCTATTTAACATCTTAGGGGAAACTTGAACCCTATTTAACATTTCGGGGAAAATTTGGCCATTTACACCCTATTTAATTTTAACATTTTCAATTCACCCTATTTAACATTTACAATATATCCTATTTAACATTGCAATATATTATATATCCTATTTAACATTGCAATATATCCTATTTAACATTGCATTTATCCTATTTAACTTTGCAATATATCCTATCTAACATCTTCAATTTACCCTATTTAACATTTAATTTCAATTTAGTCTATTTAACATGTTCAGGAGAAATTTTCCAATTTTCCCTATTAACATCTTTAGGGTATTTTTTTTTTCTCAATTTACCCTATTTACATATTTTGGATAAATTTTCCAATATACAAGTTCAGAATAGAAGTTGACCTATGAAAAATGTTCTTTATTATAACATTAACTGTTAAAATGTTCTGGTAGATATTTTTAAAAGACAGCTACTTTATTTTGAGACAAATCGTACTATCATTTACTAAAGTCCCTAACCACAATGATATGTACCTAACATAGAAAAGCTAGATTACTCACTATGGAATACTTCACCTAGGTAATAAACCTATACCTAGTACAGTAGAACTCCTCTATAGTGAATGTGTTGGATGTAGCCTCTATAGTGAACAGATTTTCTTTAGTCTGCGATGAATTGCCATCAGTTTTAGAAAACGAATGGCTATTTTATGGGATACTAAAGAAAATTTGTTCACTATAGAGGCTGCATACTCATTCGCTATAGAGGAGTCAATTTCAAACCTGTAGGGTACAATAATATTTCAAGGCCTCAATTACCTAAACTATGGACAAAATAGTCACAATTTACTCTGTGAACTTAACCAATTATTTTCATTTAACTAAATACTTTGATTTTCGAATAGAAATGTAGTTAGTACAATGATGGATGTGACGAACCAACGTTGACTCAGTTTCTAATTATTATTTATATTTTTTGACGAGGGTGGTTACTGAAAAAAGACGATTTGGCAAAGTAACGTCAATCGTCATACCCACCATCGTCTCTACTTTAGTTACCTATTTGGTCAGACTCGGACGAATGCAAATACAGTATGGCCATATATAGAGTAATAGAAATTCACTAGACCATCACTATCAAAAAAGAAAACTACTTCCTATAGAGTATATAGAATTATTGTAACAGGTAGGGTGAGTTATGGATTATTAGACCGTTCCACCTTTTCGATCATGTATGAATTTTTTTTCCAACATTTTACCTGATTATTTTAATTGGTATCCATGATACCAGCAGATATCATGGATACCAATTAAAATAACGCAGGTATCATGGATACCAATTAAAATAACTAAGTGTGATTAAAAAAAATCATGTGTGATCGAAAATGTGGAACTGACCGATAATTCGTAAGTTAGGCCATAAATATATAATTATTGTTAACAGTTTGAGACATGACCTACCTAGATATTTTTGGCGCTAATATGACAGACAAAGTACTTCAAAGCGAAAAACAACTTATTGATAAAACTTAAAAATAGTTACCATTAAATTTGACACAGAAAATGCATATAAGTAATTCAATATTAACATAAAGCAATAAATAGAAGACTTGTGCTGAAAAAGAGTCATTAATTATTATAAAAATGTGCATTTGATATCTTGTATCCCCTTCTTATAATTATCACATAAAAAATAGTATTTAACATGTTCATCATTTTAATGTTTGCCTATATTTTAATTATGTTAAATTTTAACAGATTATCACTTTTTTTTGACAAAATCGATAACAATTTGTTCTCTGTGAGAAATGTTACTGAAATAATGTCAAATTATTTATTAATTTAAATTTTGAATCCTTACCACTGATGTTTGTCAAAAATATATTTCAACCAAACTAAGAATTATCATAGGTATATTTTTTCATTTAATATATTAAATTCAATATTTATTAATGCCCTTGTAATAAATAGAAACTTATAATTTACTTCAGACCATATAATTAATATCAATTATTTAGTTATTAATTATTAATACAATTATCAGAAGCGAAGCAAATACCAAATGAAAATAATAATTTTATCATAAAAAAAAGGCATTAATAGATTTGTTCCTGCGACTTTTTATTATAACCTATAGGGTAAATTACGAATTATCGGTCAATTCCACATCTTCGGTAATATAAGAAAAAACGATATAATAATTATTATTCATTTTTGTTTTGTTAATTGAAATTATATAATTATTATTATATCGTGAATTCTTATATGACCGAAGATGTGGAACTGACCGATAATTCGTAACTTACACTAGGTGAAGGGTACTTGGTAGAATAATTTTTCTTTGCTGAAAAAATTCACTTTAAATTTATAAAATTCAACTCATTTCAACAGACTTGAAGAATAATAAAAAATGATACGAACATAAAAGACAATCTGGATGACAAATATCTAACGGATAAGCTAATAGTAAAATAAAAATACTAGAATATCAAATATTTCAATGCAAAATATATTGCTCATTGCACCAATACAATAAACATGCAAAAACATTAAAGAAACTAACACGAGTTTGGCACATGAAGAATAAAACTATAAAAAAACACCTAAAAGATACTTAATATTCTATTTGTATTCTCAGATTGACTAAAATGCTAAGGTTATTGAAGCGAACTAGCAACTTACGCCTATTCTGTCATAGCGGATAAAAAGCCGCGTTTCCACTGCCCAGTTTACGCATCTTCAATTAATCACGGTTAAATGAATGGCAGGCGGTAGAAACGATAGTATAGACTGCAAATTTGCTCTCCATTCCATGATCAATGGAAAAGACGTAACTGGGCGGTGAAAATGCGGCGTTAAAACTGCTAGTGTAGATTGGGCCTTACGGCCTGGATAGATAGTGCTATCTGGCAACTATTGAGTGAACACCTCAGTTGCCAGATAGTGCTTTATATGAGAGTAAAATTCTCAAAGTATTTACCCAGGCCAATAAATGTAACAAGAAGCAACGTAGAGTAATAAGACAAGCAAATATCATTAAAATACACGTTATAAAAAACTAAACTTATGACATTCAAATGAAAAGTTTGATGAGGTATTTAAATTAATGTTAAAAACTGTTAAATTATTGTCACTGAAAAAGAAAAAGTCAAAGGTGGAGATGCTACCAAACCAAGTACTGGTGACGCAAAGTAGGAGAATTTTTATCTTATTATCACTGAAGTGAAACTTCAAACAATAAAAAGAGTTGAGATGTGAATTAATGTAAGAATGAGAGAAATATAAAAGAGGGGGAGGGGGGCGTTATACCCCTTATAGACTGACGATGGGAGTCGTTAGCCCGTTATAGACTGACGATGGGAGTCGTTAGCCCGTTATAGACTGATGATGGGGGTCGTTGACCCGTTATAGACTGATGATGGGGGTCGTTGACCCCTTATAGGCTGATGATGAGGGTCGTTGACCACTTATAGGCTGATGATGGGGGTCATTAACCCCTTATAGACTGATGATGGGTGGATTTTCAATCTTGACAAAATCTTTGGGGAAGAAACCGATCTGTAGAGAGAAAATGAAGTTACAATATGGTTTACTAGATAGCCGGAAATTTCGTTCTGAAAAATTCAGTCTCTGAATCAATGAAGATGATTTTGAAACTAACATCTATGGTCCTTATGTAGTTTTTTGTATACGCTAGTTTGTTGCACTGCAATCTTCATGATTGTTCAATGACCTGGCAGGAGGGGTTAGGGTTTTCTATTTTGTGCTATAATAAAATCAATATAAAATGAGATCGAAAGTTCCGAGACCGAATTTTTATAGAACAGCATTACTAATTCTTTCAATTTGTATTAACCCTTTGTCTCCTGACGGCATTGTCACTTCATATTTTCACTAATATAAAAAGAATATAGCTTATAGTTTAGCTCTGAAACAACTAACGGCAACTTAAAGTGTCACGCAGCGAAGCTACCTCGCTCTTATTACGTCTCCGACTCATGACAATCGAATAATTTAATTTTAGTAGGAGATTAACGTCTGCTTCGGAACCAAAGGCCATATCGCTGACATCAAAAGGAAACTAAATACAAGGAACTGGAAGAAGCAGTCAGAGAGGAAAGTGGCTCCATGAACAAAGTCACTTACCACCGTCGGTGACAATGCTCATGGATGCAGAAAAGCTACTCCGTGAATACAGTCACTTACCAAGGAATGTGACGAAACGGGACACAAGCACCGGTGGCTGCACTCACGGATGGAAGAGGAAAATGAAGAGGTGATAGTAAATGAAGCCTACGAGCCTACCTAATTCAAAATCTAAGACCTCGTAGTTGAAGAGCATAACCCTAGCGCTATTCTCTAAAACTGCAAGTAGCGTTAAAAAAATGATAAACATGGTTAAAATGAAAAAAGACAATCCATAATCCAAATTACAACAGTTCGGGGCCCAAAGGACGCCACCCCCCTTCTCTTCCATTCACCACAGACAGCTTCAGGATAGAGCTCCTGGGGGCCAAAGTAATAAAAGTCATCTGCATAAGTTACGGCACAAACAGCTTAAAAGAAAACCACAAACCAAATTACCCAAAGTTACTCCGGAAATATTTTCTATAGCTACCAGGAGAAATAAAAGAAAGACATGTCCCACACTTATTTGATTGTCATAAGTGTGAGACATAACAAGAGCAGGGTATGCGGGTACATTGTGGAATATTTAACAATATTTGTCAACTCGCACGTCTATTGTCAACACAGAGGCAATATGTATTGCGTTTATTATTAAATATTAAATCATTTCAAGATATAATTACGTAACCATCAATTTTTGTTTTTAATTAACTATGCAGTAGCTAATAGAAAATCATTCATTTTACAAGAGATATACTCACCTTATTGCCAGATCTTCCACTCCACCACCCCCTGTCCTCAGCTTGCCTCCCCATAACCACCAGCCTCTGACCGGGGGAGAGGTGGAGGTAGTTGGCAGAGGGTGAGGCAGCATTGGGGGAAGTGGATCCAGTGAACTCAAACTTGACAATGGCGGAGTCGTAGATGGGGAAGAGGAGTCGCTCCTCTAATCTGTTGGTGGGAGAGAGGAGGTGATTATTATTATTATTTTTATGAATGGGGTTGAGAGATGATGATTAAATTATCATAAATTGAAGAGAAATGCAAAACTCAGAAAACTATAAATATATAATCTTAACTCAGGTTTTATTATTCGGGTTTCATTTTTAAATAAGTGAATTAGAAAGACTACTGTTATATATCTAATATTAGCTCAACTCTAACATTTTTGAAAGACAAATGCTTTTGGTATTTCAATGCTGACTCTTAAGGGCCGTACACACGCAGAGTTTTTTAAAGTCTTTCCACCAGACTTTTTGCTAAGCTCCTCCTACTTTTTCCACGAGAATATAAGAAAAAACGATATAATTATTATTTATTTTAGTTGGTATGCACGACACCTGCATGTATCATGGATACCAACTAAAATTAATTATACTTATCTCGTTTTTTCTTATATTCTCGTAGAAAAAGTAGGAGGAGCTTAGCAAAAAGTCTGGTGGAAAGACTTCAAAAACCCTAAGTGTGTACGGCCCTTTATACTCACTCCTGAAAAGCTTCACTGAGTGCCTTAGTGTGGAAATACTGCACCAACTCGTACAGGGAGGAGAACTTGCAGGCCCTGTTGAAGAAGTACTTGCTGGTACCCTCGAAAGTGTCCTGGTGAATACGCATATGCTTCACCTCTGTCGACACCCTGTAAAAGTAATAAAAGATTTCATATTTATGATAGTCAGGGAAAGACTTGAACTATGTGGTTAGAGCTTAGAGATTCTTGTGGCTAGTGAGGCCCTTGAGACAAGTTGGACCGCCCAGGATGTAGCCGGCATATTAGATATGTTCTCTTGAGAACTCATGGTACATAAAGGCAAGGAATTATGTAACTGGTGTTAGTAGTCGGTCAGTTATTAGTTCAGTCGGGTTCTGTTGTCAGTAGGCTAAGGGAGAGACTACTGGTCCGCTAACCCTTCCAAGATTGATCCACTTCATTTAAAAACAAAGTCACTATGATACACTCACTTTAGTGACACTACAGGCTGACAGTGCTTCTCACTCCACCGCATTAGGAAGGTTCCCTGTCTGGTGGGTAGGAGTTCTTCCTCAGCTCTGTCCCTGCACATCTTCTCAGCCCACCAGGGCATGTCTCTGATGTCTCGAGTGAAGAACACAGCCCACTCCATGATCTGAAGAAGGAGTGTGTAAGTGAAGCCAAAAATTGCTTCCTGGGGCAACAGTGTTACAAATTTCAACATTGCCCCAATTTGTTACAACATAGAACGCATGGGTTGAAAAATTAACGACTGTAAGGTTATTCCAAGATCTAACATACCGTGTTCTGGGGTGGAGGGGGAGAGATGGCACCACTGCATGAGCGTATACTCAATTTCACGTTATTGTTATCGTTAGAGCGTTCACTGAAAGGCTCACAGGAGAAGGATGAGCAGTACTCACTCAGACACTGCCTGTGTACGTTAGACTGACACTCGGCACACGAGTAGCCCTGCGAGTGAAACATAGAAGATACAGAACTATTTTTAAAGACAGTATTTTTACATTTAAACTAAGAGCATACAACTTTACATAATAGCTACATAGTAATTACATAATACATAACAATTTTAAATGCTAACAAACTTGATTGGTGTTTTTGATAGGGGTAGCTCTAACACCCCTTCATATACCCTTTACCTGGTATAACACACCCCTCTTTACCTGGTATAACACTCCCCTCTTTACCTGGTATAACACTCCCCTCTTTACCTGGTATAACACACCCCTCTTTACCTGGTATAACACACCCCTCTTTACCTGGTATAACACACCCCTCTTTACCTGGTATAACACACCCCTCTTTACCTGGTATAACACACCCCTCTTTACCTGGTATAACACACCCATCTTTACCTGGTATAACACACCCCTCTTTACCTGGTATAACACACCCATCTTTACCTGGTATAACACACCCCTTTACCTGGTATAACACACCCCTTTACCTGGTATAACACACCCCTTTACCTGGTATAACACACCCCTCTTTACCTGGTATAACACACCCCTTTACCTGGTATAACACACCCCTTTACCTGGTATAACACACCCCTTTACCTGGTATAACACACCCCTTTACCTGGTATAACACACCCCTTTTCCTGGTATAACACACCCCTTTACCTGTTATAACACACCCCTTTACCTGGTATAACACACCCCTCTTTACCTGGTATAACACACCCCTCTTTACCTGGTATAACACACCCCTCTTTACCTGGTATAACACACCCCTCTTTACCTGGTATAACACACCCCTCTTTACCTGGTATAACACACCCCTCTTTACCTGGTATAACACACCCCTCTTTACCTGGTATAACACACCCCTTTACCTGGTATAACACACCCCTTTACCTGTTATAACACACCCCTTTACCTGGTATAACACACCCCTTTACCTGGTATAACACACCCCTCTTTACCTGGTATAACACACCCCTCTTTACCTGGTATAACACACCCCTTTACCTGTTATAACACACCCCTTTACCTGGTATAACACACCCCTTTACCTGGTATAACACACCCCTTTACCTGGTATAACACACCCCTTTACCTGGTATAACACCCCCTTCATCAGTTTCTGGCAGTGGCTGCATCTCACGTCGTTCTCTGTGAAGGTGGTGAGGGTGAACAGATGGGAGGAGCCTGAATTCTCTGGTGGATTCACACTATCTCTGTTGAACAAAAATGTACATTAGCGGAATGGTAAGAGATTTTTAGTTGTTACGTTATTAAAATGTAGTTAGCTAGTTAGTGCTATAAATTTTAATGAGGTGTTTAGTATTTGCTATTAGAATGGAAAAAAATTTGAATGAAGTCACTCAAAGTCAAGTAGCTAGCATTGTTTGGTATCAGACTGAAAATAGGCCTATCACATACAGGCAAGGTATATTAACTACAAGGTAGAGTGTTGCACTGGTTCATATCAAGATGAATTACAGTTTTGTTGTAAAATACGCAAAGGCGTAGTGTACCTTGTAAGTTGATACATCTTGCATACAGGTAACTCCCTATCACTTACATAGCATCCTATCACTTACATAGCATAGGTAACTCCCTCTCACTCTATCACTTACATAGCACAGGTTACCGCCTCTAGCCACCTCTCTTTTTCATTCTCATTCTTTGCAATGATGGTGTAGGCCTTCTTGTTGCCAGCTGTCACCAGGAGGAAGGAGTTGCTAGATATGCTTTTTCGACTGCCGCCTGGGGAGAAAGTAAAGTAATTAGTAAGAGATCTACAAAGGTGATCTGAAGAAGCAGTGAAAAAGGAAAGTGGCTCCATGAATAAAGTCACTTACCACCGTCGGTGACAATGCTCATGGATGCAGAAAAGCTACTCCGTGAATGCAGTCACTTACCAAGGAATGTGACGAAACGAGACACAAGAACCGGTGGTCCACTCACGAATGGAAGAGGAAAATGAAGAGGTGATAGTAAATGAAGCCTGCGAGCCTACCTAACACGAAATCTAAGACCTCGTAGTTGAAGAGCATAACCCTAGCGCTATCCTCCAAAACTGAAAGTAGCATTCAAAAAATGATAAACATGGTAAAAATGAAAAAAGAAAATCCATAGTCCAAATTACAACAGTTTGGGGCCCAAGGGACGCCATCCCCCTTCTCTTCCATTCACCACAGACAGCTTCAGGATAGAGCCCCTGGGGGCTAAGTTTTTAAAAAAATTGGACATAAAAGCAAAGCAAGAAAAATTCGTAGCTTCCGCAAAAGTAAAGAGATCCAAAAATTAACCCCTCCCCCTTCCACAGTTGTCTTCAAACCCCCCTTTACCCAATGTGGAGGATGAGAAATGTCCCTCCAGGCTTCCACCTCCAGTGAGTGCTGCATTTAGGGAGGTGATGGAGGAACTTCCTCCAGTGTCCACCTTGCAGCCATCAAGCATGATGGAGTCCTTGTACAAATACTTCTCGTCCTGAGTGTTACAAAAGTTTTTAAATTCATTGTATCAAATTTAACAGATAGGCTAAGTTGCGAATTGTCGGTCAGTGCCACATCTTTGGTTATATAAAAAAAAAACACATATCATAGATGCCAATTAAAATAATAATTAAATTATTACATCCATCGTTTTTTCTTGATGACCGAAGATGTGAAACCGACTGATAATTTGTAACTTATCCTATACAGTGTGTCCGCAAAAAATGTATCCACTGCCTTGAATCTACAGTATTCATCATTTCACGATGATATGTATATTAAATTGATTCCATAGATACGTGGATTAATATTAATGAATTATAAATAGCACTTATAATATTTTTTCGATGGCAGTGGATACATTTTTTGCGGACACACTGTAAAGTATAAAGCAATAAAAAAAATTGTAAAATGACATACATAATTTTTTTTTTTTTTTTTTTTTGTAACAATTATATTACATTCAGGAAAATTTATTCAATATTTAACTAATAAGAGAATATTATTTATATTGTAACAAGGAATCATGCTTTAAATGAAATATTAAGGTTTAATGCAATTTAAATGAAAACTTATAAAATAAAATTATAGGAATCAATACAAAGATATTTTAAATTTTCAAATTAGCAACCAATTAAAAAAAAGGACATCAAAAACCAATCTAATCACAGGAATAAAATGATGCAAATAATGAACAATATTAATTAGCATAGGTTGAGTGACATCAAATACCTGATGAAATAGCAATAGGTTCTTAATAAAAAAAACTCAAAATATGAGCATTCAATTTTTGATAATACAAACCTAAATTTTGGTATTTAATTCTTAGCTACTAGGTTGCTAATTGTAACTTTTTACATCTATTAAAAAAAAATTTCTACTTCTATTAAAGAAAAAGACATCAAAAGTATATTATATTTACCCATCGTAACATCTCTAACATCTGACAGTGGGAGAAGAAACGATTAGCAGAAGGTTTAGAATAAAACATTTTCTAATATGTTAATAATAGAATCAGCACCTTTAATTATATTTAATAATATAACAGCTATAATAATTCACCCTTCATCATTCTAGTGATAACATTTAATCACTTAAACTGAGTATGAAAACCTGTTTGCTGGATGATAAAGTTTCATTTATTTAATTCTAAAAAAAAGATCTTTCTTACCATCTTGTTGTATTTCTATAATTAATTCAGTAGCTAGGGGTTTAACCTCTACTTCGGAAATAAAGGTCATATCGCTGACGTCAAAATTAAATTAAATACAAGGGACTGGAAGAAGCAATCAGAAAGGAAAGTGGCCCCATGAACAAAGTCACTTACCACCGTCAGTGACAAAGCTCATGGATGCAGAAAAGCTACTCCGTGAGTGCAGTCACTTATCAAGGAATGTGACAAAAAGAGACACAAGCACCAGTGACTGCACTCACGGATAGAAGAGGAAAATGAAGAGGTGATAGTAAATGAAGCCTACGAGTCTACCTAACACGAAATCTAAAACCTCGTAGTTGAAGAGCACAACCCTATCGTTATCTTCTAAAACTGCAAGTAGCGTTAAAAAAAATGATAAACATGGTAAGTCGGAACCTAATTAAATACTAGGTAGCTAATATATATAAGTTCAGTGCAATTTGCCAAATTGTACAATCTTGAGAATGCGCTACGCCTATTTAGGATCATTGAAAATGCGCTAAAATCTAGCGAGTGTGCAAGGCACCTAAAGGGTATTATAATCAATTAGGTATTAAGCATTTAATTGGTCCATTTAATCAAAATATGATACGTAGTTAATGCTAGCTATAGACAATAACTTGCTAACAAAATATTAGTAAATAGCTACTAAATAAGCTGAGTTAGTTACTTGAACAAAACTTGAACAAAACTGGTATTTTATTTAAATGAGATATTAAACATTCTACAAAACGTTTGGAATTAACTTCCATTAGTTTTCCCTTTGTTTTTAACGTAAAGTCATCTTTTCAAGATCCTAAAAGCGCGCAGCGCATTCTCGAAATCGGCCAATTGCGCAGACCATATATATACTATAAGCACTAGCTATACTGTAGATTCATTTTTACATACAATTTGGACAATGATCAAATAATTAATTAATTAGTCCCCACATACATGAATGAGAAAAACTAGCAATCGATTATATACATAGCTATTTCATTTCAATTCCAAACTAACATGGAGCTTATGTACTCATTAGCAGCATATTCAAATTATTCAATCACATCATTTAACATGTTAATTAGAGGATGTTAATTTCCATAGATTTTGAGGCCTATTTCAAACGGGAAGTTTTTTTCAACCAAAACGCAGAATAAAAAAACACGCAATGTAAGTGTACATACAAAACATGTACGCTTAATCAGTTCTGGCGTTTTTTATGCAATATTCTCTTTGCTGTGGCATGAAAAAAACGTCCGTGTGAAAATGGCCTAAAGGCCGTACACACGTAGGGTTTCATAAGTCTTTCCACCAGACTTATTGCTAAGCTCCTCCTACTTTTTCCACGAGAATATAAGAAAAAACGGTATAATTTATTTAGTTGGTATCCATGATACCTGCAGGAATAATGGATACCAACTCAAATAAATATTAATTATATCCCTTTTTCTTATATTCTCGTGGAAAAAGTAGGAGGAGCTTAGCAATAATTCTGGTGGAAAGACTTATGAAACCGTAAGAGTCCGTAAGAGTTAGCGCAAAAGGTTGTAGGTAGGTTAGACCCTGAGAAATCACACCACACTGAATAACTTTCTCTTTTACCTCTAATATACTATCGGAAAGAGACCATCTCATGTTGGCACCAAAACTGGGCAGCAGCACAGATATTCTCTGGGCACAAAACACTATTTTACGGAGAAAAGTAGCTACACAGTATATACACTATGACATTGGTGGTGAAGTACAGGACTTACCTTAGACTGTTTGCACATGATGAGAGCCTTATCGAACAGGAACACAAATCTGGGGATGAAACAAATATTTGTAAAGAAAAAGTAGTAAATATAATATAGGTTATAACTACATATATAACCAACCATCTTTCAAGAAATATTTACAGTTAATGTAGAAAAATCTAAAATGACAAGAATTCTGGTAGTAGCTACATCATGACAGTGACTTTTTTCTAGTAGCTACCTTAGCTTGTTCTTCTCAGGGTGACACTCTATTTTTATCTCCCCATCCAGTCTCATTCTCCCTAACTCTTTCAGGTCTCCAATGGAGGGAGGTAAGTCTGTGATGCTGGCCTGAAAAAGAAAATAAAGTTTAAAAAATGTACAGAAATAATGTGTCCTGATTGAGAACTTTAAATGCAAAGTTTGAAAAGCTACTTTCAGTGCACATCTGATAACTAACAAAAACTAGCAGGAATATTGAATTAAACAAGGAATCATCTGTGGAATACATAGAGTGGCAATTAGGTATTCTATATATAATCCATTTTTTTAGATGACTGCAAATGTGAAACTCTGAACGTACTCTTAAGCTTATTTCACACAGAGCATTATTTCTTTCTGTGACAACCAAAATGCGGTATGAAAAGTGCACATACGAAACACATACTTGATTCAGTCATAGCGTTAAGTTTTGTCGTCTCACCTGTACGTCTTCTAGTATCTTTATAGTCTCCCTGTCCCTTTTGAACTCATTGGCATACTCTGCTATGTCCACCATAGCGTCATAGGCATCTTGAAGGAGACTGATCTCACTCTCACGCTAGAAATTAGAAAAAGGTGATGTCAAAAGTTTAGAAAAAAGCTTTACTTGAAGCAAAAGCTTTACTGTACGCCTAAATTGAAAAGCTTAACAATATCTTTACTTAAGCGCAAGCTTTACTGTGGGACTAAATTAATAACATTTAAAATGATGAATGCTATAATTCCAATAGCTAAGAAAAAACATAGATCAGTTTTCTTCATGTGGCAAAATATTTAAGTTAAATTTTTTGGCAGATAGGGAAAGTTATGAATTGTTGGTCGATTTCACATCTTCAGTCATATAAGAAAAAATGATATAGTAGCTAATTAATTTTAATTAGTAATTTAATTTGTATCGAATGTACCTGCAGGTAGCTATTATGGATACCATTTATTATATAATAATTATTATCATAACTTTATTCTCGCTCACTTTGTTGGAGTGTTTTATCATCTCCTGCAGTAGGAGAGGGTACTTGAGTATCCTCTGCACTGGCACAAACAGCAGGTCTCGCAACTGATGTCTCTTGGCACTCATTGCCGCCTCACTCTCCTGAACAAAAAACACAAAAAGTTACAGTTTATAATTCAGCTACAGTTAATTATTTCAAGTTATAGTTAATTATATCATAAATTACAGGTAGCTAATTATTTTAAGTTGGCTATTTATTATAATTTAGAAGCTGTAAATTAATGTAAGTTATGAATATTTGCAATTGTATTGGGTAAAATATTTCATTATGGATAATAAGCAGCAATTTATTATAGGTTGCACATATGAGTTTATGCTAGTTGCCTCGGTCAAAGAATACCTTGACTTTATCCCTGACTGTTGGGTTGGTGGCTGTGATATCATCCAGCAGAGCTTGCGATGTGAGGTAATGGGAACAGTACTCTCCGTAAACCAACAGACGGTCCTGCAGCTTGATGAACACCTAGAGTGGGAGTAAAATTAGAACTTTAGTGCAATAAAAAAAATCTACAAATATTTTCCTTTAATAAAATGAAGGCCATAATAGATCAATATTGGTCCTTGGACAGAGTTTATGAAGGTAAATAAAGATGAATCTTATTTACCTTAGACACAGCAGCTGCCTGACTGAGACTGGAGCTGCTGCTAGAACTACTGGCAGTGTTATAGGCGTCAGTGAGTGCATACTGTAGGTACTGGTGAACATCGGCTAAATTCTGTCAAGAAAATTGAAGAAATGGCTATAAAAACAGCAATCACTTTGCACTTTCAATATTGTAAAATTAAGATAAAAAGTAGGGTAAATACAATCCTAGTTACTTCCTTTCAAAAATTGAACATCTTTTTGTAACTTGCTATTGGCTACTGTGCCATATCTGCTACTGTCTCATATCGACTACTGTCTCATATCGACTACTGTCTCATATCGACTACTGTCTCATATCGACTACTGTGACATATCGACTACTGTGACATATCGACTACTGTGACATATCGACTACTGTGACATATCGACTACTGTGACATATCGACTACTGTGACATATCAACTACTGTGTCATTTTATACTACCTATTGTGTCATATTGGCTGCTGTGTCATATCGGCTGCTAAACCATATCGGCTGCCGAACCATATCGGCTGCCGAACCATATCGGCTGCCGAACCATATCGGCTGCCGAACCATATTGGCTGCTGAGCCATATCGGCTGCTGAGCCATATCGGCTGCTGAGCCATATTGGCTGCTGAGCCATATCGGCTGCTGAGTCATATCGGCTGCTGAGCCATATCGGCTGCTGTGCCATATTGGCTGCTGAGCCATATCGGCTGCTGAGCCATATTGGCTGCTGAGCCATATCGGCTGCTGAGCCATATCGGCTGCTGTGCCATATTGGCTGCTGAGCCATATCGGCTGCTGAGCCATATCGGCTGCTGAGCCATATCGGCTACTGTGCCATATCGGCTGCTGTGCCATATCGGCTGCTGTGCCATATCGGCTGCTGTGCCATATCGGCTGCTGTGCCATATCAGCTGCTGTGCCATATCGGCTGCTGTGCCATATCGGCTGCTGTGCCATATCGGCTGCTGTGTCATATCGGCAGCTGAGCCATATAGACTACTGTGCCTTATAGACTACTGTGCCATATAGACTACTGTGCCATATAGACTACTGTGTCATATCGACTACTGTGTCATATCGACTAATGTAAATTTACCGCTACATTTCACACATTATTTAGCTATATGGATTATATAATCTTTACAGATTAGTACATTGATGAGAGAATTTCTTTCTTTATTACTATTCTTTAGGGCAGTTGTTGTTTATCATGCGAGTACATGTTTCTTCAGGTCTCACCTTAAGTTTGAAGAATATGACATCAATCTGTTGCTGGGGGAGCATTTCAGAGAGGGGCTTCAGGAACATGGTCACTAGATTCTTAAGTGCCTTCACATAACCATTCTCAGTCTCAAGTAGCTCCTGCAAACACAGCTCCCTCTTGTCTTTGGGTACTTTGCCTGTGTCCTGTGTACATAAATCAGTAATGAAGGAAAAGGAAAATAGTAACTAGTCTGTTTTAAAAAACATTTCTTCATCAATAATTATAAAGGTCCCATCAACTCAAAAAAAATTTTTATATCTCTATTAATTAGAACTAAGGTATAATTAATTACAAAGCAATGATCAATTTATTTTCATCTAACCCTGATATATTATATAACCTTAGTTCTACAAATTTAAAGTATTTCAGGAAAATTTTAAATTTTAAGTAGTGGGGACCTTTAAACTTTTTTAATAATCATATTTTCTCAATCATCAAAATTAATTTCTATAATAAAAAAAAAATATTTTAAACTATACCATCAGTTAGTCGAAACTATACCATCAGTTAGTCGAAACTATACCATCAGTTAGTCGAAACTATACCATCAGTTAGTCGAAACTATACCATCAGTTAGTCGAAACTATACCATCAGTTAGTCGAAACTATACCATCAGTTAGTCGAAACTATACCATCAGTTAGTCGAAACTATACCATCAGTTAGTCGAAACTATACCATCAGTTAGTCGAAACTATACCATCAGTTAGTCGAAACTATACCATCAGTTAGTCGAAACTATACCATCAGTTAGTCGAAACTATACCATCAGTTAGTCGAAACTATACCATCAGTTAGTCGAAACTATACCATCAGTTAGTCGAAACTATACCATCAGTTAGTCGAAACTATACCATCAGTTAGTCTAAACTATACCATCAGTTAGTCTAAACTATACCATCAGTTAGTCTAAACTATACCATCAGTTAGTCGAAGCTATACCATCAGTTAGTCGAAGCTATACCATCAGTTAGTCGAAGCTATACCATCAGTTAGTCGAAGCTATACCATCAGTTAGTCGAAGCTATACCATCAGTTAGTCGAAGCTATACCATCAGTTAGTCGAAGCTATACCATCAGTTAGTCGAAGCTATACCATCAGTTAGTCAAGGCTATACCATCAGTTAGTCAAGGCTATACCATCAGTTAGTCAAGGCTATACCATCAGTTAGTCAAGGCTATACCATCAGTTAGTCAAGGCTATACCATCAGTTAGTCAAGGCTATACCATCAGTTAGTCAAGGCTATACCATCAGTTAGTCAAGGCTATAGAATCAGTTAGTCAAGGCTATAGAATCAGTTAGTCAAGGCTATAACATCAGTTAGTCAAGGCTATAGAATCAGTTAGTCAAGGCTATAGAATCAGTTAGTCAAGGCTATAGAATCAGTTAGTCAAGGCTATAGAATCAGTTAGTCAAGGCTATACCATCAGTTAGTCAAGGCTATACCATCAGTTAGTCAAGGCTATAGAATCAGTTAGTCAAGGCTATAGAATCAGTTAGTCAAGGCTATAGAATCAGTTAGTCAAGGCTATAGAATCAGTTAGTCAAGGCTATAGAATCAGTTAGTCAAGGCTATAGAATCAGTTAGTCAAGGCTATAGAATCAGTTAGTCAAGGCTATAGAATCAGTTAGTCAAGACTATAGAATCAGTTAGTCAAGGCTATAGAATCAGTTAGTCAAGGCTATAGAATCAGTTAGTCAAGGCTATAGAATCAGTTAGTCAAGGCTGTAGAATCAGTTAGACATTAATAACATGATATGCAACTAATTAGCCATTTGATAAGTTTTCATTTAAATCAATCAAGTAATTCGGTTGGGAATCTTGAGAGTAATAGTCTACAACAATAATTTAAAAACTAAGACACCAAGTAAGTATAGCTATGTATAATATATAAGTATGTAGCAGGATATGCAAGCAAGGGATAATCAGCACAAATTATCAGCGGGATGGTTTGGGAAAGAGGTTACTAGCTACAGAAGAGTTTAACAAAAGTAATTAATTTTAACTGTTATCTTTAGTTTTTAATGTTAGTAGCTACATCATGCAGAAATTAATTAGACAGAAGCAGATATTGAGTAGATACCTCATAGACACCAGTGCATGCAACAATAGAGGAATAAATATTCTCCTGAACATCTATCGGCTGAATCACGACATCGTATATGTTCTCCTCGTAGTAATAGTCGGATGAAATGTCAGAGCTGCTGTAGATCTTGGACGCTTCAGAGAGTTTGCCGTAGAGTTGCTGGTGGTTCGACTGCCACCTCTCTCTTCAAGTGAGAGATTAAATTATAGCATATCTAATAAGGATGATACGGAAAAGGAAGAGAAAGAAGTCTCCAGATAATACAGTGGATAATGCAAATAATCATGCAGTGGGGAGAAAATCTACAATGAAGCAAGAAAAAGGATATGTTAAGTATACAGAGTATGAACCCATTACACCAGTCAAGCAGATAATACACCGTTCATAAAAATAATCACAATGAGAACAAATCACTTTAATCATGCAGGATGGAGAGGGATGATGAATTAACCTTAAACTGTGACTGGACATATAAAATACTGAAGTAGACTTCATCCCCCTTTTGTCTGCCCCCCACTGCCCCCCTCAGACTGCCATCATCAGGGGTAAGGAGGGATGAACAGTCCCCATTGACGGCTGCAGAGTCACTGGTGGATGAGCCAAATGCTCTACTGGCAGAGTGGGGCTTGGGACTGAGAGGAAGGTAATGTTATGCTGTCACCCTGTCACTTCACTAAAAAACTATTTAAGAACTTATACCAGAACTATTGAAGAACTTATAGCTACCAGAGATGCTTGAGAAGTTATACCAGAGCGATATGAACAAGGGTAAGTTATTAATTATCGGTAAGCACTCAGCTCCACATTTTTGGACACATAAAAATAAAACGCATGATATGTTTAATTGGTATCCATGATAGCTACCTGCAAGTATCATGGATACCAATTAAAATTAAAAGAAACCGGCAGGTATCATGGATACCAAGAAATATGAAAATAAAATAAAATTATTATATGTTTTTTCTTATCCGAAAATGTGGAACTGACCAATAATTATGAGCTTAGGTAGCTACCCAAAATTGAATAATATTCTATTTGCACACAAACACTTTGTTTATAAATGGAACACAGTGCACAGATTATTATATATCTCTTTAACACAATGATTTCGGCATGAAAATAGTAAGGTGAAGTGCTCAAAAATAAGGGAGAGTAGCCAATTTGTAGGTTTGTAAATGATTAAAAAAATCATGAGCTAACTACATTTTTCCATTGACAATCTTTTAATGGAAAAATATTGTCTTTTAAAAAAAAAAATTAATTGACTAGAATTGTAGATAAATAGATAGAATTATAGAGATAGGCTATAAATTATGCAGATAGCAATTTTTTTTTATATCAGAATATTTCCAAGATGTTCCTTTTCAATTAGACAATTACACACCATAATTCTAAATCAGGTATTCACCAAAACTATGACTGAAGATTGACATAGAGACTGTAAAGAGGTAACTGAATATTTTTTTAAACATACACACTAGAAGGTAGTGACTAGCTACCTAGTTATTATAAAAATAAATGAATATCTATCTGAAAAACTCATCAATGAAATATTTATTATAAAAAATATACACAGAGGATATTTTGTTTACTATTGTTGTGTCATTGAAACCGTTAATAGTGCTACCACACAAACGAATATAAGAATGTTTCACCTATACTAGGTATCTATCTAGGTACACTATGTATCTAGATAGCTATATAAATATGCTAAGTAACTATCTAGGTACACTAGGTACTTACTGGGCCATATCTTGTAGACTGCGGTAGACTTCTTCCTCTTCATCTCCTTGTGGGGAAAGCTGGAATCCTCTGAAAATGTTTTAAGAAAAAACCTCTGAAAATGTTTTAATTTTAAGAAAATTTCCTTAGTATTAAGTGATATATTTTGATAAGACTTTTTAACTTAAAGGGGCAGTAAACTTTATAAAAAAATGTCATTTATTCTAATAAAACGACTGCTTAGTTAGAATAAAACATTGATGTAGAATTGTAATGTTCAATAAAATCTAATAATGGAAATATATCAATTTATATATAATTAATTTCTTAACAAATACTAACGGTGATGGCACCACAATCAGTGTCGCCATCTTGTAAACAAACAAATGGAGATAAGTTTCTACCTAGATTCTAGCTTAAGTGAAGAGATGGCTAAATTTTTAAAGTTATGCCTTCTTGACTTGAATCTTTTAACCATTTTAGCGCAAAAAAGGTTAATTACTGCATACATAAATTAATATGAAAACAACAAATATACTCAAACAAATTTGGCGATTGTTTGATTTTAACTTTACTATCCCTTTAACACAAATTAATCACAAAGGCTAGCTATAAATAATAAGAAACTGAAGATAGACTCTAATACAGAATTAGGATAAACTTCTCAATCTTTTAGCTAGTAATTATTGCACTCATATAGACTATATATCTATAGACTATATTACTGTACAACATATAATCACAGATAGAAACTATAAACAAATGAATACTCACTCGAAATACAGTTCCAAAACTTTGGGGCAAGTACTAAGTTTGGAAAGCGTCTCCAGAACCTGCAAACGAAAAAGTAACCTTCAAACAATTGATAATGGGGAAAAATAAATACTTATTAATGAAAAAGGTCATCTTTAAATAAGACAAATTAGTATAAATATTGTTCTACAATATTTTCATCAATTATACACTTTTCTGCTTGGAAACATCTTGAAACATTAAGAATATCAACAGAGTCTAATAAAAAGAAGTTAGCAACTCACTCTGCCAAAGTCAGTGAAGTCGTAGAGATGCTCCGGTACAAACAAATCCAGTTCACGTAACTTGAAATGTTTGCTGCACGAAGTCAAAAACTTCTTGATATTCTTTTTGTACAGGATCTGAAGAGAAAAAGATTTGGTAGGAGTAAGGATTACATAGAATATATACATAGAATGACTACTATTTCTATTTTAATTTCAGAAAAAAAAAATTGGAGATTATTTTTAGCTGGCTTTATATATACCAAAGAAAACTTCATTAATCATGATTAACGAACTATTAGATAAGTTAAATAGATCATCCTGAATAAAATGTTACTTTTTGGAACAATGATGAACATTTAGTTAATATGAACATTTAATTTAGCAGGGATTTAACGTCTGCTTCGAAACCAAAGGCTATATCGCTGATGTCACAAGGAAATTAAATACAAGGGACTAGAAGAAGCAGTCAGAAAAGAAAGTGGCTCCATGAACAAAGTCACATACCACCATATCACCAGAAATGTGACAAAAAGAGACACAAGCACCAGTGGCTAAACTCACGGATGGAAGAGGAAAATGAAGAGGAGATAGTAAATGAAGCCTACGAGCCTACCTAACATAAAATCTAAGACCTCGTAGTTGAAGAGCATAACCCTAGCGCTATCCACTAAAACTGCGAGTAGTGTTAAAAAAATGATAAACATGGTAAAAATGAAAAAAAAAAACAATTCATAACCCAAATTACAACAGTTTGGGGCCCAAGGGACGCCACCCTCCCTTCTCTTCCATTCACCACAGACAGCTTCAGGATAGAGCCCCTGGGGCTAATATGAACAGGAATAACTAAATTAAGAAAGAAAATATTATCAACGGTCATTATTTTTTTGTGTGATAATAGTCAATAAAATATACATACCATTTATCATTTAGAATAAGATACCTAGATGATTAAAAAACACGTACTTGAGCATTGTGTGGTCTTAGACTGACTGAAGACATGTCAATTGATATGGGGTCAATGTGATGAAGCAATTTACAGAGAATGACTCCATCTTTGAAAAATATTGCAAAGTCTTTGAGTGTGCAGGATGGGCTGTTGAGACGATGATCTTCTCTGAGGAATTTGATGCGGTTCATCCACCTTAGACACTCCTGCCACTTCTGCAACATGAACTCTTCTTCTCCTGCCATCTTGACAAAACTGCCAACAATCACAAAAGACTCTCCTTGTCTAAATTAAAATTATATTAAATTTATTTAGTGAAATAAAAATTCAGTCTGGAAAGGGAAAACTGTTAAGGAATCTCTGAGAGAAATCTTGAAATTTATTGTCTGGTATTTTATTATTCAAAAGTGTAGTAACTTAATATTTAAGAGCATGTCACTGATGTCAGTGACTCAATTGATTGGATCATTTCTTTACTCAGAAGTGACTAGATAATTAGCTGTAATTCTATAAATAAATTAAATAAATCCAAATGTTGCCATGTAAATTTTGGCTAGATAGTAGATATTAATAAATCATATTACAAAGAAAAATAACTATAAGCTAATATAAAATCTGCAATGTATATTATGAAGTCTGCATTAACTTACATGACACATTAATGATTAAACTATTTGTATTTGGTTACAATAGCACAAATTATCAGACCACATGATGCTGTCTCAAGAATAATATTAAAAGATAATAATTCTCTTAAGTCTCTACAAACAATTCTGATTCAAATTTTCAATTCCCATATTTATTTAAATTTTCTGGAGAAAGCAAAATTCATCTGTTGACCTGGGGTCTATTCCAGAGTCGTCCAATGTTTAAATTTGTGTCAAGTCAATTAGTCGTGGGGACAATTCGTCGCATAGAGTTTTCTATATATTTTTTATATTCATATTTTTAAATTTTTAACTCAAATTCAAGACAATTTTAAACTATTTTTAATTCTTCAAATTACATCCAGTGATTTTGAGTTGGTTTGATCTGAGGTTTTAAGATTTATATAAATTACTCGTATTGTTGATACCAAGTCTTGATATTTTATTGTTTAATTATTTTTATT
>CANNZV010000541.1:118345-380828 GCA_947561585.1 Caprella mutica
CATCATGAGCCATGAGCCAGTCTGAAAAGTAGAGCAGTATTTGTGGATTAATCCTGCGCCCAAGTCCTATTTAATTCCTATGTTCCCATGTTATTTGCTGCGCCTAAATCCCAATCTCTTTAAAAATCCTGGGTCTGACCGTCTTAAGATACCTACTTTTCAGACGAGACTGGGCCATAAGGATGTTTTCCCAGTCTGAAAATTACAGCAGGATTTGTGGATTAATCCTGTGCCCAAGTCCTATTTAATTCCTATATTCCCATGTTATTTTCTGCGCCTAAATCCCAATTTCTGTAAAAATCCTGGGCCAGTCTGCAAAGCATGCACCATCAGTCTGGATATTTCATTTTTATGGCAATTTGTCTCCAAAGATTTTCCAATTTCTCTTCAAAATGACCAAAAATTTCAAAATGCTCTCCATTTATAACCCTAGTTTCAGAGAATGTTCATTGAGTCGCCAATAGGTACATCTTTTTTTTCAAAAATAAGTCAACACAAATTAGTAATGCAGTCGCCAGTCGTCATAATTTAATAAATTAATTCCAATTTTGAAAGTAGACAGTCGTCAATATACCTATATTATTATAACTACCTAAATTAATTGAGAGCGTATCAGAATCAGCCAATCAGAGAGAGAGAGGCATACAACTGATACCATTAAATCACAGAGAACCTAAGAGAGGCATACTTTCTTTCATAGTTATTCATTTTTTTTCCCGATAATTAGTCGGAGCGCATCAAATTAAAATGACAAGTAGTGACCACATCATTCATAACAAAAGAACACCGAAAACAGAAAACTGACATACAATTTGAATTCTACATCGTGCAAGTGGAGCGCCATATCAAAACAAAATGGCTGCTTTGTTTACATTTCAACAGAGATGCGCATTACGCGGTTCCGCTGATTATGATTATGAGTCACCAATTTTAATTTTAAATCTAATCTAAGTGCTCATTAATCATCTATATATGTGAAAGATACTTATTTTCACAAATTTTAAGTCTATTATTAATCGGCGACTTGGTACATACTCTTGAACTAGGGTAATAACATGTAAACAGTAAACATAGGAATTAATTGGGAAATTGTCACCGGATAATTCAGGAGACTAATTTCAAGGCATCAATAGCCGCCGGATAATCTTCACAAGTTCATGCATCGAGACCTTCTTTTCAGACTGGATGTTTTCAAGTCTAAAATCTTCACTAAGAAGTCTAATCTCTTCTTTAAAGTATCTTAAGACTTAAATGTGGGGACCTGGATCAATTTCTTCCTGATTTCCTAAACTGGTGAATTTCCTGCCACACTTGAAAAATGGAGCTCTCTCTCTCCATAAATGACCAGATTTCTCTCCAAATTGATAAAATTATTATAAATTCTCTCCAAAATATTGGAAATAACATTGTAACTTGGGAGAATTGAGAAAAATAGATATTTCTCGCCATTTGCAATGCAGCAATTGAAGAGCTCAAAATAACTGTCACAAACTCGCCATTAAAATGGTGAGTTTGGACATGCTTTATTAAATGGAATTTTGCCTCTTTGAAAATATTATTCTCGCAAAGTCCTGAGATTTCTATGTTACCATTTATTTTTGGTGGCTAAATCCGAAAATGGCCCTAGGGAAAGTGTTGGTGGATTTTTTCAGCTTTTTGAATAAGTCAGTGCCTCAGTGGGATTTTGTGCTTAAAGTACTGTTAAGTACAGACTGGATGATACACTGGTAACTGGCTAGCTACTAGTACTACCTACTCCCAAGTGACCCAGTCTGCAGAATATGTGACATTTTTAACAATTTCTGTGCGAACAATCTTTAATTTCCTCCTATATTTGCATGTATTTTAGTGAGAACAGAAGCTAAAATAGAAGATTTCCTTGAGAACATATGAGAAAATTATATATTTCTCACCATTGCCCATTTTTAATTGATGTGCTCCAAATAACTCTTTCCCAGTCTGACCACTCTCAGTCACAAGTAAAATATTATGGCTCATAAACTATTCATTTATCCTCCAGCTCTCTCCAAAAATTAGATATTTCTCGCCATTTGCAATTTTTGGGCTCAAAAAAACTGTCACTAACTTGCCATTTCAATGGACATGCTTTATTACCTCAGCCACTCTGAATAATGTGTCTCTTGTCCCACAGAGATTTTAATTTGAGAGACAGTTACTCTCTGAATCTCTGACTCTCAATAGCAGATTCAGAATATCCCACAGCTAAATTAATGGTTACATAGGAATTAATTCATGATCTCCCGCAGCTAAATTAACAGTTAAATAAGAATTTATTCAAGATCTCCCATAGAGATATAAAATTGGGCTCAGATTTGTTGCAGAGTCTTGGAAAAATGTTCCATGCATATTCTACAGTGTGACTGTCTGAAAAGTATTATTAGTATAGCAGGATTTGAGGATTAATCCTGTGCCTAAGGCTAAGTGCCAAGTCCTGTTTAATTCCTATGTTTCCATGTTATTTTCTGTGGCAAGATCCCAACATCTGTGAGAAATCCCTGTGCTTAAAGCCTGAAGGCAGGGTCCTACTCCTACAAATTAGAATAACCCAAATGAACTTAAATGAAACCTAATGAATGATGTGATCCCAAATGAAACCTAAATGAGAATTTTTTTGAGAAAATGTTGGTGGACCACTTAAATTATTGGAAATTGTTGGTGGATATTTAGATTAGCTAGCTATATAGGCTATATTTAATTAATGTATTGGCAAGTAAGGAGAAACTTTCTTACCTGAATGTAGAATTTATAACAATTCAATTAGAATACAACACCAAACTTCCTATGCTTCAAAATAAATAGGCACTCATTTCAAGATTAAGTTACCTACTCCTCTTTTTTCAGATCTTGCAATGTGTCTTTGAGTCGTCAGTTCTCAGTCCCCACCAACACACTCTTCTCTGCTGAAGCTGTACCAACACCTACCCCTGAGGGGCAAAAGAAGGTAAACTGGAGAAAAGCATCTACTTCTACTTACAATAATTAAGAAAATAACACAACATTTTATAGATAATGGAAACATAAGATTACTCTGAAAGTAGGTGTTAAAATATATTAAATGGGTAATGATAGGTCAGTTAGAGGTAAATCAGATTCGTAATGCATTTTATACTTTACTTTACAACTACTATGGGTATCTGTAACTTAATATCACAACTTGCTTTTTCCTACGTGCTCGTAATTGAAAGATTTTTCCAGATTTATGCCGCAAACATAGAAAATTTAGCCAATGAAATAGCACGCCTGTCACTTCTGGAGGTTGCGGACCTCAATGCTCTACTGAAGGAGAAGCTAAACATTCCTGATGCTGCCCCAATGGCTGCCATGATGCCTGGTATGATGGCACCCAAACAGGTGGGAGCTATAGGCACTATCATTAGCTGATATTTTATCAATATCTATATTTATTTAATATAAAATCCCAAATTCCTCATTTAATTCTAAATGTCCATAATATATTTCATATGACTGTAAAGTTAAATTAAGACCTAGATACAGTAGCTAAGTAGAGTTGCAGAACAACTTCCTATGTGGAACATGGATAAATTATCCAATCTTCATTTTATTAATTAGTAATAATTACAATAGTGTAAATTCTTAGTTATTAGACAGATCCACATTTTTGATCACAGAAAAAAATTAATTATTTTGACAAATTGTATTAGCTAGCTAATTTGTATCCATGATAAACTAATTTGTATCCATGATAAACTACTTTGTATCCATGATAAACTAATTTGTATCCATGATAAACTAATTTGTATCCATGATAAACTAATTTGTATCCATGATAAACTAATTTGTATCCATGATAAACTAATTTGTATCCATGATAAACTAATTTGTATCCATGATAAACTAATTTGTATCCATGATAAACTACTTTGTATCCATGATAAACTAATTTGTATCCATGATAAACTAATTTGTATCCATGATAAACTAATTTGTATCCATGATAAACTAATTGGTATCTCTGATAAACTAATTTGTATCCATGATAAACTAATTTGTATCCATGCATAGATTGGATACTAATTGAAATAATGAATTGAAAGTATATTTTTCTCATATGATTGAAAATGTGGTACCGTCGTAACTAGAAACATCTATTACATTCTCAAATAGCTACTGCTAGGTTTTGGCTTTGTCAGTTTACCGGACAGCTACAAATGTTATTTTCCTGACAAATTCTAGCTCTTTAGTAAAAGCTGTTACAATGCACTTATCTTACAATGCACTTCACATTACAGGAAGAGGACGAAGAAGAGCAGGTTGTGGCTGCCGCTCAGACTAGCTTTGCTGTGAAACTCGTAAGTTTTGAAGACTCCAAGAAGATGGGCCTCATCAGATTCATCAAAGAGAACATGGAAGGCTTCAACTTGGTGCAGGTGAGTCGTGTGGTAAAGTAGGGTAAATATTTAATTTTCAATCAGTTCCACAGTTTCGGAATCGTAAGAAAAAATATATAATAATAATTATTTTATTTTGACCTATATATGATATATACCTACCTGCATTTAATTGTTATTCTTTTAATTTAATTAAAATAAGTTAAAATGCAGATAACTATCACGGTTACCAATTAATATAAATGTTGAATAATAATTTTTTTCTATTTTTTCTTACGTGTCCTAAAATGTGGAACTCTCCGATAATTAAGAACTTAACCCTAGGAGAGATTTGTATTACTTAAAAAGGTGATTATTTCTAATCAAAGGTTTTCATGTTTTTGTTGCTTGAACTGGTGAATTTGGATCATAACTTTTTCCATTTATATTTCAATGTCTTTAGTATTGGTTTAAGAATATTAGTCGGTGAACCTACTATAACAAATCATCTAATAAAACTTTAGCGGCTCCAATATTTTAAAAATCTGAATTTGCTGTCAAAAATTCTAAAGTTTCAGCAATTCCTTTATTATTTTTCCTCTCTTCGTTATCTTAGTTTTTTTTATCTATTAATGAGTTATGAATTTATAGATAATTCGTTACAAGACTCATGAATTCATCTTGAACTCGTTACAAGACTCATGAATTCATCTTGAACTCGTTACAAGACTCATGAATTCATCTTGAACTCGTTACAAGACTCATGAATTCTTCATCTTGAACTCGTTACAAGACTCATCTTATAAAAGATGTGCTTTGCAACGCTTACATTTAAAGTACCAAGTGTCATTTAAATTGACCAACACATTTATACCAAATCTCTTAATGTTATAACTAGAATTGTGACAATATGCTCTTAAAACTATAGATCCCAAAAATATCATAGACGAAACGAAATAAAATAGTATCGACTACTATATACAGCTGATTTAGAACCATTCAATACTCTTTAATTCTCTCCGTCTATAATATTTTCAGTCTATAATATATTTAATAGTTTTAAGAGCAGATTGTCCCAGCCCGGGACTTACAATGCTTGATTTTGCTCGGCAGTAGCTTTTCGGCAAAAAAATTCTGAGCCGCTTAGCTATTGAGTAAACATTTCAAGTGATAATAAATAAGGATTGGCAGATATATTTATTATAACTCACGTTGACAATTTTATTAGTTATGCGTATAATAATATACTATTTGTTTTAATAATAAGAACTATTGACTTATTCAAGATTAGGATTTAGGTTATTTCAAACTTTTGATAGCTATCTGTGAATAATAATACTGAGCATTGAGATTTTACATCGACTAGGGTAAGTTCGAGTTAACGGACAGTTTCACATTTTCGATCATATGAGGAAAAAATTATTATTCAGCTAGCTACTTTTCTAATGTGGAACCATTCGATAATTCGGAACTTACCCATACTATACAAGCTATATTATATAATAATACATGTAAATAGGTATAGACATCTTGAGTTGAAAAACACTGCAAATAAAAAATTGTTTACTAAAATATTGAATCTGTACAGGAATGTCATCTTCACAATTAATATTTAGAACATTTTTTGGTGATATTAAAAGTTTATTTCAATGTATGCAGATTTAACTTAAATTTGATACCTACTTTCAAACCATATTGTTAGTTCTAAATAAGTTATTATTCAATTAATCAATTTGAAGCTTACAATTAAATGAATATTTTAACAAATGTAATTTAAATATAGCTACACTTTAAAAATTTCAGTAGATTATTATTAAATATTAGTTTCAAAATATGAGAAATTTATATTTTGATACAGTTTTTAATGTTAACTTATTGAAATTTTCACTATTTAATGTAGCTACATGTGGTAATTGTTACTTTACCCTAATTTAATGCAATATTCCCATTAAAATATCCTCACCAAAAGATATATAAAAAGGGCTTGGATTACAAGGAAAACTATGTACAATTTAATTATGCACTTTGTTTCTAAAGCTATTGTTTTCAATGAATCTATCATCACTAAATGTTTTGTTTCAGGCCAAGAAGTTCCTGGAGGCATTACCAGCTCAAGTGAAGACGGACTTGGGTAAAGACGAAGCTGAGAAACTGAAAGGGGACCTCATTAACCTGGGGGCACAGGCCGAGATAGAGTAAATGAGATAATGTAAAGTATGTACACAGAGAGATGCCTACTTTTATTAACCTCTACCCAAATATCACAATCATAATATCATCCAATTGTAAAGAAAGAGAGTGTAAAATAATACACAGGGTGAACCAAGGGGATTAACCTATGGTATGTTGTGTACCTACATTCATTTTAGTTTTTGGCCACAATGTTCACATAAATTTGCAAACAATTATTTCAGACATTTTAGAAGTTATATCGGATAAGGTTGAGCGTTACCAGATTTTTCCCCCTCAATCTGGACTCGACGAAGATAGCGATTTGTTCCGCTGGACTAAGAAGTTATGCGGCGTTATATTGCTTCATTAACAACCAGTGTTAAGAAAGTGAACCTAGTAAAAGGCTGCTATTTCGAAATCTAATGTTACTTTGGTTCTGGATCGAATTTTCTTATTTCCCTTTATAGCATTTTTTGATATAAATTTTCTGTGGGTAAATCTCTTTAGGTCCTCCTGTACATTTACATATTTACAAATAAACAACCCTATCTCAATTGAAAATATCATGCTACACGTAGTCGAGATATTTAAGGTAGTCGTATTGAAATATCTCGAAGTCATGTCTGAACATGTCAATCAGTGCCTCCATTTGTCTCTTGGTGAGTGTCTCGTAGTACTTAGGGACAAGTCTCTCGTACTTTCTGTTAGAGGCATTCTTGTCCGCACTTTTCAGTTTCGAACGCAAACTTGGCTTCTGAAAGAGAAAAACTGATTGAGGTTTGATTTTTTTCCCTGTGAATCTTATTTTCGATATAAATTGGTATCCATGATGCGTGTAGTATCATGGATACTAATTTTGATAAAGCCAAATTTATTTCATGGAATTGTAGGGATTATGAAAATATTTCCATGTTCTTTAATAAATAATAATTTTTCTTTTGATGGACAACATTTTATTCTTTAATACGAAACCAAATTTATTATATTTGGAGGGGAATTTCAGTTCCAACCATAACAATCATGAGAAACCTACAGAGCTAGACTGAGGATGATGTCACACGAGCGTTTTTGGAGCGTGTTCAACGCTCTAAAAGCGTCGCGTAAAATGGATACGTATGAAAAGGGTTTAATAATAATTTTCTCTGAGTCAAAACTACTGTGAAAAACGCTCGTGTGACCACACCCTAAAACTTACTTCTTCAAAGAATATCCTCTCATCTTGGCTGAGACTTTCGAAATGCAGGATGTAGTTATAGACGACTTGACATGGTGAACAGAAGGAGAAGTAGGGAGTCCAGTGCTCGTCCAACTGTTCACCCAAAGAGTACTGCTTGAGAATGTACTGCACGAAGTCTTTGAAAGAAGGTCTGCAGGTAGGACTCATCCTACACCTCAGACTTTCGTAGAAGCTGTCCCCTCTGTTTTCAATCTTATCACAGTAAGAAGAGAGCAACCTCTCAAAAGGCTCTCTGACTATTATAAAGGAACTAAAGTCCTGATCCTGCAGGACCTTTTCCAACTCCAGTTTGCTGGGTCTTGGGTAGATGTCATTTCTCCTGACGAAGGTTATAACCTTTTTACGAGATCTTTTAACGTCCTGTTCTGTGAATCCTTTCAGAGCCAAGAACTTGTGAAGCCAAGTAGTGGATGCAGACTTGAAGATGTTACACCACGCTAGTTTGTATTCGGAGTTAATTAAGAACTCTTTGTTTCTAATAGGCTCTTCTTCTGATATGTTGGCACATGCTTCCCTCAGGTGCTCTCTTCTCTGTTCGAACAAAAAGGGCTCTACACTTTCGACCACCAGAGGCTCTACACCTTCGACCACCACAGGCTTTGCTCTTTCGACCACCAGAGGCTTTGCTCTTTCGACCACCACAGGCTTTACTCCTTCGACTGTGTGGTTCCTTATTGATGTTTGATGGGGGAGATCTTCACGTCTGTTCTCAAGTTGCAAAGGATGTCTGCTGCTGACTGTCAAGTCTACCTGATTAGTAAATAAGAATTAGTTTAAATATATTTAGTAAAGGTGGATTAGTTTATATACATTTAATAAATATAATAATCTTTCATTTAAAGGCAAATCAAAGGGGATGCAGACATTTCTATTGGAACATAAATTGAATAATTTCAATATTCCTAAATCTAAGTAATATCTGTAATTTTCAATCTGACAAACAGGATATTTGATCCAATTTTCAAATTTCGATATAATTTTTTTTCAAATATTCACAGATCGATTAGAGTAAATTCTGAATTATCTGAAAGTTCCATATCTTCGATCACATTATAAGAAAAAAATGGGATCTCCTGTAGACAAGGCACTTTGGCGGCTTTAGGGCGTGTAATCTACAGGAGGCAAATCTTAAGGTGTGTAATCTACAGGAGGCAAATCTTAGGGTGTGTAATCTACAGGAGGGAAATCTTAGGGTGCGTAATCTACAGGAGGCAAATCTTAGGGGGTGTAATCTACAGGAGGCAAATCTTAGGGTGCGTAATCTACAGGAGGGAAATCTTAGGGTGTGTAATCTACAGGAGGCAAATCTTAGGGTGTGTAATCTACAGGAGGCAAATCTTAGGGTGCGTAATCTACAGGAGGCAAATCTTAGGGTGTGTAATCTACAGGAGGCAAATCTTAGGGTGTGTAATCTACAGGAGGCAAATCTTAGGGTGTGTAATCTACACGAGGCAAATCTTAGGGTGTGTAATCTACACGAGGCAAATCTTAGGGTGTGTAATCTACACGAGGCAAATCTTAGGGTGTGTAATCTACACGAGGCAAATCTTAGGGTGCGTAATCTACAGGAGGGAAATCTTAGGGTGTGTAATCTACAGGAGGCAAATCTTAGGGTGCGTAATCTACACGAGGCAAATCTTAGGGTGTGTAATCTACACGAGGCAAATCTTAGGGTGCGTAATCTACAGGAGGGAAATCTTAGGGTGTGTAATCTACAGGAGGCAAATCTTAGGGTGCGTAATCTACAGGAGGCAAATCTTAGGGTGTGTAATCTACAGGAGGCAAATCTTAGGGTGTGTAATCTACAGGAGGCAAATCTTAGGGTGTGTAATCTACAGGAGGCAAATCTTAGGGTGCGTAATCTACAGGAGGCAAATCTTAGGGTGTGTAATCTACAGGAGGCAAATCTTAGGGTGTGTAATCTACAGGAGGCAAATCTTAGGGTGTGTAATCTACACGAGGCAAATCTTAGGGTGTGTAATCTACAGGAGGCAAATCTTAGGGTGTGTAATCTACAGGAGGCAAATCTTAGGGTGCGTAATCTACACGAGGCAAATCTTAGGGTGCGTAATCTACAGGAGGGAAATCTTAGGGTGTGTAATCTACACGAGGCAAATCTTAGGGTGCGTAATCTACACGAGGCAAATCTTAGGGTGCGTAATCTACACGAGGCAAATCTTAGGGTGTGTAATCTACACGAGGCAAATCTTAGGGTGTGTAATCTACAGGAGGCAAATCTTAGGGTGTGTAATCTACAGGAGGCAAATCTTAGGGTGCGTAATCTACACGAGGCAAATCTTAGGGTGTGTAATCTACACGAGGCAAATCTTAGGGTGCGTAATCTACACGAGGCAAATCTTAGGGTGTGTAATCTACACGAGGCAAATCTTAGGGTGTGTAATCTACAGGAGGCAAATCTTAGGGTGTGTAGGTAATCTACAGGAGGCAAATCTTAGGGTGCGTAATCTACACGAGGCAAATCTTAAGGTGTGTAATCTACACGAGGCAAATCGTAGGGTGTGTAATCTACAGGAGGCAAATCTTAGGGTGCGTAATCTACACGAGGCAAATCTTAGGGTGTGTAATCTACAGGAGGCAAATCTTAGGGTGCGTAATCTACACGAGGCAAATCTTAGGGTGCGTAATCTACAGGAGGGAAATCTTAGGGTGTGTAATCTACACGAGGCAAATCTTAGGGTGCGTAATCTACACGAGGCAAATCTTAGGGTGCGTAATCTACACGAGGCAAATCTTAGGGTGTGTAATCTACACGAGGCAAATCTTAGGGTGTGTAATCTACAGGAGGCAAATCTTAGGGTGTGTAATCTACAGGAGGCAAATCTTAGGGTGCGTAATCTACACGAGGCAAATCTTAGGGTGTGTAATCTACACGAGGCAAATCTTAGGGTGCGTAATCTACACGAGGCAAATCTTAGGGTGTGTAATCTACACGAGGCAAATCTTAGGGTGTGTAATCTACAGGAGGCAAATCTTAGGGTGTGTAGGTAATCTACAGGAGGCAAATCTTAGGGTGCGTAATCTACACGAGGCAAATCTTAAGGTGTGTAATCTACACGAGGCAAATCGTAGGGTGTGTAATCTACAGGAGGCAAATCTTAGGGTGCGTAATCTACACGAGGCAAATCTTAGGGTGTGTAATCTACAGGAGGCAAATCTTAGGGTGTGTAATCTACAGGAGGCAAATCTTAGGGTGTGTAATCTACAGGAGGCAAATCTTAGGGTGCGTAATCTACACGAGGCAAATCTTAGGGTGTGTAATCTACAGGAGGCAAATCTTAGGGTGTGTAATGTACAGGAGGCAAATCTTAGGGTGTGTAATCTACAGGAGGCAAATCTTAGGGTGCGTAATCTACAGGAGGCAAATCTTAGGGTGCGTAATCTACAGGAGGCAAATCTTAGGGTGTGTAATCTACAGGAGGCAAATCTTAGGGTGTGTAATCTACAGGAGGCAAATCTTAGGGTGCGTAATCTACACGAGGCAAATCTTAGGGTGTGTAATCTACAGGAGGCAAATCTTAGGGTGCGTAATCTACACGAGGCAAATCTTAGGGTGTGTAATCTACAGGAGGCAAATCTTAGGGTGTGTAATCTACAGGAGGCAAATCTTAGGGTGTGTAATCTACACGAGGCAAATCTTAGGGTGAGTAATCTACACGAGGCAAATCTTAAGGTGTGTAATCTACACGAGGCAAATCGTAGGGTGTGTAATCTACAGGAGGCAAATCTTAGGGTGCGTAATCTACACGAGGCAAATCTTAGGGTGTGTAATCTACAGGAGGCAAATCTTAGGGTGTGTAATCTACAGGAGGCAAATCTTAGGGTGCGTAATCTACACGAGGCAAATCTTAGGGTGTGTAATCTACAGGAGGCAAATCTTAGGGTGTGTAATCTACAGGAGGCAAATCTTAGGGTGTGTAATCTACAGGAGGCAAATCTTAGGGTGCGTAATCTACAGGAGGCAAATCTTAGGGTGCGTAATCTACACGAGGCAAATCTTAGGGTGTGTAATCTACAGGAGGCAAATCTTAGGGTGTGTAATCTACAGGAGGCAAATCTTAGGGTGCGTAATCTACAGGAGGCAAATCTTAGGGTGTGTAATCTACAGGAGGCAAATCTTAGGGTATGTAATCTACAGGAGGCAAATCTTAGGGTGTGTAATCTACAGGAGGCAAATCTTAGGGTGTGTAATCTACAGGAGGCAAATCTTAGGGTGTGTAATCTACAGGAGGCAAATCTTAGGGTGTGTAATCTACAGGAGGCAAATCTTAGGGGGTGTAATCTACAGGAGGCAAATCTTAGGGTGTGTAATCTACAGGAGGCAAATCTTAGGGTGCGTAATCTACAGGAGGCAAATCTTAGGGTGTGTAATCTACAGGAGGCAAATCTTAGGGTGCGTAATCTACAGGAGGCAAATCTTAGGGTGTGTAATCTACAGGAGGCAAATCTTAGGGTGCGTAATCTACAGGAGGCAAATCTTAGGGTGTGTAATCTACAGGAGGCAAATCTTAGGGTGTGTAATCTACAGGAGGCAAATCTTAGGGTGTGTAATCTACAGGAGGGAAATCTTAGGGTGTGTAATCTACAGGAGGCAAATCTTAGGGTGTGTAATCTACAGGAGGCAAATCTTAGGGTGTGTAATCTACAGGAGGCAAATCTTAGGGTGTGTAATCTACAGGAAGGAAATCTTAGGGTGTGTAATCTACAGGAGGGAAATCTTAGGGTGTGTAATCTACAGGAGGCAAATCTTAGGGTGTGTAATCTACAGGAGGCAAATCTTAGGGTGTGTAATCTACAGGAGGCAAATCTTTGGGTTTCGTAATCTAAAGGAGGGATATTTTGGGGTGCTTACTTTATAGGAGGGAAATCTTGGGGTGCTAAATCTACAAGATTGTAATCTTGTAGTGGGAAATCTACAGGAGGGAAATCTTGTGGTTCGAAATTTACAGGAGGGATATCTTGGGGTGCTAAATCTACAGGATTGAAATCTTGTTGTTCGAAATCTACAGGAGAGAAATCTTGGGGTGCTCAATCTACAGGAGGGAAATCTTGGGGTGCTAAATCTACAGGAGGGAAATCTTGTGGTGCTTAATTTAAAGGATTTTAATCTTGGGGTGTGTAATCTACAGGAGGGAAATCTTTGGGTGCTTAATTTACAAGTGGAAAATCTTGGGGGCGAAATTTACCAGATGGAAATCTTGGGGGCGAAATTTACGAGATGGAAATCTTGGGGTGTGTAATATACAAGAGGGAAATCTTGGGGTGCTTAATCACAGGTGGGAAATCTTGGGGTGCGAAATCTACGGGATGGAAATGGTTCTTGATTGGCGGCTTTACATTAGCGATATGGCTTTTGATTCTAAAGCAGATGTTAAACCCTCTACTAAAATTATTCTGGAGCCACTTTTCTGTCTGACTGCTTCTTCCAGTCTCTTAAACGAGATGACCCCCTCCCCTCCCCCCCCCCCCCTCCCACACAGAAAAAAGTGTGCCCAACTTTGAATTAATATAAATATTTTTTTATAAATAAAAAATAAATATTGAACCATGACCGTGGTATAATGGATACAAATAAAAATTACCTATTTTCAATTCATTAGTTCAAAGTTGGGTACATTTTTTTGTGGATCGCTCTGTTTCATTCTCTTCTGACGTTAGCGATACGGTATTTGATTCCGAAGCAGACGGTTAACCCCCACTAAATTACTCACCTTCGTAACTTCCAAGTTGATGATATAGTGCAGCAAGAGACACAGTGACAGCAGTGTCCCAACCTTCCAAACTCTATCACTGGTGACACTCATTCTCACCCCTCATTGCTTGCACCCCTTCTACTGAACAATCCACTGGCACCTTAGATGCTATAGGGACCATGCCTTGGGGTATAAGACCTAATTCACCAGGGAAAGTGGGGTGAACTTTTTATCTATTATTCTGATGATCAATTCATTTGATAAAATAGTTTAACGGGAACCTTTAATAGAATAACTTATCTAATCACTAACGTCCTAGCCACAGTACTTTGTTTTCTTCACTCAACCATTGATGATGCACTGTACGTACTACCCTCTTATCAAATAGCTTTGCAACTGCACTCAAGGCTCTACTACATTGTCTCTTGATTACTCAATTCAGTTGCAAGATGTATGTTTTATTCGTGAAAAGTAACGTCGACCAGAATTACATGAAACAGATGAGTAACTCCGGGTGATTCGTACCATCAATCCGAAATTTCATTATTTTTTATATAACATCCTTCTCCTCAAATTCCCCTGCCGCTTTCTTTATAAAGGGGTGGTTCGAAATGAACCGGGTTACCTATCTAGTTCGAAACGACCCGGGTTACCTATCTAGTTCGAAACGACCCGGGTTACCTATCTAGTTCGAAACGACCCGGGTTACCTATCTAGTTCGAAACGACCCGGGTTACCTATCTAGTTCAAAACGACCCGGGTTACCTATCTAGTTCGAAACCACCCGTGTTACCTATCTAGTTCGAAACGACCCGGGTTACCTATCTGGTTCGAAACGACCCGAGTTATCTATCTTGTTCGAAACGACCAGCTTCTGCTAATACTATGGTTTTCGGTACAGAATTAAAAAGGGATTATTCTAAACAGTGATTTTAACTTTTTAGCACTAAGTAGTGTTTACCATTAAATCTCTTACTACTCTATTCAAACAACTTAAAGAGTTATATTTAGCTGTAAATTGCATTTTTTACTACTAAATACGATGTTTTATCGAAGAGGTACCGGTACTACTGATTTAAAAGAAGTACTGAATGTACTGAGGGTATCGCTATCTTTTAGTGCTGAAGTAACTGCTCCTTTATGCACTCGCTATGTTGCACTGCCTCAACGTCCCTTTGACAGCTCTTATCTCTACTGATAAAGATAGCCAGAACTAATATCCCAATGATTGATGGGAAAAAAGATTAAGAGTGGGGGGGGGGTAATATATCCCCCTTCCCTTTATTTATCTTAACCATCTATTCAGTTAAGGGACAGCCACAGTACTCGAAAAGTTGGACGATGACAATGTATTTAGAATTATGTTTGCCTGATTAAACAGATAAAAATGACTTTAAAATAATAAAAGTTCTATTTCTGTTATCTTTCAGAAAGAATCTAAAATAGCCTACACAATGTTAAGTGTTACTTGACATTTCTTTTAATCTATTGCTGTTATCAGTTGAATGCTGTTCTTATCTTCTACCTTATGATGCAAAAGATAAGGAAGATAACCAGGTATTGTAGAAGAGAGGACAGTGAAAGTACGTGTACTCAACCTTGAAAGTAAAAGGTTGGACGTAACTGTAGATTTAATAGAAAACTTACAAAGAAAAATTACGAAAAGGAAATGGAAAAATGTATAGGTTTACGAAACAAACGACAAGCTGAATAAAGGGGGATCGCCGTGGTACTGGGACAATCATAGTACGTATTCTGAAAATTGGTACCTACCTATTAAGTTTTTAACACAAATCGAACCTAATTTGATGAAGGTTAGATATGGTGACTCCCACTTTCCGAGTACTGAGAGGTTCCCTTGACTGAATAGATGGATAAAGCGAAGGGGGATTTATTACCCCCCACCCTAATCTTTTCCCCCATCAATCATTGGGGGGGTATTATTTCTGGCTATCCTAATCAGTGGAGATTCAAAAATTCATCTTCAGTGTGAAAGTTCATTTTGATTTTTCAGGATTTTTTATAATTATGATTATGATTTCAGGTACTTCTTTCCTTGAAAACTACCAAAGATATTGGCTTTTCAATGATAAATGCGAGTTGAATATCAACATAAAACCTGAATAATAAATCATACACAAATGTAACTGTTGGTACCTAGTAAATTTTGTAATTATAATAGTTTTTTTTTTGCATTCAACAATTAAATACTTATGTGTGACAGAATTTTTTTCAAAACGAAAAAGGTTACCAAAAATTCGAGAGTAATCAACAGGATTCCACTAATTAAAGAACAGTTTTGAAGTTTATATATGTATTTGTAGATTACAAATAAGCATTAATATCTAACAATAAAGTCTAAAGTGACATGAGTAAATAAGTAAATACAGGGGATGTACGAAAAAATTGAAACACCTTCTAGCTCATTATGGGAAACACAGATTTAGGTAACTTTCGACTAAAAATGTTTGTGGAAACTGCACGTGTTCTATATGTGTTTAACTGTGTTCTGTAGGTGTTCAACTGTGTTCTGTAGGTGTTCAACTGTGTTCTGTTGGTGTTCAACTGTGTTCTGTTGGTGTTCAACTGTGTTCTGTATGTGCTCGACTGTGTTCTGTAGGTGTTCAACTGTGTTCTGTATGTGATCAACTGTGTTCTGTAGGTGTTCAACTGTGATCTGTAGGTGTTCAACTGTGTTCTATATGTGTTTAACTGTGTTCTTAGGTGTTCAACTGTGTTCTGTAGGTGCTCGACTGTGTTCTGTAGGTGTTCAATTGTGTTCTGTAGGTGTTCAACTGTGTTCTGTAGGTGTTCAACTGTGTTCTGTTGGTGTTCAACTGTGTTCTGTATGTGATCAACTGTGTTCTGTATGTGATCAACTGTGTTCTGTATGTGTTCAACTGTGTTCTGTAGGTGTTCAACTGTGTTCTGTAGGTGTTCAACTGTGTTCTGTAGGTGTTCAACTGTGTTCTGTAGGTGTTCTTTGAGCTCTGCTGTGATTCTTAGATGCCGTGGTCTTGCAATTTTCTCTAACAAAATTTATAGCATTAGTAGTCTTTCAATTTTATAACGTTATAATCAATTTTTCAAAATATCTGTAATAAATAGCCTATTTTAAACATTATTCATAGAAACAAAATAACATACAAAATTCAATTTTTGCTCGTCTTAAAGATTATGATGCTAAAATGTTGGACGTTTACAATTTTTTGTACAACCCTAGTATAGGTATACTTTAAGTATTTTATATTTAAAAATGGGTGCTAAGTCGGTATGCGATCTGATATTGCATTAGTATTTTTATTTTGATATGATAATTTTTTTTTAGGTATCTGTGATACAAAACAAACAGTATAGACGAGATATATCCTCAATAAATTTCAATATTTTATTAATGAATTTTATTATATTGAAATAAATAAATTAATTATACAATATAATGTATAAATTTTATTATAATAATATATAAATATTTTTTTAAATATGGAAAAATATTCTTTCCAGATCCTATACCGAAGTAGAACCAAGAAAAGTTAAAGAGCATTTTCTCTGATCAATTTGAATTATATATCTTACTCTAAAAGTTAATATCCAGTATCTGAAACTAAACTATACACACCAATATTATGATATGTGTAAGTAATTAATTGTAGGTATATAGGTAATATAGTATATGTGATAGTATTGTTTAGCAAGAGTTGATTAGTGAGAAGAATAAAAAGAGGAAATGAATTCAAGATAAAGTTTATACTATAAAGCATTCAATATTAGTAAATACATGTAAAACAAATCTTTCTTTGAAATTTGTTGGACATATCTATGAAATTAATATTATAATTGAAATTATTCTGATTTTCTATTGTCCTAATTTTTCTGTTATCCGGATGTACAAAGCCTATATCAATTATTTTAGTCATTGATTTGAATCATAATTAAATATTAAAGCGTGACATTTTTCCTAAAACTTACACGAATACACTTCGAATATATTTGGTTGACTCTACTTATTCTAATAGTAATGTGATAGGCTGGCTTAAATATTTAGATACGAAAGTGTTGAATAATATTTTTCCTAACCGAATTCTTATACTTCATACTATGATATATGTAGAATATATAAGGTCTATTATTTTTTCTCAATTTTCGAAAAAATTCAAAGTTCAAAGCATCTGTAAGTGCATTAAAGAATGTGTGAGTACTTTAAATATTATTATACTAACCTGTGACTAATACTAACACTCAGTTACGAATATATTTAAAAGAAACTAATAGAATTGGATAAAATAACAGTTCTATAAATATTCGATAAATTCTCATTTTAAAAACGATATATGAAGTTGAAATTTATTAATTTATTAATAAATTCAATGAATTTATTTCGAAAATAAACCAATATCAAACACTAACACTAGCAATATTACAATTATACGATTTTGAATTATATTAATTCAATTATTCATACTGAATAGATAAAAACAAATGCTAATTAAATTTTTCCAAATTGAATCATTTTCACATTTTAAGGCACACAAACATTTAATATAAATATTCGAAATAATCAATTATGTACTTGTACATAATATAACTCAATAGTATAGAGATATGAACTACAATCAATCACAACTATTCAATTTTAATGCTTCGTTATAAGGTGGGGCAAAAAATGTAACTAAATGAGTGGGTTATACTTAGTGTCCCACACTGCAAAAAATGTAACTAAATGAGTGGGTTATACTTGGTGTCCCACACTGCAAAAAATGTAACTAAATAAGTGGGTTACTTAGTGTCCCACCGAGCAACAAATGTAACTAAATAAGTGGATTATACTTGGTGTCCCACCGTGCAACAAATGTAATTAAATAGGTGGGTTACATAGTATCCCACCGTGCAACAAATATAACTAAATAAATGAGGTTACTTAGTGTCCCACCGTGCAACAAATGTAACTAAATAAGTGGGTTATACTTGGTGTCCCACCGTGCAACAAATGTAACTAAATAAGTGGGTTACACTTGGTGTCCCACCGTGCAACAAATGTAACTAAGTAAGTGGGTTATACTTGGTGTCACACCGTGCAACAAATTTAAATAAATAAGTGGGTTACTTGGTTTCCCACCGTGCAACAAATGCCACAATGAGTTAAAGAGTGTATATTTCAACTTCTTGAATAGCTATGAATGCTAATGGAGTGTATTTTTCAATCAAACAATAACTGAAAGAAGCATTCAACCGTGGTACTATCGTGAACCACTGTTTCCTTCCTTCTGCCGCGACTTTTATGTCTCCAACAACAGTGTACCTACTGGTGTCCTCCGAATTTCCAAGCGAAACCTAAGAAACAAAGTTGCATTCGTCATGTATTGGATTATTTAGACATCCTTGAATAAAAGTTAAGTGCTTCAAATATGTTGAATTAAATGAATTAGTTGATACAGTGAAAAAAATAATTCACATTCATCATCGAATAGAACGTTTGTCGGTTTAGACGTACCTTCCATTCTTCTAGTCCATCCAGAAGTTTTTGCCTGGGAAGAATGCGGATCATTTCGATGTTGTAAGCACTTCCCAAATCAACTCGAAACCACGGAGAGATTCCTGTTCCCTTCTTCGTTAAGCCCCGTCCAGACGGTCAAATTTTTCAGAGAAGTGACAAACTTAATGACAAACTAAATGACGATAACTTCCTGGCGTCAGCAAACCGTCAAACTTTTCATCAGTTTTTTTATTCCAACATGTTGGATATCGGCATCAAAAAGTTTGTCAAACTATTTGCTGACGATAAAGTTTGAAGTACACACTGACTTTCCGGCAATAATATTTTTTTATTTGCGCGTCATTTTAGTTTATTACAGCTAGGTACACCTACAAAACCTCATTTTTTTCAAACTTAGTTAGTATCTATCTAGTTACAATGGCTGACGACAGACTCTTTAATACTTGGTTGTATTAGATCTAAGTTATAGGTAGGCTACCTACGTTGTGAATTGTTTTCTATGATCTATTTTTGACTATCCTTTTCAAGACGATATTTTGTCATTAAAAACAAATTATTTTTTCTGGTTTCTTACTGTTCTAAATTTAAAAAATATAAATACCAATTTATATAATTTTTATTTTCACGATATATAACATTAATTTTGACGAAACTGACGCCAGTGAACCTCAAACTTTTGGCGAGAAAATTTGACCGTGTAGACACTTCTTGAAAACTGACGATAAGTTTGTCATTTAGTTTGTCATTAAGTTTGTCACTTCTCTAAAATAATTTGACCGTCTGGACGGGGCTTTAGAGAGATTAGGTCATCATCGTTGATAATTCCATCGACGGCATGTTCTGGGCTGTAGGGATTTGAGTTTTATTAGTCTTTTCATAGATATATTCAGCAGTGAAACATTAGAATTATATTGTCTATAATAAAAAGTATCCGAGATGAGAATACAAAAGAGCAGATACTTTAGTAGGTTTATTCAGAGCAACATTCGTGAGCGGTACCATACGTATGAACGTGTTGTAGTAAACCCTTGGATCAGTGTCTGCCGTGATGGGAATAACTGTCATACATGTCAAATCTGAAACAGAAATTATTTAGTGATGATAATTTACAAGTTTTAATGAGAGAATGTAGAGTGATAGAGTACCGGTTTGAAGGTTTCTTTATGGTATTGAAATTTTAACTAACAAAGTGCTCATTCGTCTGTGTGAAACTTTTAACATCTTTTTAAATTATAATCATTTGAAGATAAAAATAAACCTAACACAATAGATATTGTGATAATATTCTCAGAATTAATTGATAAGTATTTAGATTAATATTGAATAAATTACAGTAAGCCGACTCTGTAAATATGTTACCACTGGTGTATAAGAGTCGTACCATTTATGTTATTAGAGACATTGATTTCATCTGGAACTATTAAAGGAGCATCAACTAACTTGTCTTTCAATAACATCACATGGCGCTGTAGACAGGATCAAGAAAAATGACAAAAGGGAAGAAGAAGCAACCAGAAAAAGCAATGGCCGACCAACCTCCAAATTGGTTCATGACGTATTTACAGCATCAACAGGAAGAGTCTCAACTAAAACGTGAGGAGATCAGAACATTGAGAGAAGCTATATCTACTAACAGGGAAGCAGTTAACTCTGGAAATGAACATAGACAAGAAGGAACTAATAGAAGAAGAACAAAGCTACCTACTCCTGCATGACCAAACCATCTTTATGCTAGCGTAACATACAGTCAATTCACATCATGGAGAACTGCATGGAAGGATTATTACAAGCTACAAAACCTAAATGAGCTTCCATTAGATGTCCAAAAGGCAGACTTCGGAAGTTGTCTTATCGAGGAAATGAGGCTACAACTCAAGTGTGGCATCAACATAGAAGACAAAGGAAATGAGACTATAGATGACATTCTGGACGAAATTCAAAGACATCTCAGATCAAAACGAAATGTTGCTATTGACAGGGTACAATTCGAAGGGCGAAAACAGTCAGAAGACGAAAGTTTCGACCAATTCTATGTTTCAATGAGAAATGTGGCAGATGAAGACAACTTATGTGAGACATGCAAAGATAAACAAATTGTAACCAGAATAATATCAGGCATTCACAAAGAAGATGTTCGTCAGAAATTACTGTCATTATCACCTTTTCCAGACATTAACACGGTTGTAAACATCTGTAGAAGCTCAGAAGCAACCGAAAAGAATGCAGCAACGCTCTTTGGGTGAATCAACATCGATAAAGTGTGGAAAAACACAAAACGACAACCTAGAAACACTGGCTTCAGAAAAGAACAAAATGAAAGGGACAACAGAAAATGTCTGAAATGTGGAAAAGCACCTCATGGCATTCAAGATTTTCCAGCTCACAGAAGCACCTGCAATATCTGTAAGAAGACAGGTCACTGGGCAATCATGTGTAGAAACAAAAGCAAAGAGATACAGAGCAAGTCAAGAAGCTGAAGACAAACAGTGATAAATGACACAACTGATGAAATTTGTAATGTTCGGATATCAGATGTCTGTACAGGCGGAAACAAGCAAACACCGCAAGTGAGAATAAACTGTTCATCTGCAAAGGACAGCACTAAAGTATGCACAGAAATGGCATTACCTGATACTGGTGCCAAGGTTACAGTTTGTGGTATTAATCTTATCAGGAAAATGGGAATCAACACAAATGATCAATTTAATCCAATCAATGAAAACTTGATTGCGGCTAATGGCACGAAAATTCAAACTCGTAGATCATTGAAAATGAAGATTGAATATGAAGGGAGAGAAACCTTAGAAGATGTTGTGATATGTCCCAACCAGGATAAGTTATTGTTATCATGGAAAGCATGTCAAAAACTTGGAATAATTCATGAGAAGCTCCCACGTCCCATGTCACAAATTCATCAATCAAAAATGAAGGGAAACCCCATTAAAAACATTGCAATTGATTCGAACTTCATGAATAAAACAAAGAAGAAACTGCTCGAGGAATTCAAGGATGTATTTTCAAATGAGAGTGAGCTCAAACCAATGGTAGGAAAACCCATGAAAATACATTCAAAAGAAGAAACAATTCCAACTGCAATCAGTTATTGCAGACGAGTGCCCATTGCATGGCAAAATGAAGTACAAAATCAACTGAATGAAATGCTTCATCACGGTTTTATTAGAGAACTGAAGGAAGAGCCATCCGATTGGTGCAGTGACGGGATTCAAGGGTTCGCACCGGTTGGCGCGAACCGGTTCCTGAAAATATAAAAGTTGGCAGAACCGCAAGAACCATTTCCTGGATTATCTTTTCCGAATGAAACATACATAAATTTCTGGATAAAAAAAAACATTATTTTTTAAATCGTTGAATGAATATGATACAGACAGTACAATGTGCATGTTTTGTTCTCAAACAAAGAGCTTATTGAACGTGTGTAGAATTGGTGCAGAATGAAGTACTGCACAGGATAGAGTAGTATTGATGGAACTACACTGTGTTCCATCACAAGCGTCATTTTAAAATTTCCATTTGGGAGAACTTTAAAGGTCCCCCCCAAGCAAATATTTTTATTGATTTATATAACGAGGCTAATGTTCCTTATCATTTTGCTGCAAACCGCATCGAATTTGGTAGCATATTTTTAATTTTATATGCTTTTAAAGATTTTAAAAATCAAAACTCTACAAAACCTATTTTACTTCCGACTTATTAATTTAAGAAATTTTCAGCCTGAAGAAAAACAATGTACACCATTTGTTTTGATTGTCAACTAGGTATTAGGTTTAACAAATCCATTTAATATTCGTGTATAGGTATAAAATTGAATGAACTTATAATAGAAACGTTTATATACTTTAGGAAACAATTAATATCTAAAATAATTTAAAGAAAGGCCGAAAACGCATGGTTTGTTTATAAAATTCAAATTTGTAATCAAAACAAAGAGTGTACAATCTTCTTCTTGAGCATCAGATTAGTGATTCGCTCAATTGCTGCTCACAGAGTGTTAGAAAACTTTAAAAATAAATTATAAAATATATACTGAACCAAATTGTATGTAGTTTGCAGAATAATGATCGTAGACCTTAGTTCTATAATATTATGTAATAAACTCATTTTTTCCCCGGAGCCTGGAGAGGACCTATAAATACTTCAAGTCGTACTATATTTGCGCCATTTTGTTCATAAAGAGTAGATTTTTATCACTCTATAAAAATTCGCAGTGATCTTCAACCATATTGAACCTGAAAAATGTTTTCTGAACTTGGAAACTGATCGTTCTGCAGTTTGCCAAAACACCTGTTACTTCAACAGTATGCCGAGAATTCATTCTTAACTTCAAGCACGGTTAAATCTTACCACCTGAAAAAATTCACTTGTTCGTTTACTTTTCAATGAAACTGATTCCATTCACAAGAAACAGCAAATGAAAACAAAGTCAAAATGAACACAAGCAGTAATTCAGGAGGTGAAGACTTTCTTTGAAAAAAACCAGTTGCTTTATCAGAAAAGCTTCTCAGCAGATTTCACCCACCAAACCGACGTTTAGGAGGATCGTCACACATGAACTTCGTTTACGTTTTATCATTACACTTCAGTTCAACCATTAATTGATGTCTACAAAACAGAGAGAAGGCAGTTTTCTCATTGGATTTTGCAGAAACCATCCAACATTGCCGATAGAATCGTTTGGACTGACGAGAAGTTCTCTTGTCTCCATCAAAGACAACATCGAAAGAGTGTGTTGACAGATAAAAATCCTCGAAATGTCTGCGAAACAATGTCAGGTATGATCTTCGTTGCCATTATGAATGGATTGGTTCCAATCGTTCATGCATTCATGACGATGATGGCTACTTGTAATCGGTTAATGGTATGTTTGTAAGAATATTTTGATGCGTTCTGTCTTCAGGCTCGAGGGGATAATTCTCAACAACTTTTCTAGGGCCTCAGTAGATGTGCTTCATACGATATAGGACAATAAATGTTCAAAAATCATAAAAATCCATTATTTCCCTTTAAAGTTATATGATTTTATCATCAGAAGCATTTTAAGTGCTTCTAATTTGCAATTTAATAATGATATTTCTAATGGAAGACAGTGTATATGTTCCGCGCAACTTGCCTATTTTGCACAATCTCGAGAACGCGCTGCGCGTTTTTAGGATCTTGAAAATGTGCGACAATCTCGTGATTATCGCACATTTTTCAAAATTCTAAAAATGTCCAGCGCATTCACGCATGTAATAGCATTAATTTTATGGAAAACTTCCCTAAATTTTGTTATTTAATTCAGAAGAAGATATTTTTACATCAAAGAGAAGGAAAACAAATGAGGTTAATTCCATACGTTTTGTAGAATGTTTGATATCTCAGTAAAATGAAAATAGCGGTTTAGTTCAAGTTTTCTGTAAGTAACTAACTCAAGCTTAATTACCAATATATTACCAAGTTATTATGTATAAGTTTAACTATCATATTTTGGATGAAATGGACCAATTAAATGCATAAATAATTTATTACCTACTCCATTACTGTTGGTCTTGCTTCATATCCTTCACCTGCCTCGCACACTCTTGAGATTGTCACACATTTCCAATATCCAAAAAAACCCGCAGCGCATTCTCGAGATTGGGCAAATCGGCAAATGGCTTGAAACATGTATATCAGGCTTTTTTCAGCTCTGAATAGTAAATTAACTATTTCGAATCTGCTGAGACACATTATGTCCCAATAGACATATTTGTCCTCAGGTCAGTACTCAGTAGTAGGATTTACGGAGTTCGTACTGCTCGGGCGAACCGGTTGCTAGACAGTTTGAATCCCACCACTGGATTGGTGTCATCCAATGTTGATAGTGCCCAAAAACAAAAGCGGAGCACGTATTTGTGTGGATTTAACATGGTTGAATAAATATGTTAAAAGACCAGTTTATCCAACCCAAATTCCAAAAGAAGCAATAAGCAAGATTGATTCGTCTGCTAAATTCTTCACAACAATGGATGCTAAACATGGAAACTGGCAGATTGCCCTTGAGAAAGAATCTCAGAAGCTGATTTTTTTTATAACTCCATGGGGAAGGTTTTGCTTCCAAAGAGCTCCAATGGGTTTATCGTCCACCTGACGATCTGAAGTATTAGGAAAAGTAGTTGATGATTCCATACTATACGATACGAATATTGAGGATCACATTTCGAACGTTTGAGCCTTTCTCTGTAAATGTTGAGAAAACAATTGTTGAGGGGAGAGGTCAATTCAAAAGCCAGTGACTTGTTGTAGTTTTATTTGGAGACTGCACAACAGTAGGTGTACTAAAAGGAAGGAAAGAGTCTAATGAGCTAAAATCTACACAAATAATATACAGATTTATATACAAATCAACTTCACAACTTTATTAAACAGTAAACACCAATGAAAAATAGCTCTATATTAAACATGGTAGGATAATAATAAAAACTAAGCGGACAAAATATAGTAGGCACTCATACCTGACTAGTGATTGCGACCCAAACACCGGTTACCACCTCTCCTCTCAAGCATTGGTAGACAACGTAGTAAAACCACAGCATTCCACTCAATAATTATATTTTACCAGTTAAATAACTCCAACTAAAACGATAAATCAAGAATGACCTGTAACACACAGTAAGAGAGAGCATCAGATAAGAGACCGGGTGAATACAACTGATGTTTAACAAAAATGATTCACCCGGTCTCCCAGCCGAACACCCCCTACTCTAGCGAATAAAAAACATCAAACTGAAGCACACAGCTGAATCAACGATCGAACAGTATAGCAAATGATGTTCAATAAGCTAGTACAGCGCCATCTAGTGAAGAGGAACTCATTCATTATACATGAATTAAAACCGTGAAACGCATTTTACAACAATATAACTTTAAACGAGGAGAAATTCAAATTTGCCCAAGAAGAGGTAGAATTTGTTGGTTACAAGATAACGAAAAATGGAGTAGCCGCCGATTCTTCAATAGTTGAAGCCATATCGTACTTCCCAACACCTACAAACATAACTGAACTGAGGTCATTTACGGGTTTGGTGAATCAGTTGGGTGTTTTTAATTCGGAAATTAGCATAAATATCGACCCTTTAAGAAGTCTTCTCAGCAAGAAGAACGCTTTTGCTTGGATGGAAGAGCACCACAAATCCTTCGATGAAATGAAGAAAAGTCTTTCGATTCCACCCATTCTTTGTCAGTTTGATCCGAAAAAGGAAACAGTCCTTCAAACTGATGCTTCGAAATTAAACGGACTGGGATACGCGTTAATGCAACGATATTACAAGCAATGGCTCATCGTCCAATGTGGTTCAAGGTTCCTTTCTGATACCGAAAGCAGATATGCTATCATCGAGTTAGAATTATTAGCAGCAGTCTGGGCAATGAAAAAATGTCAGACGTATCTTTTAGGATTAAATCACTTCACATTAGCAGTCGATCATAGACCACTAGTTGCTATACTAGATAACCAGAAGCTTAATGAACAGGAGAATCCTAGACTTCAAAGACTGAAAGAGAAAACAGCCAGATTTAATTTCATTACAAGATGGGTCATGGGAAAGGATCATCAAATTCCTGACGCTCATTCCAGAGCACCAACAAGTGTTCCTCAAACGTCAGATGAAGAAGCAAAGAGGGAATTAGATCAGTATGTACTTCAGGTGAATACTAAGCTAAATCAAAAAGACATTGAGTCACGAATAGTTGACCCAATCATTGAAAAACTTAGTGATATAGCAAAAGATGATGTTCAATATCAGGAACTAGTAGACGCAGTCAACAAGGGTTCATTTGCAAAAAGTGACAAATGTACTGCGTTATTGCCTTATTGGAACATAAGGAATGAACTCTCTACTGATGATGGACTTGTTTTATACGGAAAGCGAATAGCAGTTCCTATAAAAGCAAGACCTGAGATATTGAAGCAGCTACACTCAGCTCATCAGGGCATCGAAAGGACAAGAAGAAGAGCAAGAGTGTGTGTTTACTGGTCTGAACAACGAAATCAAGAATATGGTAAGTAACTGCACCAAATGTCAAGTTTTACTGCCAAACCAACAAAAGGAACCACTAATAATTCAAAAGAAACCGTCAAGAATATTTGAAGAGGTTCATATTGATTTATTTTCGTGCAAAGGAAAAGATTACCTTGTGTTCACGGATAAATTCTCAGCATGGCCAGTGATTTACAAATTTAAATCAGGAAACACTAAAACAAAAGATTTAATCAACGCATGTATGAAGTGTTTCAGCACTAATGGAGTTCCTGTAAGAATCAGGACAGATAGAGGTCCACAGTTCTCTTCAAGAGAATTCAAAGAGTTTTTGAGGGAATGGGGAGTAAGCTATGTTACATCTTCACCTTATTACGCACAATCCAATGGATTCATAGAAGCCTCGGTAAAAGCAATGCAAATGCTGATAATGAAAGCAACTAAAATGGGAACATTGACAACGAAGAATTTCATAAAGCTTTTTTAGAATGGCGGAACACGGCAGGCGAAGAAGGACTATCTCCTTCCGAGATACTATTCGGGAAACCAATGAGGACATGTTTACCAGCACATCATTCACTATTCGACAAGAAGTGGAATAAAATAATGGTAGAACATGACAACCAAAATTGCTAGGAATTATAATTACATGAGAGAAACGTATGATAGGACATCTAAATCTTTGAGTGAATTAGAAATTGGAACGCATGTACGAATTCAAAATTCATTAAGTAAAATATGGGATAAAGTTGGAGTTATTGTAGAAAAAGGAACATTCAGAGTTTACCTTATCGAACTACCAAGCGGAAAGATATATCGGAGAAACCAAAGATTTTTACGACCTTATGAAAAAACAGAAGAGAAGGAATAGAGAGATGTCACTACTGAAGTTACAACAGAACCTAGGAGGAGCAAACGATTGAATGGAAAGATTTGATTTATGAAAGGGGAGTTGTGATGATATGTTTAGAATTAATAGATAAGTATTTGGATTAATATTAAATAAATTACAGTTAGCCGACTGGTGTATAAGAGTCAAACCATTTATGTTATTAGACACATTGATTTCATCTGGAACTATTAAAGGAGCTTCAATTACCTTGTCTTTCATAACCATCACAGGTACAACAAGAAACCTAATAATTTATCCTAACATTATTACCTTCAAAAAAGAGGAAAGCAACACAGTTTGACGTGAGACATGCTGCTGTGCATGTAACTAGTGATTCATATTTCCAAACAGTCCCTCTCGAAATGAATTCAGGATCGAACTCTGGTAATATGAATGCTTTGAATATCGTGACGTCATCACAAGGATCTTCGAACATGTCACAAATCCAGTGACTCGCTACAAAGCTTGAAACGAAAGCTACGGTAATCAGAAGTTTCAACATCTTTAGAGGAGAATTTATCTGTTGAAAGAAATCATAAAATGATATGTTATATTACTGTATAGCAATATGAAATCTTTATCCTCTATTTCATTGAATAAATTTATTTATCATTTTCATTGATTTCCTTCCTGAAAGGAGAAATATTATGTTAACAAATAAGCTATTGCTGACAATTTTTTCCTTCTAGAGTCAATTCTTTTTTCATTTCTAAAAAAATTAACATTATCAGTGTAGAGATTTTAAAAATCCGGTTAGTTTTGACGACACGAGTACACTAGTAACATTAAAATATCAATATTAATTCGAGATATTCACTACTTTCTTCTCATATTAGCTACTAAAACCTGCCCAATTCAAACATTATTGTTTCAAATATTAGAGGTTAAATATAACTTACTTGAATACAAATGAAGAAAATACACCTGAACAGTTACAGCAATCAATCAACACTGTAATACCAAGTCCAATAATATTGAGGTACTATATCTCATCATTAAAAGTTTATAAAGTCTTACACTATTTGAATTTAAACTTGTGTCTTAGACGTTTTTAATTTAGACTTAGTGTCTTACATTTTTTAATTTAACATACCTACGCAATCACCTTTTTGTTATTTGGTTACCAATGACTACACTTACGATCAATCTTCCAATTCGCGATATTTTGTAGACACTAGATGGAGAAATTGGAAGTATTAATGATAATATTATATGTGGGATAACATGTAACAGGGTCGAAAAGCACAACATTACTTTAAAAGTATCTATAATGGACTATAGAATAGCTAACTACCATATTGGGTACATACCTTACAGACAGACTCCGCTTTCAGTTAAAAATCGTACTTCACATTAACTTAAAAATTGAACTTCAAGCTGGGAAAACCATGCTTTAAGTTCAGCATTGTTACTCCAATCTTTTATTCTAATTAATAAAAATCTATGAATGTCTGCATGGTACTACTTATACTAGGTACCATATTTTGTGTGGTTCCTTCGATGTAAATAAAATTGTTTCCCGGTACAACTTATGTAATTAAGCTTGGGGTCAACTCCGCTTTGAGTCGTCCTGTTTAAAGGCGTGGTCTATTTAAGGCGGGGTCTGTCTGTACCCTATTCGTCTTACAATTATCAGTCGATTGAATTGGTCACTGGATAGATGATCTATGTTTTATTAATCATTGAAGATATTCAGGTCACGCACAGAGAGGACTGAAAATACAGACCACCTTATAGTAACAGTTAATACTATAGCAATATTATAGAAATATATTCCTCAAGATGATATTAGTCAACTGATCAATGCCAAAAGGGAATGTTAACCAAATATTATTTATTCAATTTGTGACCACTTTTCTCTATTTTGTTTATAAATTATGCTTATTGAAATGAACGGTTTCTATGACTGTCATTTATTTTATATCATGCCTGTGTATATACATTAGTTATGATTAAAAACAGGTATCCTTAAACGTGTTTCTAAAATATATTCCATTTGAATAATCTTCATATTGTTAGACATTGCAACTTATAAAACTAAAAAAAAAGTCACTGTGATGATGTACTATCAGATAAAAGAGTCACTGTGATGATGTACTATCAGAGAAATGAGTCACTGTGATGATGTACTATCAGAGAACAGAGTTACTGTGATGATGTACTATCAGAGAAAAGAGTCATTGTGATGATGTACTATCAGAGAAAAGAGTCACTTTGATGATGTACTATCAGAGAAAAGAGTCACTGTGATGATGTACTATCAGATAAAAGAGTCACTGTGATGATGTACTATCAGAGAAAAGAGTCACTGTGATGATGTACTATCAGATAAAAGAGTCACTGTGATGATGTACTATCAGAGAAAAGAGTCACTGTGATGATGTACTATCAGAGAAAAGAGTCACTGTGATGATGTACTATCAGTGAAAAGAGTCACTGTGATGATTTCTTTTTTTAGAGTTTCTTTTTCACAAAATATGTTTGTATGTCTACCTGTACATTGAACTTTGACATTTCTCTTTAATATTCATAAACCAATCAATAGGATTGTCATGGTGAACAGTAAAATACGAAATGTTTGATGTTCAGTGCATGTGGTAACAATATTTTCAGACGATAAGTTCTGATAAGAGATATAATAGGTGATCAACTCAAACAAGTTGTTTGAGTTGAATGTAGGTGATCGCATGGTAACTGACCAAAGTTTGACAGCTAACGCTTTTAATCTTCATTTTTCAACATTAGGTCAAGGAATCAGTCAGATCATGTACCATCAATCAAAATTCTTTCATGTTTTCCTATATATAACGCCTTTGGATGTTGAACAAACTATTTCTTCCCTAAAATATAAATCAACTGATAGGCATAAATTACCTAATCATGTTCTGAATAAAATTGGTCCTATTATATCTCCAGTTTTGTCAGAAATGTTTAATTAATCCATATCACAAGGCATTTTTACAGATTCTATGAAAATATCTAGGGTGGTTCCTCTACATAAATCTGGTTCAAAAACAGAAGCTGAAAATTTCAAACCTATCTCAATTTTATCGACATTCAGCAAAGATTTTGAGAAAATAATACATACCTAGTCAAATGTACAAATTTATCGATAAATTCTCACTATTGTCCGACCAGCAATATGGATTTAGAACTGGAAGATCTACTGTACAAGCAATTCTTAAGTTTGTTAAATTTATTTACGATTCATTAGATTAAAATGGTAGAGTTTTCTCTGTATTTCTAGATTTTTCAATGGCATTTGATAGTGTGGATCACACTAACCTTTTATCTAAGCTACATTTCTATGGGTTAAGGGGATTGTGTTTTGACTGGCTTAAATCTTTTTTGACTGATCGCTTTCAATATGTAAAGATTGGAAAATCATGTTCAACTTATTTACCTATTAGTCATGGAGTGCCCCAGGGGAGTGTACTGGGTCCCCTGGTGTTTATTTTATTCATAAATGATTTTCCTTTGAGTTCGAATGAATTTATATTTACCTTATTTGCGGATGATAGCACACTCTCCATCAGGTTTGACCCTCGACGTGTGCTTGATGTTGGTGCAATGATCAATAATGAACTTTGTAAGGTTGAAACTTGGCTGGCAGCTAATAAATTACTTATCAACTTCGACAAAACAAAGTACATTCTATTTAATTATAGGCGTCTGCTTTATCAACCCATTATAAAAATTGGAAGTGGGTAATATTTCGAGTTGAGCACATCAAATTTTTGGGCATTCATTTGGATGAGAATATCAACTATAGCCATCACATAAACTATGTATTAATAAAAATTTCCAAATTATTGGGTGTGCTCAACAGACTTGAATTTACCCTGCCTAAAAAAGTATTACAACTCCTATGCCAATCTCTTTTTAAACCTTACTTACTTTACGGCATCGAAGTTTGGTGTTCCTCAACTAATTTCAACAGAGATAAGCTATTTGAAATTCAGATATCTTCTATTCGAACAATATGCATTTTTCCATTCAATTCTCATACCTTTGGTTATTTCAAGTAATTATCAATATTAAAACTTAAAGATATTTTCTTTTTTCAACTAAGCATTAGACTATTTAAGGCCATCCACTATGGTATTGATGCTGATTTATTCAATCATTTGTATTCACACTCTGACAACCATTCTATGTAACTAGAAACAGGACTAATTTGATAACTCCATTTTATCAAAAAAGTAAAAGCCAATCATGCATATTATTAAGTCTACTAACTCACTATCACGCTTTAAACATCACCTTATCCAACATTTAGTGGATGGTTATTAGATTTGTGTTTGTAAGTGATTGATGTCTTTCTTGTTTCTGATGTGTAAATATCTTTTGTATCCATGACGTTGCACTCACATTTAATAAATTTTTCCTTGTGATTGTAATTTTAGCTTTTTGAATTTATGCTCTGTAATTGTACAATGTTTTCTGAACTGTGATCATTGTATAGTAATTTATCTGCACTGTACTTATTCACTATCTTTATTTTCGATGTAAGGTAATAATATGAATTACCTTTGTTTTTAACTTTATATAGGTTACCCTAAATGCTAACTTGTGCTTGAATGGGGCCTTGAATACAGTATTGTGTATGATTTTTATTTCTTTACTTTTTGTGGGTGTAGGTAATAATTTATTGCTTACTGTTACTCTGTATTCTTGAATAAATTGTTTCATTGTTGTTTGATTGTTTCAATAAGACTTAAGACTAATCATGGCTTACTTAATAGTACCTTAGCTTAATAGTTTAAATTTTTTAAAGGTTTGCTTATCTAAATATACTATAGTGTTGTACGTATCAAACTGAAACTGAACAACCAACGTGAAATGAGTTTGGTTCCTTTTTAGAATATCAGAGAAATATTCCTATGTTATTCGTACGGGGAGAAAAAATAGGTAGTAAGATATTTATTACAACTGACTATTCACTAACTCTTGGAAAATTTTAAGTGATATTTCGATACGGTGATACCTAATATCTAAACGAATTAATTGCGACAAAGTTCATTGAAATGTGTATTTCAATGAAGAGCTATGAATATTTAATTAGAAGTAACGTCAATTAAGAAACATATCTGTAAATTAGGTAATTGAAAAAAAATTGGTAATTGAAAAGAAATGATGTAAAATAAATACATCGAGAAATTTGAAAGATCGGTTACCAAATATCATCAAGGTCTCTCAGTTTTGAGAGTATATAACCTATTATTGAAATAATTTAATACTAGCGGTACCCGTGGATAATCCACGGTTGTTTACATAGATTGATTACGTCTGTAGTATGTATATATTTTTAACTTAAATTGTAATCTCCATAAATATGTATATAATGAAAAACGATATGATGGCTCAATTCAAAGGGAAACTAAAAATAACAGCATTTAAATAATTCTCATCCTCATTTGGGCAGAGGCTAAATTTGCTTTTCTGATTTTCAGTTGTTCCCAAATTTTCATTTTCCCGGATTTTTCAGTTTCCTAATTTTTCGGTTTCCCGATTTTTCAATTTTCATAATATTCATATTTTCCAGTTTAGATTTTCCGGATTTTTTTTTTCAGTCTTTCCAGATATTTCAGTTTTCGTATTTTCCATTTTCGTATTTATTCCATTTTGCCTGCATTTTTAGTTTCTCTCGATTTTTCGTATTTTGAGTTTTTGATGTGTCCAAAAATTTGTGTCAAAAGAATTTATGTCAAAAAAATGTGTCAAAAAATTTGTGTCAAAAGAATTTATGTCAAAAAAATGTGTCAAAAAATTTGTGTCAAAAGAATTTATGTCAAAAAAATGTGTCAAAAAAATTTATGTCAAAAAAATGTGTCAAAAAAAGGATCTTTTCTGTTTGGTGGGCGCACGGAAAATAATCGAAATAAAATAATAAATTGTAATGGTATCATACTTGCTGACTTTTAAAATGGATTTATTTAATTAGAAACAATACACACTTGGTATATTAAATAATGTATATTGATAAGTTTCTGTTTCATGGGGGCATAGGAAAATAAAATAATGATATAAAAATGATAACAATATCTGTCTGTTTCTTGGGCACATTTATAATAACAATATAACTAACGATAATAACAATTTCATTGGATAAATCCACTTCAGATTATAATCTTCGTCCATCTTCGTTATCAAAAAGAGGTGTTTCTCATAAAGCAGATGTCGTTAAAAATCAGAAGTCAGTAAGTGTGATACCATTACAATTTATTATTTTATTTCGATTATTTTCCGTGCACCCAGCAAACAGAAAAGGTCCCAAAAAAATTTTTGTCGAAAAAATCTGTCTCAAAAAAATTAGTGTAAAATAAATTTGTGTAACAAAAATTTGTGTCAAAAAAAATTGTATTAAAAAAATTTGTGTCAAAATAATTGTGTCAAAAAATTTGTGCAAAAAAATTTGTGCAAAAAAAAATTTGTGACCTAAAAATTTGTGTCAAGAAAATTTGTGTCAAAAAAATTGGTTTATTAAGATATCTATTATCTGAGCGTAACTCATGTGCGAACTAACAAGCAGAATTATAATATGACTAGCGGTACCCATGGATAATCCACGGTTTTTTTTACATAGATTGATCACGTGTGTAGTATGTATATTTTTTAACTTAAATTGTAATCTCCATAAATTTGTATATAATGAGAAACGATCAATTGGTTATGTTAATTAGTTCGGTGAGATGAGCTTTGTAAACTCTTGCCACTAAATCGGGTCTGTTTTCAACTGTTTCATTTTATTGGAGGTTGTTCAGTATCTAATGGCATTTTGGATTACTGGTATAGGTTATGAATAAATCTGGCTTACCATATTTTGAAACTATGGACATTTCATCTTGAAAGTATTGATGCATGTTTCTAAGACATTTCAGTGAAAGTTGAAGGAAGTATTACTGGAACTCCGGGTTCAACGTTCCCATTGTCTCCTCTATTAAAATTATCCATTAATCCATTGTATTGATCAACGCGCAACTGGGATTGAATATTTCTTAGGAACTGCAAACGGCATCCTTCAACCTTGACAAAAGCATTGTAGTGATGCAAACACATTATTTGTGTATGCATAACTGCTCTCGCAAACCTATATGATTATGTGTAATGAACATTCAAAATCAGTTACCATTTGACTCGCATGAGATAAACATCTAATCTCAAGTCTTAGTTTGTGAGACAATTACTTGTGGGTGTTTTAGTGAAGTGAATAGTGCAGTTTTATATGCTTGATACAGATATACATTCTCTTTAAAAAGTTATAGTTAAACTTGTTATTCATCCTAAATACAGTTAAGCATTGACCATAGGCCTGAGGTCGGAACCATATAGGCAAGATATGGTTCTAGGGCATGGCAATGAGTATTTAGTAGAGAGAGATAAACTGAGTAAAAAGGAATCTGAAATATAAGATAAAAGAGTAGGATTCTGATCACACGTAACCCATACAGTGGACCTTTATAAGGTTTCACAGTTGATGAAATAACCCAGAGGGAGTCCATCACATTGGTGGCAGTATGGTGTGTGATTAAGTAATTCGAATTTAACGAACGGAAATTCAATTACTAAAGTGAAAGATTGAGAACTTTGTAGTTTACCAAAAACTAAGTTAACCATCTGATTGGAGAGTATTTGATTACAGCAAGACCGGGTTTTGCGACCCTATATGACGGTACGATCCAATTACGGTGTTCAGTTTTTGTGATAAAATATAAAGATTTTTCAATCAAGCATAAGGCACTCAAGATCAAGCATACTGCTGAAATAGTTTTCCAGCTCTGTGGATGATGCTAAAGCCACTTCTGACAGCAACACGGAAGCTGTAGTATTGTTGCATCGTCAATTTATTGCGAACGCGAGTTCTGCGTTCTTCGGCATGCTGCAGGCCGGTGTGCCACCCAAATTCTTCTTTTGGAAATAGAAGTGGGTAACTCATGGGGTCCAAGTGGCACGATAGATAGGATATCTTTCGAGAAGGAGAATCTCTCGGATACACTACAATATCTCTGTTTTCTGGAGGAGCACCGTTTTCACCAACAAACACCGCTGCAATTTCGTTGCTGGTTGGGAAGTTATATCGCCTTATGTCCGATACTCTTTTGAAATGTAATGCACAGCTTCGAATAGGCTCATTTGATAGTCTCGCTCTCTCTTCTTCTTGGAGTTCCATTAAGAGCATATTTTTGTAAGCTTCAATGTAAGGGTTGTGCCTGGACAATACATCATTCAAAATAGAACATTGACTGTTTGCAGGTTCTTGCATTCTGTGCTGCAAAGCATCGATAGCATCAATAATGTACAATTGACCGTATTGGGGACAATTACTATCAGGATGCAATGATGTGGTTTTGTGGTAAGTTTGACCCTGTATTCGGAAACAATACCGCCCTCGTCCTAGTGGAAGAGCGATTTTCACACCGAAAGATAAGAAAGAAAATGCGCTATTATAGTTTCTTATGTTCTTGAAAAATGAAATAGATTCTTGGTCGTGACCTTCAAACAGGTTTCTTAGTTCTTGAGGGTACGGTTGTAATGGAGGCAGTTGCACTTTTCCATTGTGACAGCATATCAAATTTTCATTCACAAACCGTAGTGCCCCAAAATAATTGCAGGAAATATTCATGTCACCAATGTGAAAACGTTGTACTGGTGCTTCAAAGTTCATATTTATTGGTGGACCATTTTATTTATTCGTTGTTGTTGCCTTATCATTTGTTGATTTCTTTCATTTGCTACATTTTGTTCAATCATATTTTGTCTTCTTTCTTGTACATTGTTTCTTTGTTCCTACAAATATTGGTCGCGTTGTTTCAAATCCATATTGTTCCTTCTATGTTGAACAATATTTCTCTGATGATTTAAATACTAAGCACGCTGCTCATCATCCATATTATTCCTTCTTTGCTGCGAAGCATTTCGTTGATGTAACAAATACTCCTCGCGTTGCTCACCATGCATTTCTTGTATTCTATTTTGATGCCGTATTCTCTCCTCTGGTAAATGTGCTATACGGCGTTCTGCGTTGATTGTTTTTCTTCTAATTTGTTCTTGTAATCGGTGTCTTTCGACAATCTCGGATCGTTGCTCTTCTCTGATTCTTTCTCTGTACCTTCTCATTCTCATTCGGGCAGAAGCTAATCTTGCTTGTCGATCCATGATTTCGAAAAATTCATTTGATAAGAGTTTTAACCGAGAAAATGGGGCTAAAAACATTAAAATCGTCTACCTTTATGTGTCGTCTCTGCGTAAATATGATACCGTTATTCAGTTAATCCTTCAAAACTAGAAAATATGAATAGAAAAAAAATTGTGTCAAAAAAATTTGGGTTATTAAAATATCGATTATCTGAGCGTAACACATGTGCGAACTAACAAGCAGAATAATAATATGTTTATTTATAGTTGGGTCCACAGTTGAAATCGTTTTCTATGCAAGGGTCCAGAAGAAAACGGCATAGATTATACATTTAAATTTTAAAAATTGACCAGGAATTGCATATTTCTCGGTTAGCATATATGCATATTATATGCTCTTGAAATATATGCAGAGGACTGCATATATGCAATATGCACAATGTCACATCCCTATTAATTACCATATTGGGTAGATTCTTTACTCTATTCCTCCATTGAATAGGTCGATCGATACATGATGTCTCGAAATAACTACCAATTTTATAAAAACGGGGTGTAATTAAAAAAAAGCGGTGCCTGCATGTACTACACTAAATAAGTTCCTCAAGATTATATTAGTTAACTGATTATTAGGGTTGTGACAATAAGCATTTAAAATCATAGATCTTAATAATATCATAGACGAAACGAAAGAAAATAGTATCAAATACTATATACCTCTAGTTTAGAACAATTCAATACTCTTTAATTCTCTCCATCTATAATATTTTTGGGGTCTATGATTTCAAACGCATATTGTCACAACCCTACTGATTACTGCCTAGAGGGAATGTTAACCAAGTATTATTTATTTTAATTTGTGACCATGTTTCTATATTTTGTTTATAAATTAGGTTTATTGAAATGAACGGTTTCTATGACTGTAAATACTTTTATATCATGTCTGTGTATAAATATTAGTTATGATTAGCTAACAGGTATCCCTAAACGTGTTTCTAAAATATATTCCATTAGAATAATCTTCATACTGTTCGACATTGAAACGGTGCTAGGACAATTTATTGCACAGGGGGTGACATTTAAAAGTTCTGACCCCCTCTCCACTTCCAGCCAGTGTTGTGAGAATAAAAACTAAAATGAAGTTAATTGTTTTTTTGTACAGTGCACACATGAACTTGCTCAAAAAGTAAATATTAAAATAAACTGGAATGTTATGAATATTCGTACTTTTGTCTAGAAGGATTAAATTTCAATTGACTTGAGTCACCTCTAAATATTGTCAAAATGACTCAGGATTTTGACTCATTTTTTAAGGGGACGCAGTATTGGACTCATGGCCATCTAAAAATAAAACTTTTATTTTTAATGTCACTGTACTAATAGTGTATACTTACATACACCTAACTTAGGATGTTGATATCTTTTGCATTATCTACATGTTTACCATTTATTATTAAAGGGTTGTGACTATATGCGTTTTATATCATAGATACCGAAAATATTTTAGACGGATGGAATTAAAGAGTATTGAATGGTTCTACACCAGCCGTATATACTATATAGTATTCGATACCATTTCATTTCGTCTGTGATATTCTTAAGATCTATGATTTTAAATGCTTATTGTCACAACCCAAGTAATTACTAATTAGTTTTGAATGACATAAACCTAGTCCGTTTTAATTTCATAAATAAAATTACTTTAACTTTGTGCAAAAATGAGAACTTATTGAAAAAAGGGGCTAAAGGAATAGGTAACATCTTTCTATCGTTAAAAAATTATGAAGATATAAGAAAATTATGATTATTTGAGAAAGGGAATAAAATTTCTTTTTTTTTAATTTCATGAATTGTAAATATTAGTCAAAAATCTGACTAGTGTTTAATTAATTTTATATTGAGAAATGAAAGATCAGTTAATATATTCACATTTATATGGGATAATACATTGATTGTTAATGTAACCGACTGACAGTTAAACTACCTTATTATATCTTTTAACTGAACATATTAGCTATTCGTTACCTAGCTAGTATCTGCATAGGGTAAGCTCAGAGTTATCGGACAGTTCCACATTTTCGATCGTATAAGAAAAACTATAAAAATAATGATACCTTCAGGTATCATGGATAAAATTAATATAAAGTAATAATATTTTTTCTTATAGATATGATTGAAAATACGAAACTGTCCGATAACGTGGAACTTACCCTAGTTATTTCTGTTTAATTTGTTTTATAGAAGTTATACAGTAAATTATCAAAAAAGATTATCAAAATGATTAGAAAAATCAGTTCTAAGATTTTTTGTTAACAAAAACATTTTAAAATGGTGAACCGAGAGAAATTATTTGCACAATCGTTTACTTTACCTAAAGTTTAATGAAATGCTTTTTACCTAACTAGTTCACTTCCCCACAAATAATAGTATTAGCTACAATTTATTATAATGAGATCACATTCAACAGACACACACACTTAACTATAGTAATATTGTACAGCATTTTAAGTTTTACCCTAAAGCTTAAAAAGAAAAACTATGTACAGAATAATATAACTTTGGTATGAAGCAATAAACTCACCAGTCAAACAGTTACTTAGATAAGATAAAAAAAATAAACAATATCATAAATTTCAAATACGATATCTATGTAACGATGGCTTACGTAGGGTAAGTTACGAATTATCGGTCAGCTCCACATTTACGGTCATGTGAGAAAAAATATATAATAATTATAGTATTTGGTATCCATGATACCTGCAGGTTATAGAGGTATCCATGATACCTGCAGGTTATAGAGGTATCCATGATACCTGCAAGTTATAGAGGTATCCATGATACCTGCAGGTTATAGAGGTATCCATGATACCTGCAGGTTATAGAGGTATCCATGATACTTGCAAGTTATAGAGGTATCAATGATACCTGCAGGTTATAGAGGTATCCATGATACCTGCAGGTTATAGAGGTATCCATGATACTTGCAGGTATCGTGAACACCAATTAAAATAACAATTAAATAATAATTATATATTTTTATATTGCATGACCGAAATGTGGAACTGTGCGGTGATTCGGAACGTACCCTACATGGTACAGATAAGCTTTTTCTAAACTTGAAGTTGAGAAGTTTTATATTCCAAATATTGGTTACTATTTTCATTTCTATTAACTGGTGAAGTGCAACCTGACAGGGCAGGCTTTTCACCAGCCTGGTGGTCGGCACTATTGGCTATCTGTTGGTCTGTACTAGCAGTGACAGAAGATTTCTTCTTCCTCCTTCTGCCCACTGTGAGAGAGACTGTACCCTGTTTTATTCCTTTGAATGACTGTATGGCCTGGGCATGGGTGCAACCTGCCAAAGAACTGCCGTTAACTGCCAACACCTCGTCACCTGAAGAAGAAATATCGTTAGAGAAAACAATCTAAATATTCAGATCATAGAAATCTTTCTCTAACTAGAAACTTCTATTGCAACGTAACAATTCGAAATATTATTCACCACTATTTTACTATGAATCATCTGACTTATGAAGTATTGGTTCCTTCATAACTCAGAGCCACTTAATTCATATCTCTGGTGCACTAGATATTTTTCTATGATAAAATCATAGAAAACTATGATTATTGAGGGATAACTATGACGCAATTCTTAACGCATATAATTTTCCATAATTTAAACAGAAAATACTTCATAACTCAAGAGCAATTCATAACTCAGGTCCTCCATAACTCGAGAGCTTTAAAACTCAGGAGTTTTAGTCTACATCTAGTAATGATTATGATTTTAAAAAAGTGCATCAACACACAGGATATTCTACACCCCCTACACTATCTTCTCAATCTAACATTGAAATGTACGTTAGTTATTCTCCTCACCTTCCATGAGCTGTCCAGTGGTGGCAGCCTGACCCTGGGGGAAGACTGTCTTGATGAAGATGCCCATTGAGCCACGGGGAGAATCTATTCCTCCCACTATACTGAAGCCAAGGGACCTGAAATGACATTAGTAGGTTAGAAAACGTACGCTAAAGAGGAATATTGCGTATCCAGGATACAGGATACGGTAAAGTGCGTAGACTAGATACGGACTAAAGTAAATTAATTTTGTAAGGATTTTATTGGACGACTGAATAGTATATTCAAACTAGGTTCTGCTTGTACTGGATATAAAAGTATGTTCAGTAACTAGTGTTGTAACAATATGCTTTTAAAATCAAAGATCTTAAGAATATCACAGACAAAGCTGAATGGTATCGAAGATTATATACCGCTGGTGTAAAGCGATTCAATACTACTTAATTCTCTCCGTCTATTATATTTTCGGGATCTATGATTTTCAAAGCACATTGTCATAACCCTACTGAGTAATAAGTAAATAAGAGCTAAATGGTTGTTGCATCATAGTTAAGGTCAGACAGCTAATTAGTAACACCTAGCACGGGAAATAAGATAGGCTAGTAAGGCCATTTCCTAACATTAAACCGAGGGAAATGAAACTAGGATAAACTAACACTTGGCGACAGGTGATATTAACGCAAAATGTTAGTAATTACTTAACAGAAAAGAATAAACACTTATAAGTTGTGAATTTGTTTTCGGCTTTACGAGATGTGAACAGAAAAAGATAAACAGGAAACTAGATTTAAGAACTAGAACTAATTTAAGGAAAGGAGAAAAGATATTCACTGCACATGTATACTAAGAAAGAGGAAAAATAGTGAACTGTGCAGAACATTAAAAGAAAGTAAAAGGAGAGATAAATGAAGCTGAAGAGATTACTTGACACATAAATCTAGGAGGAAAATGAAGAGGTGATAGTAAATGAAGCTCACGAGCCTACCTAACACAGAAGAAAAGGTACTTTTGGGTTATATGTCAATACTTGATTTGGTTTCACAGGTACATTTGCAGTATATTTCTGATAAATTATACTGATATATAAATTTATCGGGGGCCGTGCCGCCCCCGAACCCCCTGCCAAGCCATTCAAACAATCATGAAATCCGCAGTACGACAAACTAGCGGATACAACAAACATATCAAAAGTGGCACTTGTGGGATAACAAACCTTAACATCTCCAACGATTCCGTCGATTTATTGATTTGTAGACTAGTTTGTTATATCCGCTAATGTTTCACATTAAACAATGCACACAATTCATGATTGTTGAAATAGTTTACCATTGAAAGTCTTCCTCAATTGTGACTAAGACAACAAAATATCATCTCACCTGTGCCCAGGTCCTTTTTCGAAGATGACAGTCTTTATTTGGAAGGTCGCTTCTTTATTTGCGCGGGGTAGAGTGCAGTAGTTGGACACGGGAGTGGCGTTCTGAGGGGAAAAAAGAGGGGTAAGTTAATCTTAAATAATTAATTAATTATTAATAAAAAGAGGGGGTAAGTTAAACTGAAAAGAAATGCAAATCATATTTCTATGGTAAGTTGAACTGGAAAAAATATATACTAAATCATATATTATCGGTCATTTTTCACATCTTCGGTCATATATTAAAAAATGATATAATAATAATTATTTTATCAATATTGGTATTCATGATACCTGCACTCCTGCAGGTATCATGAATACAAACTAAAATAATAATAATACCTCAAAAATTATTAATATTTTTACGGAGTAGCTAAATAATAGCGTTGTAAATCTTCGCTGTATACACTAATGTACTGAACAGTTATTTAACAAATGTTAATTAGGGCCAAAGAAAAATGGTAATGGAGGTTTGTTTCGCTACTAACTACAAAAGGAAATCCTTTCTAGAGCCTGTCACACTATTACACACAATAGAACACTCTAGACTCAGACTAGAGTCTAGGAGACTGTGCTTCTGTCGAACTAAAGCAACAATGCTTTACTAACTTTTAAATATCAAAACAATATCTTAAATAATAATTATAAAGTTAATTCTACTAAATTAAAATGTATTTAACAGTCAAAGATTCTCAAAGATGATTAGGTACTAGGCAACAATTGTTCATCCATTTTTATTGAGGAACAATGCAACCATTCTTCAATTTAATTTAAAAATGACAATAAGAACATTAATAATTCACTATGCTGTAGTATAACCTATGAGTCACAGTATCCATGATACGGTAAATCTTTATCCATGATACGGGAAATGTGTATACATGATACATTAACCTATAGTCATTGAAGGGGAAATGTGTATCCATGATACGTTAAATTACTAATGTAACGAGAAATGTGCATCCATACTAAATCTGTATCCACGAAAGAGGAAATGCGTATCCATGATACCAGCATTCTAGCTCCAGGATAGATAGCACCGAGATACGGACCACAGCTACAGGATGCAGGAGAAAGAAAGTTTCTGTTTCCTAGTTGAGGTTTACCGAGTAGGAAACAGTGAGCATAATAAAGGAAACTATTAAAGAGCTTTCGCAAAAACACTTCCCTCTTTTTATCTCCATTTAATCAATTAGTTGTCATATTGATGTGTTAAGTAACTTAGTGATAAGCAGCTTTAGAAAGTAAAGTAGGTAAAAGTGTTCAGTAACGTCAATGCCAAACAAGGTAGGGAAGTTACGAATTATCAGTCAGTTCCACATCTTCGTCATATAAGAAAAACTAGTTAATAATTATTTAACTTTTGATATCAATGTTACCTGGAGCTATCATGTATACCAATAAAAATAAATATTGAATAATGATAGTTTTTTCTTATATGACCGAAGATGTGGAACTGACTGATAATTCGTAACTTACCCTACCATTTCCCCAAAAAATAACTGCCAAAACTTTTGTTTCTACCCTATCCCAGATGAAGGGCCCGAGGGTAACCAACCCCCCAGGGATGAACATCCAAATTTGATTTAAAGGAAGTCCCTCATTACTAAAAAGAACTCAGGCCACAATTTGGCACACGTTCGACACATTCAAATTTGTAACGGTGGAGAAAATTGTATAGAACTTACCGTCCTTTTGATTTATATTCTAAAGTTGTAGATTACTTCAATGGAAAAACTATCGCCTTGAATTTGATTGCCTTTTTATCGGTTAATGTTAATGGTTAGAAGAAGTTAATTGATTTAAAATGAGAGCATTCTTCTATTCAGATTATTGTGAGTTAAATTATTAACATGTTTTTGCTTTATAATGAATAGAAAGTGAATATTGATAAAAAGATATGCAAATAATAAATACGATGACTCACTGTTAAAGTATTCTATTTTTATTCAACTATTACTGATAGTATTTAGAATAGTATAAACATTATATAAAATTAGGAAACTTGAGTAATAACTAGGGTTGTGACCATATGCACTTAAAATTATAGATCCCAAGAATACCATAGACGAAACTATATGGTATCGAATACTATATACCGCTGGTTTAGAACGATTCAATACTCTTTATTTCTCTCCGTCTATAATATTATCAGGATCTATGATTTTAAACGCACATTGTCACAACCCTAGTGATAACCTAAATGAACTAATACGAAATATCGTGCTCTAGCTGAACTGTAAAGGTATTCCCAGTACAACAGGTAATTGCAATGGGTGTGGCTCAATATCAACGGAATATCAAACACCTTGCAAAGAACACGAGAAGAAAAAGATAAAACTGTTGTAACCTTCTCCCGAAAAGAAATAAGCAATCAACATTTTAAACAGCAGACGAATGGCGGTGTGGTAGAGTACTGATGAATTACATAATTATTGGGCCTTGCTGCAGTAGGGACTGTAGCTAGGATACACAACGGGAGGTATTGAAACGTATGTACGATACGAAATGGAATGCGTCAATACGTATATAGGATACAAAATGCGACTCTTAATACGTACCTAGGATAGTAAATTAAATAAGTTGAAACGTATCTAGGATACACAATGGGATGTATTAATACGTACCTAGGGTACAAAATAAAAATAGTCAGTACGTACCTTGGATAAGAAATGAAATAAGTCAGTACGTACCTAGGATACTAAATGTAATACGTGAGTACGTACCTAGGATACGAAATGAAAGTACCTAGGATACTTTCATTTCATTAGGATACTAGGTACTATCGTCAGAAAGTACCTAGGATACGTAATGAAATGCGTCAGTACGTATCTAGAATACAAATAATTCATTTAATCAATCCATATTGAGGCTGAATTCACATGATATACTGTAACTAAGCATGATAATATAATTGATGGCGAGTGAATATGATTACACTAGCGGCGTGATATCAGTGCGCGGTAGTGGTTCAGGCGCGCGTTTTTCACGCATCACATCTGGTCAATGAGAGACAGGCGTGTGGCCAAGACACGAACAGTTTGCTCATTGACCAGAAAATGTAAACAGACTTACTAGTGGGAAGACAGAAACAAAGAAGGGAACTAGTGATGAGTGAGAGATGAATCAGTGTCCTGTTAGTGACAGTACTGGGGTAAGTTCCGAGTTATCGAACGCTTGACATTTGTTCAAAGTATGTAGGGTAAGTTACGAATTATCGGTCAGTACTACATCTTCGGTCATATAAGAAAAAATAATATAAAAATTATTATTAGATAGCACTGTGTAATAATAATAATTTTTATATTGTTTTTTCTTATATGATCGAAGATGTAGTACTGACCGATAATTCGTAACTTACCCTAATCATGTTTATTCAATTATATTTTTATTCGAACCAAGTAAAGCCATTAATTCTATATGTTTGGTGACTGTACAATAGTAGGTAATTTCTTAAAGAGACTGTACACTAGTATAGCATGTCTAATCACCTCACCTGCCTCTATTACCGGCTAACACCTGTCCTACAACACTGTGATGCCAACAAAAACACTAACTAACTAGGGAACTATCATTCTCTCTATCAGTGGAAGTGGAACACTGGCGAGGTGGAAAAACCTACAACACTTTAGTTGATAAGAATTGAGAAGGCACTAGGGTAAATTCAGAGTTAACGGACGGATTCAAATTTACGATAATAAATACATTATTTTATTATCGAAAATGTGGAACCGTCCGATATCTCGTAACTTGACCTAGTTAGGTAACGTACAAAAAGATTTTAAGAGACACTTTTTTCTATGATATATTATCCAAAGTGAGGTGAATTTAATATATAACAGAAGTAGAAACAAGAGATAACGGAATAAAGAACTCTACACAGTAATAATATACCGATAAACGTACACAGAAAATGTATAAGCAATAATCATTTCAGTTACAATCAGATTAGAAATAAAGCTAACAATCATCACAGACGAAAAGTCAGACACAAAAAGTTGCACTCCCTTTGCAATAGTTTTTAGGAACATTTCCACTGCTTAATTAAGGTTAAAGGTGAGTTCACCTGTGACTTCAACAGCTACCAAAGTGACAGCGCCATTTACATACAGTCAAAACACACACAACAAACCGTCAAAAATAGAGTTTAATTTGTTGAGAATATAATCGAGGGATGTTTGGTAGCCATGAAAAAAAATGTTTGGTAGACATGAAATAATGTTCGGTGTCCATGATAAGAAATGTTCGGTATCCATGATAAGAAATGTTCGGTATCCATGATAAGAAATGTTCGGTATCCACGATAAAAATATATGTTCGTATCTATGATACCGATTTACCACAATATGAAACAAAAAAGGAAAACAGAGTTTGAATCGTTGAATAAACAATCGAAAACCTTTTCATTTTCAGTGTCCAAATTTCACACCATAAAATAGGTTTAAACTAAGAATTTTAAGTAAAAGTTTATCAAATACTCTTTTTCAATCACACGTTAAAGTTTCTTAATACTCATCATAAAAATACTGACCATTACTGAGTTTTGAGGGAAGTTTGAAGAGATGATGGAAGTTTCTGCAGAGTGTCCTGTTACAGTTTGAGCAGAAGGCCACAGGAAGCCATACTGACCTCCATTGAGATCCTGCTCACCATCTCTGGCAAACTGCACACCACATGTTGGATTCGACACAAAATCACAGGAATTGGATGAAAAAGCAGAGTCATTGAGGTAGCCCGTGGTGTCACTATCGTAAGGCGCCCTCTGGTGGATTTTCTTGGACTTCCTAAAGGCGCTCCTACGTAGCTGATAGTAATCGTCCAAAGATGTAGAGTAAGAGGGACGTTGTAGAGGTCTGGGTTGAAAAAACGTGTTTTGGTAGTTGGAGTGCCCAAGATCGCCAGATAAATTTCTTTGTCTACCATGATTCAGCAAAGAGGGATCGGCAAGTTCAAAACTGACTGATTTTAAACTTTTAATTCCGTGAATGGAAGACCGTCTTCTAGGAAAGTTATTGACACAATTAGTGTCTCTTGACGACTGTAGATACACAGAAGATCTCCAGTTTCTTTTAGATGAGGTAGATGCACGTGGTGCTATCGGAGGCAAAGAAGAGGTGGATTCTTGCAAACGTGTTCGGTGACATTGACTCAGGTTATGGTTAGGCTCCAAAATCTTTGACCGCTCACACACCAACTTGTAACCGAAGTCTTTCATGTTGCAGCAAGTCCTCACGCCGTTAAATTGACTATTGGAACAGTAGTCCGAACTGGAATCAGAGCTGAAGCTGCCAGAAGAAGTTCTGGAAGATGTGGGGAAAAGAGAAGATCTGCTGGAATAGTCGGAAGTCCTTGCAATATCCCTATTGTTCATAGACTCCATTCTTACAATGTTTGTCGAATTCAAAGATGAATCAGATGTTGATCTGAGATTCGAATTTCTCTTCAGAATTGGCTGTGGAACTTTGAGCAAATCACTTTTTCCATTCGAGTGTCTCAACTTATTCGAACATGAAGACTTCGAACTTCTAGTCGACTCTTGCTTTCTGTCACTTCGATTGAAGTTATCAGGCTGGTCCAGGCTCACTGAAGTGTTAACCAGGTTAGAAGTGTTTTCATTGGATATATCGACTAAAGGTTTAGCGCATCTTCCCACCTTCTGGTTAGAAAGATACTTCGAATGCAAGAAAGACTGTCTAGCATTCTCATTGCATGTAGAACTACCATTACTGTTCGAATTGTTGGAGTTTTTAGTCTGACTCAGAGACCTCAGCAGAGCACGCTTGAAACTCGAGGACTTCTTAACGTTACTTTTTGTGGAGCTGCCTTCCAAACCTGCACTTTGCTTGGATACTTTAATTCCAAGGGGAGATTTTTTATCACTTTTACGAGATATGAACTTAATCATCTTGACTTTTCTTCACTAGCAAGGAATACTTCTTTAGAAAGAGTTCAAACCACGTGTAGAAAGCGAACTAAATCACACACAATAAGTAGCTACAACATATGTTGTTCTCACAACGTCTGTACCCTCACTGCAAAAACGATCCCTATGGACACTGTGATATAGTGAATGAGAGCGGATAAGCAATGCTGACTAAACAGTCACGTCATGTACCAATCCAAATAGATAACTTTGCCTACATTTAACAAGTAACGTTTTTCACATGCAAATTAATTTCGAGCTTACTGGGTTAAATAATCTTTCTATTAAGTATCTATGATACGTATCTTAGAATATTATTGGTACATATTGATGTATCACTGATACGAGCAATATAAAAAAAATGTAAGCCCCATGTAAGTAATTAGAAACATGACAAAATTCCAATTAAGGTGTATTTACATCACTACAAGGATTATATTTATTATCTAAGTCGCATCATACAAACAATGATACTAACTGTAAAGTGTTCAAAAAGAGATTAGATGAACCTGAATGTTGAGGCCAAGTAGTGGGTATCCGATTCATAACAGCAGTGACGGTTTGCCGGATACGCGCCACCCGGTCGATAACACGAGTGCAGTAGTAGTTATAGTTGTGAATGAAAGCAACAGGTTAGGGGGGTGAAGATATAGCAACTGAGGAGTTGTGTGTAGTAGTAAATAGGATAGTAAATATAGTGATGTATGGATAAGATGTACCTGTTTACAGTCAGAATCTAAGTAATGGTTGAAGAATCGTTCTCCGACATAACGTTCTTGCTACTTAATAACGTTTATGTTGAATAAATAAATCTATGATACATAACGTTCTTGTTTAAAGGCACATTATCCCATAACGAATTCAGTTCAAAAAAGAAAATACGTTTCCATTATAAACAACTAGAGTAACAAATCAATTGGCTAAAACTGAAAGTAAATATAAACAAAATAGATATTTGTGACTGCTAGTACTAGCCATAGCAGATTTAATTGGTTGCAGCAGTACATCAGAGGGTATATTTATTGATTCAAACACGAGCCTTACACGCTTCGATGATAGGGCAGCTGCAGTGGAGGGATAGGGAGAGTGATGGGGCAAGGGACAGAGTGATAGGGCAAGGGACAGAGAGATGGGGCAAGGGACAGAGTGATGGGGTAAGGGACAGAGTGATGGGGCAAGGGACAGAGTGATGGGGCAAGGGACAGAGTGATGGGGCAAGGGACAGAGTGATGGGGCAAGGGACAGAGTGATGGGGTAAGGGACAGAGTGATGGGGTAAGGGACAGAGTGATGGGGTAAGGGACAGAGAGATGGGGCAAGGGACAGCGTGATGGGGCAAGGGACAGAGTGATGGGGCAAGGGACAGAGTGATGGGGCAAGGGACAGAGTGATGGGGCAAGGGACAGAGTGATGGGGCAAAGGACAGAGTGATGGGGTAAGGGACAGAGAGATGGGGCAAGGGACAGAGTGATGGGGCAAGTGACAGAGTGATGGGGTAAGGGACAGAGAGATGGGGCAAGGGACAGAGTGATAGGGCAAGGGACAGAGTGATAGGGCAAGGGACAGAGTGATGGGGCAAGGGACAGAGTGATAGGGCCAGGGACAGAGTGATAGGGCAAGGGACAGAGTGATAGGGCCAGGGACAGAGTGATAGGGGAAAGAAATAGATAGGGTGATATAAACAAAGTAACTAAAAATTTCCATCTCTTTAATTTAATATAAATCTAGAACTCATTTAGTGAATCATTAGAGTGTCATGTGGTGTACATCATAAGGAACATTACAATATTTTCTTCATGTTTACTTATTGATCATTGAATGACAAACTTTGTATCATCTCAGATAATACCAATGCAATTTATACCTTCAATATTATTATAGATTTCATATATTTATATTATAAATTTTATACCTTCAATAACTTTATTTTATAGTTATTGGAGTAAAAATTAACTACAGCAGTGAATCAAACATTTAACTATAATGTCTAACCAAACAATTATTGTTAATAGAATGTTATGAAAAAACATACTTTGGATTGTCTGATAAAATGACGTCACGTAGTAACGAACTGAAGGCACGTTGAGGATTTGGTGACGTCACGCAATGTTTAGGTAATGATGACGTCACACATTGTTTACACAATGATGTCACACAGTGTTTATATCATCCTTATAGTGATACATCATCTAAATACTATTAACGGCAGCCCAAAATAGCCTTTAGATCATCGCATAGATACACCGTGACGTCACACCACAAACAGCTCATGACGTCACGCTTCAGTCTTCCTATTTACTTTTCCCAGAGAGTGTGTGAAGAGTTGTAGAATGTTGTAGTAGTAGTAGTGTGAACTGATTAGCATATCCGCATGTTAGGGGATAGTGGAGTGAGTAGTGAGTCATAAAGGGGGGGGGGGGGTTAGGACTCAGTGACTCATATATAACGACTCAGTGAGTCATACATCAAGTGTCCTAGACTACATGCAAAGGTCTGATGCGAAGATATATTTAGTAAAGAGATTTGATTAGAAATGAGAATTGGCTACCAATAGATTGTATCCGTGATACAGTAAGACAGTGCATCACGGATTCACTGTTCTAACGTATCCTAGATACACACTACTGTTCTAGGGGAACGTATCCTAAGTCTGTTCTAGGGGTGACTTTTACACACCGGCAGATAATGCCACAGTCTATATTTCCTCTTCAGAGTCGTGAGAGTTCAGTTAGTTTGTTAGTTGTGAGTACAGACAGGTGAGTCAGTAGGCAGGTGAGTCAACAGCAGGTGAGAAGGTGAAAGAGAGCAACAATCTCTTCGTAAGAACATCGCAGGTAAATTGTGGACCTTTAAATTTAACCCATTTTCTTTTTAGTATCAAATATTGCTAAACTGAGTTTCCATTAAAATGTTGCATATAAAAGTGATTTCAATATTTAGATTTATATATTTAACGAGTGTTTCGAAGCTATGATTTTTATTAGTGGTTCTGTGGTTTAAGGCCTACCAAAGTTAGTGTACAGCAATTTAGCTTCTTCACCTAGTGTAGTGTAGATAAACTTTAGGAAGTTCGTAATTACAAGCTACTTATTAACAGTAACGGCATGCTATAACATATTGGAACGTAACTGTAAAGTGGTTTATAACACCCTTGACTTGTACCTCAATTTATCAAGTACGCCGAAAATTACATTGGAAATTAGGGCTGGTAGCTACCATATAAAATAAAAATTAAAAAAATTCTTACACGTCCGAAAATTTATAACCGTCCGATAAATCGTAACTTACCCGGTTATCACAACATTCAATAACTGTATTTTCTTTTATATTTCTTTTGCAAGCAGTCACAGTTAGAATCATGTTATTGCATTAAAAACAAACATTAGAGTAAGTCTATTGTATAAAAAAATACTTATTATTCTATCATGTTTTCATATGACCGAAGATGTGGAACAGACCGATGATTCGTAACTTACCCTAGGTAAAAAGCTTAGAAATTATAGAGTTATTAGCTCACCTGATCATGACTATCACTGGAGGTACCACTGCAGGTGGATTTGTTGAAACTGGGGGATCTGCCCAGGTCATGTGAAGGGGTGGTGGAAGTGTATCGGATGTAGGGGGAAGCGGATACGGAGGAGTACTGAGAGGGGGAAGTAGGGAGTTGTCTGGGGGAGGGGTGGTAGTAGCCATTAGGTGATCTAATGGAGGGATGGGGGGAGACATTGTTCAGTTTGGGGGTGGGTCTGGGGGGAGGAGTGGGGGGAGAAGTCCTGGAAACTCTTCCTAGAGTCAAAGAACTACTCATGTGAGTATAATTAACATTAGGGGGCATTTGTTGGTAGCCACTGTACGGTGAACCATTTAGTCTGTAACTAGTGTTTATATTGGAGTAATCGTCAGAGTTACCACTAGGCTTGTGACTAGTGCCTAGTGGAGTGACACTCCTAGTGTGACAACTAGGGGATTGACTAAAAGCTCTCCTAGTTGGTGTAGACATTAGCTGTGTGTCTTCATCACTAGTAACTAGGGCATATTTAGCACTAGTTACCAGTCCATTCTTAAAGGCGGCGTTCATTTCGGCCACTAGTTGAACTTCAGGTAAGACTCTACTCTTCCTCTTTTCGATAGTCTGCTGATCACTTTGGTCCCTTGGAACGTTAGAGTAAAGCACAGGGTTGTTTCTTTGGTATCTTCGGCCCATCACTGCACCCCCGGTGGTTATTGTGACCACGTGGTCATCCGCTATCTGAGGGGTGGGGGATGAGCACTGGGGGGTTTGTGGTCTGAATACATTAGACTGGTTGATTAGGTTAGAATTGTGGGTGGTGGAAACATTTTGGTTGGTGCTGGGGACATTTTGGTTGTTGGTGGGTACATTAGGGTTGTTGGTGGGTACATTAGGGTTGTTTATCACAATGTTCGAATGTTGTTTAAAGATAGTTTGCGTGTTGTTCGTTGTAGTTATTAGTTTATCGGTAGGTAGGGGCGAACTGTTGCCGTCACTCCTATTGTCGCTGCAGGATTCACTGAAGGCTTCGTCCTTGCAAGAAGACTCGGCACTTCCTTTAACAAAAAAAAGAGAAAAGTCATGAGAAAAAATAGCAACTTCAGATTTTTTTGTTTAAAAAAACAACTTTCCATTAAAAAAGGATAATTAATTAATTAAGATAGGTTTTTAATATCTGTTTTTCAGAACCAAACACCATATCTCAACCGAAAAAAAGATAAAAAAAATCTAGAGATCAAAGAAGCAGACAAACAGTAAAGTAGCTCCACTAACAAAGTCACCTACCACCAGTTGGTGACATTGCTCATGGATGTAGAAAAGCTACTTACCAGTCAATCCTTCATCACAATCACTGACAGCCAGTCCAGAGTCCTCATCAGTGCTGCATCCACGGGCCCACTCCAGCACAGCGCGGGAGTCTGTCCATTGGGGCGGGGCAGGAAGGTCCTCTGAACCCTCCTCACTGGGTACCATGTCCCCTGCCCCTTCACAGAGGGACCGAGACCTGGACTTTTTAGCGGGAGTGCCTGGGATTGAACAAATAACATTGGGATTAGTTAAGCTTTTTGTGAATTTGGGTAAGGTTGGAGTTAACGGACGGTTCCACATTTTCTATCATGTAAGAAAAAATCTTAAATGATTGAAAATGTGGAAGCCTCCGATAACTCGAATTTTACCCTAATTCTTACATTAACTAAATCAAAAAAAAAATATATTAAAAAAAATGTATATATAGCTAAAGTTATTTTAAAATTAATGTTAAAATATTACAACCACTATATGGTTGAGGGATTCAACCCTATGTACCCACCTCTGCCAAACCGCTTCCTGAGGTTGAAGAGGGTTCCACCGCTGCTGCTGGTTCCACTGGTGGAAGATCCACTACAAGAGGCCATGTGAACCCGATTGGGGTTGCCTCCAACCTGGACATACATCAGGGAAATTGATGAGAATGGATTTTAGCTACTAGGCCCTAAGGTACGCATTAGATGTACCTAAATACCTAATTAGTCTTCCTTGTTCTTCTATTGAATCTAACAGAAATGTCGGACAGTGAAGGTTGAGTGTGACTATTTCTTATATAATTAATTACGAAGTGAATACTTTATCAATTTCTTTTCTGTTAACTGTGATATGTTATTTAACCTTAGCTCTACAAATTTAAAGCAAAATTCCTAAATTTTACTCCTTAGGGTGGACCTTCCAACCAATAACTTTACCAGTAACGAATAGTAGCTACTAACCAGAGCAATTTTCTTGGTGGGTGACACTAATTGTTCCTCCACTGGGGTGACAGTGTGACGGTTGGGACCAGACAGGCCTTTACAACGAGACAAAATGGAGGTGAACTGAGAACCAACCCGCTTCTTCAACCCGGGGGAAGCTGTTGATAAAAGAAAAAAGGTATTTTAGAAAAAGAAATAACAATAGGCATTATCTTTATTAACTATAAATTACTATAAACTATTGTTCTGATATTCTGCACACCTTCACCCTACTGATTCCCTGTACAGTGTACAGCTAGTAAATGCATGTGAGCTGTACACACCCCTGCCATACACAGCAAAGTAATTACACAGCATAGGTGGTACTTTCAACAAACTGGGAGTAACGCTACTAATAACTTAAGACCTTTAGACAATATGAATGCAAAACAACTATGCAATAACTATGCATAGTTATATGGCCATAACTATGCAATAGAATTAACTAGTGTCATGCTTAGGTTCCAAGGTGAGTTCCGAGTTTTAGGTCAGTTCCTCATTTTCGATCATAAAATAATATAGCATTATGATTAGAATTTAACTTAAATTGGTATCCATGATACCTAAAATATGAAATATTATGGAAAATCTTTACCTATAAAAATTTTATGAAGGAAAGGCTTTGAGAATTTGCAAGCCCAAAAGAAAATATACCTACTTATCGAAATGAGATTAAGATGTTTCTAATTCACACCAACAATAGACTGTTGAGATGGCAAACTGTTAACGCTCAGTCAACACTAGCGTGAGAATGTTAACAGTTGGAGGCAAAGAACACCAAAGTCATTCCAACAAAGGGAGAGAAAAGAGTAAATAGAGATCGAGTAAACCTATTTAAGGTCAGTGAGCATTACTGATCTAAATGAGGTGACCTTGTTACTTAGCTTGAATAGGCTTAGAATGTACTAGCTAATGATGCTAACCCTTATAATACAGCAATGATGATATTAAATTATTAACCCTACTGTACTGGGAGGTCATTTTCGATCGCATAATAAACTATGATATAACATTTTACCTCATTATTATGATTGGTATGAAAGTTACATAGCTAAGTGTCTCGTTATATTATCAATTAAAAAATCTATAAATAATAATTCATGAATTGCAAATAATTGAAAAATACCAAACAGTGGATTTAACTTCTTGGCAGTACTAGTATTAAGGATATCGACTCATCAAATTTGATGAAAATTATCATTACTATTTTGCTGAAAAAGAGTTTTTAGTGGAAGTGGGCTGTCATGTCCCAAATTAGATTAAAGGAGATTTAAGGAGATTAAAGGAGATTAAAGGAGATTTAAGGAGATTCTACCAGCGTGACAACAGTAGCACTGTGTTCTGATTTACAGCCTGAGGGCTAAGGCTAGACCAGCCTGAGGGGTTGCTACCTTTTGAGTCTAACAACAGGATGAGGGTACTTAGTGCTCAAAACTAGAAAAAACACCCCGGGTGATGCCCCAAAGGGGGGGGGGGACTCTACCACCACCCACAAAATAAGTAGTAATTGTACTCAAAGATGGATGTGAACGTGGTAAATAGTTTGGTTCTCGGAATTAATTGAATTGTTATCATCGTGAAAAGGTTAAAGAGCGGAAATAAAAATGGATAAATTAGTAAATTAAATATAAAGGATTTCAATTTGTTTACAAGTTTACAGAATATATACTGTATACTCACGTATTAATCAAAAATCAAAAAAATTAGAATTTTCGTTCAACTGACTTTAAAATGGTAATTTTCAATATTATTGAAAATTGTTTAAGATGAATTGATGAATTATTGAATTAATGTAAAAACAATATTTCTAAATGAAGTTCAAAATCCCAAATAAAAGTACAAAGAACTAAATCCTACAAAGTACAATCTAAAACAGCAACAATTACACTTTACTCTTGAAAACAAATTACCTTTACGGTTGTTAATTCAGGACCACATTTATCCATAAAAGGCAAGAAATGCATCAAAAAATACCTTAAAAAACTGATGCGAAACACCCACTCACTTCGTTAAAAAGATAGGGCAAAGTCACAATAACCACATGCGAATTATACACCAGATCATTTTGCAATTGTTTAACATTAAAAAACGCATCAAAATATATTTCAATACGCTATTTAAAATGGAGAAAATAAACATATAATATTTAGTACCCATTGTTTAATATTGTTATAGATATATCTTGTTTCACAGCCTTTTTAGTCATTGTTCTCCATGTTAGTAGAAATAAAAACTTGACGTTAAGGTTGTAGACATCTAACTAGGCGTTGTCTTGGAAGAAGTTGGTAATGCGTTGCTGCAATCCAGATTAGAACATTGGAGAGGAATCCAAAAATTTATGGATCTATAATTAAAAAATAGTGAACAAAAGATATAGCAATAAACAAATATTAAAAATATTTATTTATAATTGAAATAAGTTCAATAAAATATTTAAATAACATTTTGTTTGATTTAAATAATTGTTTTTTTAACAATATTCTATACAATTTTAAATTAACGTAAATAATTAATTACTACTTTTACTTCACAAATTTGATAAAAAGTTATTTAGTTGTCATGATATTTTTATATCTTCGTTTGATCATTCGGTAGCCATGATATCGAAATGTGGCTCTGTTTCTAAATTAATTTGTAAATTACAATAATTTACCAAAAAATAATTTTCACCAAAAATTAAAAACAATTTCTAAAATTTTAATATTAATTCCTGAAAACATTGAATTCAATTATAATTTGCATATAAAATAAAGAGAAAAAGAATAAAATCACGTAAATTAGATACCAGGATTAACCATAAAAATCGAATGATTTCATCCAATTTCACCGACTGAAATTGAAGATTTTACCAAAAAAGTTGAAAAAGAAAAAGAAGATGGAAAGCAGATTCGAAAAGGAGAATCTGTACCGAGGAGGGGACTTCAGAAGACAAAAAGACAGACCAACTTGCTACAACATGGAGATGAAGATTTCGCCCAGGAACAACACCTACAGAAGAACTTTCTCTGATAGGAACTTCTCAAGGAGCGCAAGCAGACAGAGACACAGCAGGAATGAGTTCGACTGGGTGTCTTCCCACAGGAGTTCGAAAGGGAACTCATGGGAGAATCCAAGAAGCACCGCTGGATGGAGGATTGGTACGAGTTTCAAGAGAACTTACTCGCGTGAGCCCGAAAACTACAAGAGTGTGAGGCCAACACGTGAACTATTGTCCAGGAACAGCTCTGCTGGCGATGATGTTGACTACCACCCTAGATTCTTCCCACAACGAAGAATCCAAACCAAGAGAGACAGCGCTGTCTACCCCTTGAAGGCCTTCACCAACTGGGCGAAAGTTAAGATCATCCAGAAAGCAGTGCCCGACTCTTCCAAAGTAACCAAGTCAGTGATTGATCTCGGTTGCTACAAAGGAGTGGACTTGAAGAAATGGGCTCACGCTAGAGTTCATCATGTGTATTTGGTTGACGATGACAAGGAGTACATGAAGGAGTGCCATAAGAGGTACAGGGAGATAAAGGAGCGATGGCCAGGAACCTTCAAAGCATCATTCATTCAGAAGGATTTCGTCTACGAAACCATTCTTTGGCCTGAACAAGTTGATGTTGTATCGTGTCAATTCTTTGTCCAAAGAGCTTTCACAACCCCTGAGGAAGCGAACAACTTTGCCATCAACGTGTCGTCAGCTTTGAAAGTAGGTGGTCATTTCGTGGTGTCTCTGGTGAACGCGGATAAAATCAAGGAGCTCCTCTTGAAATCTAGGGACAAGAGGATGTGCGGTAACGACGTCTTCTCCGTAACTCTTCAGAAACCTATCTCAGAGGAAACCTCGGACATCGGCATCAAAATGCTGTTCAGAGTGGGGGAGAAATTCTTCGAGGAAAACTTAGTGCCAATGGAAACTCTGGTTAAAGTCCTGAAGCTCCACCAGCTAGAGATAGTGTGGAGGAAGTCTTTTTCACAGCTCTTCAAAGACGCAGCGCAAGATGAGGAGGAGAGGAAGCTCTTGGCAACTATGGAGGTGATTAAGAACAACCACCTTATCATGAATAAAGGACAGGTGGAAACTGCGGAGCTGTACGAGGCTGCCATGTTTGTCAAGACTGAAGAAGATGGCTGTGATGACGTCATGTCACAGGATGAAGCTAAGTTTTCATCCTGTGAAGAAAATTCTTCAGATGATGAGAAGTAGGAGCGTGTGAAGAAATAAAACTAAAACTAGTACTAATGTTATAATTTAACAGGGATATTGTTAAGTTAAAAGGAATATTAATTTTAATAAACCAAAATATAGTTGGTAAGAAGTCTTTTGTTAAGTTTATTAAATATAAAAAGGTAAATGGTTTTTAATTTCCCCACTGAAAATGTTAGATGATGATTAAGTTCAGAAGAATGAGGTAATGTTGTTTTGCATGAGTTAGTTCGTGCAGATCTTGTCCTCCATTGCCTGCTAACGAGCAATTGTGAGCCACACATGGCCTTCACATTGTAAGAAAATGCCACAAAAAGAACTATACAGTGCACAGCTCATGAACTGTGCACTGGGGTATGACTGTGCTTCACATCAATCACTTCAAATTGGATATGAAGTTGCAAAGAAGAAAAATATTTCATCTTTGAGAAAAGTTTGATTTTTTTGATATTAATAACCATTATTCAGTTTTCTAAAAAAAAAATACTAATAGTATTTAATAAATAAGAATAATTAATTTCGGAAAATATGGGTTTTTTAAATTTGTGACAAATATGAACAAGTTTCGAAAAAAGTAAAATAAAAGAATAAATTATAGGAAATAATTGTTCTATATATTTTAGATTTTTCTGTTAAGTTTCTTTCAATTCATTCGTAATTAGTCGATTCAAAGGAATTAGTTAATTACAATAAGTATTCCCTTCTCGAACTCAATAGTATTGTACCCAATATCTCTCCACCCATACCAATTTTTGGGTAATTCTAGTGGAGAAGTAATCCCTATCTACAATCAGTAATGGTCAACACAGGTCAAAGGTCAAGATCAGTTTGTGATGGTATAGCATACAGGGAAGTTACACAGAACTGTACATCACAAACACCTATGTAACTTAGTTAACTAGGTGTCAGATCTTCACCTAGTTTTACTGCGACCATATCATCTAATACAACAACAAAACCTAGTTTACTAAAATTATATACACTAATGTCTTATAAAATGAGAATACCGTTATGACGACCACCCATTTAGTACAACCTGACAAATATAAGTATAATAAAAGTTACATTCTAACTTGATAATTTAGTACATAGTACTATATAGTACATAGTACTATATAGTACATAGTACTATATAGTACATAGTACCATATAGTACATAGTACCATATAGTACATAGTACCATATAGTACATAGTACCATATAGTACATAGTACCATATAGTACATAGTACCATATAGTACATAGTACCATATAGTACATAGTACCATATAGTACATAGTACCATATAGTACATAGTACCATATAGTACATAGTACCATATAGTACATAGTACCATATAGTACATAGTACCATATAGTACATAGTACCATATAGTACATAGTACCATATAGTACATAGTACCATATAGTACATAGTACCATATAGTTCATAGTACCATATAGTACATAGTACCATATAGTACATAGTACCATATAGTACATAGTACCATATAGTACATAGTACCATATAGTACATAGTACCATATAGTACATAGTACCATATAGTACATAGTACCATATAGTACATAGTACCATACAGTACATAGTACTATACACCAACACGTTACTTACTAGGTAAGGTTTAGTTTGAGTGCTAAAATATTGTCTTGAAGTTTCAGTTTTACCTTCAAAGGTGAAGATGGCCTAACACTTCAAGGAGAACGACTGAGAAAATTGCCTCTTCTTCAGAGAGAACAAGAGTGAAGAGGAATGGAGAGGTTAGCCTTAGTTATGAAAAGTGGAGAGCAGATATGAAGAGTGAAGAACAGATATGAAGAGTGAAGAACAGATATGAAGAGTGAAGAACAGATATGAAGAGTGAAGAACAGATATGAAGAGTGAAGAGCAGATATGAAGAATGAAGAGCTGATATGAAGAGTGAAGAGCTGATATGAAGAGTGAAGAGCTGATATGAAGAGTGAAGAGCTGATATGAAGAGTGAAGAGCAGATATGAAGAGTGAAGAGCAAATATGAAGAGTGAAGAGCAGATATGAAGAGTGAAGAGCAGATATGAAGAGTGAAGAGCAGATATGAAGAGTGAAGAGCAGATATGAAGAGTGAAGAGCAGATATGAAGAGTGAAGAGCAGATATGAAGAGTGAAGGGCAGATATGAAGAGTGAAGAGCAGATATGAAGAGTGAAGAGCAGATATGAAGAGTGAAGAGCAGATATGAAGAGTGAAGAGCAGATATGAAGAGTGAAGAGCAGATATGAAGAGTGAAGAGCAGATATGAAGAGTGAAGAGCAGATATGAAGAGTGAAGAGCAGATATGAAGAGTGAAGAGCAGATACTTATAAGAATTAACAGTCTTATAGTATATGACAAACACAAAATAGATACAAGGAACTTAAAAGAAAAAAGAAAAAAATCTCTATTGACAGAGTTAGTTGTTGCACTCCAGAAACAGGGCTCAAGGATGCAGAAAAGCTATTCACAACTGAAACAAAGTCACCCACTCGCACTGCGATGAAATTGACACTGCGGTCATGAACAGAAGAGGAAAATGAAGAGTTGATAGACCTTGCCATTATTTTCAGAACTGCAGGTAGCGATTTGCTTTTTTCCTTTTAAAATTTAAGTTTTAAAAGTTTGTTCAAAAAATTTAAGTGAATAAATAATTATTAAATAACCATTTTTGGTATCCATGATACCGGCAGCTATCATGGATACCAAATATAATTATATTATAATTAAATGTCTCGTTATATTAAAAATCCAAAAATTTCAAGTATCTACCAATAATAATTTATGAGATACAAATGTTAGAAAAGTAAAAGCAGTCAAATTGACTGGTTGGCATTTCTAGTGTTAGGCCCCCTTCACACTTGCTTTTTTTTTTCTTTGAGCTCTAACGCAAGTGTGAAGGGGCCTAAATGAGTTAAGATATAACAGTTGTAGGGGTCTATGCGATAAGGGTCATTTCTCTGTGTTATTCACCCTAATTACCGCCCTTATTACCTAATAACGGTTAAATAGGAAATTAGGGTTATTGTATATAATCTAATTAGAGTTTTAGTGAAAAGAATAAAAGACTTTGTTACAGACAATGGAAATGGAAAACAATTTGTAAGCATTTAATTAATGCATTTGACATTTCATAGGGTAAGTTCCGAGTTATCGGACAGTTTCACGTTTTCGATCAAGTAAGAAAAGAGCGTATAGTAATTAAAATAAGAGTGAAATGAAAGGTATACAATTATTTTATAAAATATATAGTTATTTTGAGAATGTTCAGTGTTCAATACTAACATTGATATAATTATAATTAAACTATGACATAAAAAACCTAAAAACTTTACGATATATTAATAAGTTTCCCATTGCTTCTAAATAATCTACTACAACATAGAGGAATGCTTTTCAAAAGAAAACATCAAACATGACTGAGAGTTGAAAGAGAAGACTATTGGTAAAGGAACACGAGAAAACGATAACATACTCTTCAAATTACAGAGGTGGAGTTGTATAGGCTGTACAGTGGACAATGTGCAGGATTTAGTGCACACTTCACAGTATATAGTGCACACTTCACAGTATATAGTGCACACTTCACAGTATATAGTGCACACTTCACAGTATATAGTGCACACTTCACAGTATATAGTGCACACTTCAGAGTATATAGTGCACACTTCACAGTATATAGTGCACACTTCACAGTATATAGTGCACACTTCAGAGTATATAGTGCACACTTCAGAGTATATAGTGCACACTTCAGAGTATATAGTGCACACTTCAGAGTATATAGTGCACACTTCACAGTATATAGTGCACACTTCACAGTATATAGTGCACACTTCACAGTATATAGTGCACACTTCACAGTATATAGTGCACACTTCACAGTATATAGTGCACAATGTGCAGTATATAGTGCACACTTCACAGTATATAGTGCACACTTCACAGTATATAGTGCACACTTCACAGTATATAGTGCACACTTCACAGTATATAGTGCACACTTCACAGTATATAGTGCACACTTCACAGTATATAGTGCACACTTCACAGTATATAGTGCACACTTCACAGTATATAGTGCACACTTCACAGTGTATAGTGCACAGTGAAGACTGTATAGTACACACTGCTACACAGCCTGTATACAAACTACACAGTGTGTCCAGAAGAAATGTATCCACTGCCTTGAATCTGCATTATTCATCATTTCACGATAATATGCATAATATGTTGGTACTATATGTAGATTAACACTAATAAATTATGAATAGTACTTATAAGATACTAGTGTATTTGACCGTTAAAAATAACGGTTCTTCAACAGTAATTTATTACCCGTTCTTAGGTTATTTTTAGAGAATTGGAATAAAATTTATTTTCCTGCATAAACTTATACTTTATTCATAAATAAAATACAATTAAAATGTAATAAAAACATAAGAATTTAAATATCAAGTCAATATATTCCCGTGTGTATCTTAGTTACATTCTTCATGTTTAATACTCATAGTGTAAAAGCGGACACAAAATAAATAAATAAATAAATAAATAAATACACGAGAGAAATTATTAGTATAGACTATAGATATTCGATGGCAGTGGATAAATTTTTTGTGGACACACTGTGCAGTACGGGTGCATTGTGTAATAAGAGGCCTATGGGAAGAAAATCTGAGACTGTATAGGCCTATAGGGGCATGTACCACTCAATAGGAAAAATCCAATGTGTGGAGAGAAGATTCTAGTGGTCATTTAAACTGATAGAATTAAATTAATTAGGTGTTTGACGTCTGTTTCGGAACCAAAGACCACATCGCTGAAATTGTTACGTACAGGATAAACATTCAAATTATTGATGGAAATGTAAAATGATGTCATATTATTATATAACTTGGAATTATAAGAAAAAATAGTATTTGTAGGTTATAGTCAATATAATAATTACCATATTGAACAACACATTTTTAACAAATAGATCGTAATAAAATAATAACTTATCAAAAGTATCTGAAAAAATAGTTTCAACTAAAAATAAATTAGTAATCCTAGGCTTACAGAATTATTTACTTGTACAATTGTACATACGATAAAAAATATAACGCGTCTATCATTAATCAAAATTAGTCAATAAAATCCCTACAAAGTATTCATTATAGACAGGGTCATCAGGAAGGCTAATCACCAGCCTCACCACCATGGTACGTGCCCTGTGACCAACGCTGAGCATTGCTATGTTAAAAACATCAGGAAACATTAATGTGAACGTTTAGATGGGATTAATCAGGGCATGATGATGTACAAAAGAAAATAAGTATAAAAATTTGAAAATACAAATGTATAAAAATATATAACGTTTATAAAATTATTATAAGTATTTTAATGTTTAAAAAATAAATAACAATAAATAATTTAAATAGAAAATGTCGAAATATACACTTGAGTAAAACTACAAATTAATAAACGAAGTATAACCTAATTATCACTGGTTACCTTAACCAGTTTATGCACTGACTAGTTAATTAATACCACAGCAATACCCTAGTAACCCGAATAGCAGTTACTGAATTTGGTAGCTATATACAGTTCATAGGGTTAAACACGCGGAAGATAAAACTAGAAGTTAGTTAGTAACTAGGGTAAGTTGAACGTTATCGGATTAAGATCATTCTCAATAGTCTACAAAGATATAATTTAACATTTACTCCAATCATATATGCATGCAATGATTAAAATAATTATATATTAATCATTTTAAATGATATAATGAAATGATATTTTAAATGATATATAACGAGTAACTCGGACCTAACGACATTATCTAATGACTGGTGAATTAAAGTTTGGATAATTTCTATTAAAAGATCATTCAGTGCCCTCATAGCTAGGTAGTGACGGAGAAAAAATGCTTGTAAAATATGATTAATAACAAAAACACGCCCCACTATAATAATGACTATACATCACACTATAGGCTATAGCGCACTATATCAGCAGGCGGTCTAACCAGTGTAGTGCTATCCTAAGTGCTGCACTAACCGTTAGAGGGATGGTGAAACTGCACCCAAAATATTCTGGTGGGGGGAAGGGTGGGGGTTTGGTTAACCATGTGGGTGTGGAGAGATGGTGAATGAAGGTGAATAAGGTGACTAAATGAAGATATGGTGAATAAAGGTGACTAAATGAAGATATGGTGAATAAAGGTGACTAAATGAAGATATGGTGAATAAAGGTGACTAAATGAAGATATGGTGAATAAAGGTGACTAAATGAAGATATGGTGAATAAAGGGGACTAAATGAAGATATGGTGAATAAAGGTGACTAAATGAAGATATGGTGAATAAAGGGGACTAAATGAAGATATGGTGAATAAAGGTGACTAAATGAAGATATGGTGAATAAAGGTGACTAAATGAAGATAAGGTGAATAAGGTGACTAATTGAAGATAAGGTGAATATGGTGACTAATTGAAGATAAGGTGAATAAAGCGACTAATTGAAGATAAGGTGAATAAGGTGACTAATTGAAGATAAGGTGAATAAAGCCACAAAGAGAAGATAAGGTGAATAAAGCGACTAATTGAAGATAAGGTGAATAAAGCCACAAAGAGAAGATAAGGTGAATAAAGCGACTAATTGAAGATAAGGTGAATAAGGTGACTAATTGAAGATAAGGTGAATAAAGTGACTAATTGAAGATAAGGTGACCAATTGAAGATAATGTGAATAAGGTGACCAATTGAAGATAAGGTGAATAAGGTGACTAATTGAAGATAAGGTGAATAAGGTGACCAATTGAAGATAAGGTGAATAAGGTGACTAATTGAAGATAAGGTGAATAAAGTGACTAATTGAAGATAAGGTGAATAAGGTGACCAATTGAAGATAATGTGAATAAGGTGACCAATTGAAGATAAGGTGAATAAGGTGACTAATTGAAGATAAGGTGAATAAGGTGACTAATTGAGGATAAGGTGAATAAGGCGACTAAATGAAGATAAGGTGAATAAAGAGAGAGAAGGTGAACAAGGTGAATAAGGAGAGAGAAGGTGACTGGTTCTGACAATAATTAGGCTCAGCATGAGGGTGCTAAGTATATTTTTGTTTTTCTCTAAATATTTACAGTTTGTCTGAGTACAACAGTAAACAATTACACAAAACAGTACGCCTGTTAGCATCTGTTGGAGGACTCCTGTTACACAATAACCAACACTTATAAACAGTTAAAATAACACGCATTCAGTTTCTGTACTTTCTAAAATAACACTTCTCCAAAAATCTAGATCACTAAAAGTCAATTTTTGGTGAATATAATGAAAGTTTCTCTAATCTGTCCAGACAGTATGAAGCCATAGCTATGCTCTTACATTTAAACTTAAATAAAGTAAATAAAGTACTGATGAAGTTATAGGTGAATTGATACACAACAACAATCATAGCCTAAGTATAGAGCTGTACTTTGTCTCAGGAACAACTAGATAATGCAGACCCTAAAATGTGGAAGAATTCTTATAGTTTAGCTATGTTATTTTTCAGTAGTTTCCCCTTTTTTAAGAGAAGTAGTACCCTTTGTACATGTTCCACCAATGGACAGTTTCTAAATGTCTTATATTACCGGTTATTATTTTATCTGAAGAATTTATTAATTTATTTACCGCATACAGAGGTAAAATTTCGACAAGTGTGTGTCAAGACGTCAAATTAGGCTAGTCAGTATACTGTCTAAGTGTAGGTATATACTAACATAGGGTAAGTTATGAATTATCGGTCAGTTTCACATCTTTGGTCATAAAAGAAAAAACTATATTTTGTATCCATTATACCTGGAGGTATCATGGATACAAAATAACAATTACTATATCTACCGAAAATGTAGACCTGACCGATAATTCATAACTAACCCTATATACTTAACCCTCCCTCAGTTTATTTTTTCCTTCTTACTTATCACTGAGCAAACATGGGAATATAGACACAATGGTGATAAAGGAGGAGATAAGCAATGCGAATATTGCCCATTGTACACTGTACAGTTTGTGCGTGTGTACGTACGTACTGTAGTGTTAGGACTAAATAAACTGAAGAACTGAAGTTAAAAACTTCTATAGCATTTTCACTGAAACGATGCATTTTGCTGTACACTAAACTTATATATAACTTAACTATATAACTAGAATAATTAATTAGTATTATAATTAATTAGTAATATAATTAACAAATATGAAGATAGCGTTGGTAAACAGTTAGTAGTCATATATTAGTTATAGTATACTTATATAATGAATGGTATACTGTTAGTATAATGAATGGTACATTGCTAACAGTATACTGTTAGTATAATAAATGGTACATTGCTAACAGTATACTGTTAGTATAATAAATGGTACATTGCTAACAGTATACTGTTAGTATAATGAATGGTACATTGCTAACAGTATACTGCCAATATAATAAATGGTATACTGCTAACAGTATACTACCAATATAATAAATGGTACATTGCTAACAGTATACTGCAAGTATAATAAATGGTACATTGCTAACAGTATACTGTTAGTATAATAAATGGTACATTGCTAACAGTATACTACCAATATAATAAATGGTATACTGCTAACAGTATACTACCAATATAATAAATGGTACATTGCTAACAGTATACTGTTAGTATAATAAATGGTACATTGCTAACAGTATACTGTTAGTATAATGAATGGTACATTGCTAACAGTATACTGTTAGTATAATGAATGGTACATTGCTAACAGTATACTGCCAATATAATAAATGGTATACTGCTAACAGTATACTACCAATATAATAAATGGTACATTGCTAACAGTATACTGTTAGTATAATAAATGGTACATTGCTAACAGTATACTGCAAGTATAATGAATACAATAAGGTTCACAACATACTCACTCCATTGTACATGGAACACAATGCTCCGCTATACGCATTATTTGTCATCAATTCATGAATTATGGATACCACTCTGAAGTCCTTTGTACTTGCTACCCTGTACTAATGATATACACTTTATTATACAGCCTTTCTAAAGAGGAAAATGAAGAGTATGGTGCACTTGGGAAGTGAACGGTAATAGCACCAATACCCTGAAGCGAATGAAAAAATAATGGTTATTACTATGGTTGTGACAATATGCTTTTAGAATCATAGATCCTAAGAATATCACAGACGAAATGAAATGGTATCGAATACTATACACGGCTGGTGTAGAACCATTCAATACTCTTTAATTCTCTCCGTCTATAATAATATTCTGAATCTATGATTTTAAAAGTATATTTTCACAACCTTATTATTATTTATTTCCCTTTCTTACAGCTACAACCACCTGGTTATTGTGACCATACAAAGCAAGCAGATGTGGTCAGGACACACAACCCTATCAAATACTTAATTAATATCAACTATCAATTCTAAGAAGAAAACACTTCAGTCGTTGTTTCCAAGTAAAGAACCCAACATGTCTAACATTACTTAGAGAATGTCACTAGCTGAGATAGATAAAGGATATCACTGTGATGATATAAATAGGATATCACTAGCTGTGATATGCCTGTGATGTACAAATAATATCACGCTCATTGCAGGTTATGATTCATAGTCAGTTGGGAAGGAACAGCAGCTGTCGAGACAAAGGGATGGGATAGAATGTAAGTTATTAGCTGTAACTAGGATACGAGTAACATCGTATCTAGGATACGAGTAACATCGTATCTAGGATACGAGTAACATCGTATCTAGGATACGAGAAACATCGTATCTAGGATACGAGTAACATCGTATCTAGGATACGAGTAACATCGTATCTAGGATACGAGAAACATCGTATCTAGGATACGAGTAACATCGTATCTAGGATACGAGTAACATCGTATCTAGGATACGAGTAACATCGTATCTAGGATACGAGTAACATCGTATCTAGGATACGAGTAACATCGTATCTAGGATACGAGTAACATCGTATCTAGGATACGAGTATCATCGTATCTAGGATACGAGTAACATCGTATCTAGGATACGAGTAACATCGTATCTAGGATACGAGTAACATCGTATCTAGGATACGAGTAACATCGTATCTAGGATACGAGTAACATCGTATCTAGGATACGAGTAACATCGTATCTAGGATACGAGTAACATCGTATTTAGGATACGAGTAACATCGTATCTAGGATACGAGTAACATCGTATTTAGGATACGAGTAACATCGTATTTAGGATACGAGTAACATCGTATTTAGGATACGAGTAGCATCGTTTCTAAGATACGAGTAACATCGTATCTAGGATACGAGTAACATCGATTCTATGGTGATGTGGATTCCGTATCTTGGATACAATGAAACACAGGACAATGAATTCATTATATTACCGGAAGGTCCTTATTTGATGGATTGATATCAATTAAGAAAAAATAATGCTAAATGGTAATTAGCAATGAGCAAGTGTTTTAACTATACCATAGTTTATCTAATGTGCGGTACAGTTAGCATAAGATTAAGAGACTTTAGTTAAAGAAATAAGCAGCTTAGGGATCATATTTTACACTCGTTTGGTACCTAGTGATTATAAACACTAGCTATTGAATAGTAGGGTAAGTTACGACTTATCGGACAGTTCCACATTGTCGATCATACGAGAAAATGTATATTAAAAGAAAAATAATCCATGATCGAAAATGTGGAACAGTGCAATAACTCTGAACTTACCCTATCTAAAACATATAATCTTTACCTGGGTAATGCACAGTGACCCTCTTACGTCCCATCTTGGGAGAGGAGCCCCAGCAGAGCAAAGAGTTACAATTCATAGTATAAATCCCCAGCTAAAGGTATAGCATATCCAGTGACTGCAGAGCGACGCACTGACACTACACTTCCACACACCACAACAGCCACACTCAAACTGAGAGACAGCTGATAAAAACAAACATGGATGACTAGCTAGGAAGCGTTAAATTCACCACAAGATTTATATCATTTAATTACTCCTACCAGTCAATTTGACTGGTTCTTTCTTTCCAAACTCTTGTATCTCCATTATTATTGGTAGATACTTGAGACTTGTTCTGTTTTTAATATAACGAGAATTATTATTTAGCTTTTATTTGGCATCTATGATACTACCTGCAGGGCAAGTATCATGGATACCAATTGTATCATTGATACCAAATGTATCATGGATACCAATTGTATCATTGATACCAATTGTATCATGGATACCAACTGTATCATTGATACCAAATAAAAGTTAAATAGTAATTAAGTGTCTCGTTACATGAAAATTAATCAAGTAGGTACATATTAACCAATAATAATTTATGAGATACAAATGTTTGAAAAGTAAGAACCAGTCAAATTGACTGGTTGGCAGTTCCGGTGCTAAGACGTATACCATTAAGAAAGAAAATGATAGAAATGATAGAATTAAGTGATTTAATAGATAAGAAATGATTTTACTGAAGATATACATTTAATAAATAGTGAATACATTATAATATAATTAGTTTCATCATCCATCACATTTACATCATTAAAAGAATTAGTAGTTCATCACACTCTTTAATATTTAATGGAACGTGATGACAGTAATGATGTTAAAATGATACATTGAAATAAAGAAAAGATATCATTTATTATATTTGAGTGAAGGTTAATAAACATTGTCCTTGAAGTTAAACTACCTCGAAATATGTAATAAAAAATAAACCTTATCAAGACTAATAATAAATCAATTAATTTAGATAATATAAATAATAAACATTATTCTATTGTTGAAAATTAAACTGCAAAGATTTAATTAATTTCCAATAAATTTGAGTGGGTTTGAGTTCGAATTAGTTTAGACATTGGAACAAAGAAAATTGCCACACATTTTTACCTTTCTATTTCTAAGGTAATTTCTACCTTCCCTTTGTTTCACCTTTCCTTTTCACCCCAATCACCTTCTCTCGCCAATACACAGTGTATATGTTCCGCGCAATTTGCCGATTTCGCACACAATCTCGAGAATGCGCTGCGCATTTAAGGATCAATGAAAATGTGCGACAATATTAATCTCGAGATGGTGCAAAATCGACAAATTGCGCGGGACATAATATTCCCCCTTTTTCGAACTCACCAACCTACCGTAGGAATAACATAGAAGGATATATTCTAAATCAGTATCCTTGATACAGAGAGATTAGCATCCCAGATGTGAATTAAGTAAATGATGACAATTTCAATAGATTATTAAAACAGTTCATTTTTATACTCAATATTTTGATATATTTTTAAATAACTACCTAATTTAATCCAATCTATTCAATTACCCAATGAATATTAGTTTAATTCCCACTTAACCCTAACTAAGTAACTATACTTTCTATTATTAAATATTATACTATTTATAATTAAATTAATTCTTAAATTTTTAAGAACTTATTAATTTAATTCCTATTGAATTTTAACGTACAAACAAACAATGATTAGTAACTAACTAACTGATAGCTTATCAGCTGTCACATTAAATCATCAATTAGATATCACTATGACTACCACTTATCTTTGGGCCTACCACTTATCACTTACATCTATCACCAGTATCAGCGAATTACAACAGTGTCACATGATAACTAACAATGGACTTAATTCATAATTATTTTATCTTCAGTGAAATCATTAACGAAAAAAGTAGGTATACTATTTAATTGATAAGGAATGACTTGCAAATTCATTAGTATTTGATATTTTCGCGGTAATTTAGACTTTCAAAACAAAATAAATAAAAACATAAGATTTTTGTCCCGCTCAATAACATTGGTTATATATTTTATTTCTTATTTGGGCCTTTATTTAGAAATCTAATTAGGGCATTACGTTTTTAAGTCCATTTTTCTTTACTGAATAACGTTTCTGCGTATCCATGATACATAGTATTTAGTATCCATGATACATAGTATTTAGTATCCATGATACATAGTATTTAGTATCCATGAAACATAGTATTTAGAATCCATGATACATAGTATTTAGAATCCATGATACATAGTATTTAGTATCCATGATACATAGTATTTAGTATCCATGATGAATAGCATTTAGTATCCATGATAAATAGTATTTAGTATCCATGATAAATAGCATTTAGTATCCATGATACAGAACTCTTAGCATCCCAGATACCCATCACTGCATCATACAGTTAGTTATTAATAGGCAGATGCTTTGTGTTGATAGGGGTGGGAATGGTTCAACCACCACCACCACTTCCTGTCTCAACCAACCCTTCAACCAACCACCATACGGTAGATGGGGTGCAAACCTAGGGGGAAAACGGCTAGGCAAAATATTTAACAAAAGGAATTACAAGTAGGTAAAAACTTTAATATTAACGGAAAATCAATGTGTACATTTAGTGTTATTTACATAGTTAAATTAAAAGAAAAATATGTATGTAGAATATAGATATATGTGCATAGTTAAATTAGATTGCAACTATATAATGTAGTTTTAGTTGTAAGAATAATCAGTACTATTGAGAATAGAAGGTGCTAATTCAGTGTAGATAGTACAGTAGGCTGTAGGTAAATAATTAGATGCCTACTACCGTGAAATCAGCCTACTTGTTATTACGTCACTCGAGTGTGAGAAAATAAACCTATATAGGCCTATAGGTTGTGTAGGGATGGAGAGGAATTCATAGGGCAAGTTCTTAGTTATTGAACGGTTTCATTTTTTCAATCATGTTACAATAACTGTATAATTTTAATTAAATTCGTTAATATCATTTAATTTATAACTGCAGGTATCATGGATACCAATTTAAACAACGAATTGAATTAAAATAATAACATAATTTTATATATGCTCGATAATATGGAACCGTTCGATAACTCGGAATTTACCTTACATATTAAAAAGAAAAAAATACAATATTAACTATTTTGTTATGAAACATAATTTATAGTTAAATAATAGAGAAATTTGAAATATTCAATTTAATCACTTTATTTACATCAGATAGGGCAAAGGGTCAATGATCAGATACGTTTTTCTTTACTAGTATATAACCGGAAGGAGATTTCCAATCAAGATTATTTATGACTGTTTATGACACCAAAGTACAGTCATTGTGTAAAATTAAACAGTATTTACTCATTGAATGTACTTTAAATTAATAGTAATAAACCAATAAAAATCATAATAATGATTAGGGTTGTGACAATAAGCTTTTAAAGTCATGTATCCTAAGAATACCATAGACGACATGAAATGGTATCGAATACTATATACCGCTGGTGTAGAACCATTCAATGCTCTTTAAATCTTTCCATCTATAACATTTTCAGGATCTATGATTTTAAACGCATATTGTCACAACCCTAATTATGATGATTGGAATTATTCCTTCCGGTAATTAATAAAAAAAATCATCCAATAAGTACAAAGGAAAACATCATCCGTTAATTAATTCATTACAGTAATTTCCCCCAATTTGTATCACATTAATAAACACACAAAGTTAGTTAAAGCCAATCAATTCTAGCTAAAAAACAGCCATTTTAACTAGGGTAAGTTACGAATTATTGGTCGGTTCCACATCTTCGGTTATCTAAGAAAAAACTAAACTACATTTTTAATTAAAATAATGATTATATTCTTTTTTCTTATATGACCGAAGATGTGAAACCGACCGATAATTCGTAACTTACCCTAATTACTTTAGTCACAATAGCTGCAGCCTCAACCTAGCAAAGAATGTACACCAAAAAATGTATCCACAAACAGAGAAATCAGTGAATTAGCTTTAGAGTGACACATTCAACCTGAGTATCTAGTTACCATTGTGAAAAAAGGAAAAGGTATAGAGAGTAATTTAGGAAATATAAAAGGAATTGGGGTAAGTTTAACGTCTGCTTCGGAACCAAAGGCCATATTGCTGACGTCAAAAGGAAATTAAATACAAGGGACTGGAAGAAGCAGTCAGGAAGGAAAGTGGCTCCATGAACAAAATCACCTACCACCGTCGGTGACAAGCTCATGAATGCAGAAAAGCTACTACGTGAATGCAGTCATTTACCAAGGAATGTGACGAAAAGGAACACAAGCACAGGTGGCTGCACTCACGAATGGAAGAGGAAAATGAAGAGGTGATAGTAAATGAAGCCTACCTAACACAAAAATCTAAGATCTCGTAGTTGAAGAGCATAACACTAACGCTATCCTCTGAAACTGCAAGTAGCGTTCAAAAAATGATAAACATGGTAAAAACGAAAAAAGACAATTAAAATAGCTTCAATTGTTGACAGTTAAAAGCAAACAGTCAAATTATTCTGTAACTGAGGTTATATATTATCCTATCCTATAAATGATTAATATATGTATTATCCTATGGTATAGATTATAGATTTATTAGTTTATATATTATCCTACCAATGGTTTTCAATATCCGTTCACTGATTAACTACCGTTAGTGTCACTCGATCTGCTACTTCCTTGGATATCGAGTAACTATCACACAATGAAGGTTACAATAGAGAAATGAAAGTGAGAACAATAATAAGGGTATTGTAAATAATGAAACAATTAAAAGTAGCCAGCAAAGGATAAATAAAGAAAAGAACAATATGCAATAGTTCTCGAATACATTAGTCCAAATAACGAAATAATTGGAAGATTTTTAGTATTTCTAGCATGGAATTGAAAATATATTTAAATTATTATTTCCACCCCGCCCTTACCATCATTCTCCACCTCCTCTCCGTCAGAATCGACACAAGACTCCACTCCGTACTTGCTGCTCCACCGATTGCTCCACTTGGACAGCTCCATAAACTTTAGGAGTTTACTCTTCTTCCTGGCAGACTTCAAACCACTGACCAGGTTATCCTCACCGTTCAGATTATTGGTGTACTGTGTTTCTTGTTCCTCAATATGGCTGAGATAGAGACAATTATCCACAGCGTTTAGAACATTCGGTGTTGAAATAGACAGTCTGGAAGATTTCAGGAACGTACGCACATCTGAACGAAACTGAAGAGTCCTACCGTCGAAATTGCGAAAAGGAGATCTTGGTGATGAAGTAGTGATGACAAGATGGGGTGGTATCTCCTCATACTCATGCACTTCACTCTCACAGATGGAGGAGAGTGAGCCAATGGACTCGTAAAGGTTAGAACTGTCAGATGAACTGTCTTTGTCTACCTCCAAGTAATCACAGCTATCAATATTCTGCGCCATGTCCAGATAGTAAGTGTTCTCGTTAAAGAGTTTGCGGTTGACTTTAGTGGGGGTCCAAGCTTTTGTAGGGGTCCAAGCTTTCAGGTTGGAGCAGGAAGCGGATTTTGGGAGTCTGGGGGGTAGGGCCACCTTGCCACGATAACTACTCAGATATCGTTGCTTCAGTTTCGTCACTGAGTCGACCAGTTCATCGGTGTTGTTGTTATCGTCATCGGAGATACTGTCGTCAGCAGGATGGTGGTCACCAGAGGAGTCAGCCCAGCGCACCTTTTTGCGGATGATGCGCATTTTCACACAATTAACTAGTAAGTATAAACCCCTAAAGAGAATAACACTATTATTAAAAGACTCTCATTGATACTAAAGCTAATTCAATTCAATTAAATTTCTAGCTACCAAAACTTCAAAGTAATGCATATATAAATAATAGCGGGTATCATTGAATTTGTATCATTATATATTATAAGATAGTATTCTGTATCATATATACGATGCTATTCTGTATGATTGTATCATAGATACGACTTTATTTTCAACATTGGTTTCAGTAAAGAAGAATAAATTCCAATTAAAATGTCCTCAAAATAATTTAAAAGATAACCAATTCAGTTTTAATTATCTAACACAAGTTTAATTATCTAATACAGGTTTAATTATGTAACACAAGTTTTAATTATCTAACACAAGTTTAATTATCTAATACAGGTTTAATTATGTAACACAAGTTTTAATTATATAACACAAGTTTTAATTATCTAACACAGTTTTAATTATGTAACACAGGTTTAATTATATAACACAAGTTTTAATTATCTAACACAGTTTTAATTATGTAACACAGGTTTAATTATCTAACACAAGTTTAATTATCTAACACATGTCAGATAATTAAAATTATTAATCACGTAACGGTATATATCTAACACGTTTTAAATTATCTAACACATATCTATCTACCAAACAATCACCTCCACCACTAACTACCACCCTCTAACAAAGACTGAAGAGGTTACTAACAATTGTGCCAGTGAGGGTAAACCTTACCAACAACTAAAAAAACTGTTCAACACCTTAAATTGCTCGTAGCGAACGAAAAAGTTCAGTAATAAATATGAACATTAAGTAACCAATATAAAATATATACATAATTATCAGTGTATACAGATTTTTCCCTTATATTTGTGTGTACTTAGTGTTTACCTAGTGTGTTTAGTGTGTATCTATGCTCACTCACTGGGGGTAAAGACTGTTACTATTAATAAAGGCCAAGGAGAAGGGGAGGGGGGATATATCGGAAAGGAGTAAAATAAATAAATAAATATAATTGAATAAGTAGAAGTGAATATATTTTGTTAACAAAAGTAATAAAAAGTATTTAAAATTTATGTAAACCAATTCATCGCAAATATACTCTAGGCCTGCCTTGTCTCTGCCCTGACTGTATATTTATGATAAAATAGAAATTTTATGGAGTTATTCCTTAATTTAATATTATTTAATATTTACTTTATTTAATAAATTCCGCATAGAATATGGAAATGCAATAAACTATTTAATACAAGGGTGAGTTCCAAGTTATCGCATGATTCACACCTTTCGATCACATTAGGAATAACAATATGATTTAACATTTCTACTCGTTATTTTTATTGTTATATTATATAGTTTGTTTCTCAAAAGTTCGAAATATAGAATAATGCAATAACTCGAAACTAACCCTATATTGAAAATAAATAAATTTATGTCAAGCAACTAATACATTTTGAAAAAAATATATGCATTGTTTATATTTTATTAAGAAAATTATATTATGATGAACAGCATGGATTATATATTACATATAATTATATATTACATATAATTATATATTCTTTTGATTGAATTTCCAGAGTACATAACTAACCAACTTCATCAAATATTATGTATTGACATTTTAATTTTTATAAAAATTGGAATACCCGTAATAACCGATAGTCCAATGCAGCCCTCAATTTTATTAATGAGTTATTTAAGTAATTAGTACAACTCTATCGAATGAAAAATATATTGAAAAGTAACAATAGAAAAAAATTGTTATGACCAACAGCTGATTTAGCAAAATTAGAATAGTCTCCCATAGTAAAGTTTTCTATGAGAGAGAGTATAACAGATCATAGAAAACTTCTGAAGAGTTCTAGCAGAGACTACGATAAAAGTGTGGAAGAAGAGACGGAATAAATTCGAGTTCTGGGAAAATTCATCTTCTTTATTAACTTAAATAAAGATTTCGTAATTATCAAATCAATATATATATAAAAAAATGGAATAAATAAAATAAGTGTAGCTGTAAATCTGCAACCAAAATGCAAATCTAAACGTATTTAGATAATATTTAATGCTGTTTCATTTAAATAGACACGAACAACAAAGGGTTACAAATTCTAGAGCTGTAAGTAGAACCTCACTACTTACCATTTTCTGTGGTTTGTGGGGGCGGGTACTTGGACTGGTCTGTCGTTCTGATGACAACGTCTGAAAAAACACAATGGAATATAGTATAAAATTGAAATTTAGATGGAATTATGTGAAAGGAAGTCAAAAGTTTATATATCTGTTATATAATTTAATTATTTTCTAAAACGTAATTTCAACTTTACATAATTTTGCTGTTGAATGAAAAGATACTGGATAGTATCATAGAAACGATACTATACTGTATCATAAATAAGATATTATATAATATATATCATATATACCACACTATTATGTATCATAGATACGACACTATTTTGCATCATAGATACGACACTATTTTGTATCATGAATACGACACTATTTTGTATCATAGATACGACACGATTATGTATCATAGATACGACACGATTATGTATCATAAATACGACACTATTTTGGATCATAGATACGACACTATTTTGTATCATAGATACGACACTATTTTGTATCATAAATACGACACTATTTTGTATCATATATACGACACCATTATGTATCATAGATACGACACCATTATGTATCATTGATACGACACTATTTTGCATCATAGATACGAAACTATTTTGTATCATAGATACGACACTATTTTGTATCATAGATACGACTTTCTTTCTATAGAACTTTACTTTTTGGGTGAATTCCTTGTTCACGTCCCTATTTCATTTAGGAACGTGAACTAGGAAGGGGGCATTTGGGCGAAGTATACTTTTCACATGTAGTCCAATCTCGAACAGAGAGGTCCATATTGAGTAAATTCAAACAGCATAAGCGTCAGACATCTTAATTTATTTGTTTTTCAAAACGATATTGTTAAATTAGCTAAATTTCAATTTTAAATATTCCTTTTTTGGTATTACTATGTAGTTAAGATACTAAATTGTCTGTCAATTAATATTTCTTAGATCAAAAATTAAATTTGAAAGATTAATTTAAAAATACTCCCTTCCTAGTTCACGTCCACGTATGAATTAGGGACGTGAACTAGGAAAGGGATATTTGGATCGGTTCCTAGTTCACGTCCCTAAATGAAATAGGGACGTGAACTAGGAATTTACCACTTTCTGTATTAGCGAATTATTTCATTTAACAGATAGTATCGAAATGAATACCAAACACCACTCACCTTGTTCACCATCGCTAACTTCACCATGCAAGTTTTGAAGGGAGGAGTGGTGAGGGGGAGAGGCTTTGAAAGGGGGGATGGCTCCCCTCCGGTGGTGACGAGGAGGTCTGCGGGGGTGGGCGAATGTGGCGAAGTGGCGGGAGGTCGAGGGGGAGGCGGGGGTAGAGAAAATAACGCGATGGGCCGTGACACTTGTACTGAAACAAGAATAGAACATGAATTGAACATGAATTATTGAGCATGAATTGAACATGAATTAAGCGTGAATTGAACATGAATTAAGCGTAAATTAAATATGAATTAAACATGAATAAAATGAATTGGATGTTAATTAAACATGAATCATTGAAGATGACCTACAAATGTGTTTTCCAGTATTTTTGAGTATCTGTGACAGCGTCACTATCGTCGCAACCTCAACAATCTGATAACACCAACTCTGGGTCATTTTGACCATTTCTAAAAGTACTCCTCCACTCACCGTATGGGTGTGTGTCTCACTAGAGCTGCAGGACATGTCTCCCTACTCTGCTGCTTGCGAAACAGACCCATTGGACCTGTGGAGAGAAAAAGAAACACTTAGCAACCGTTAAGAAACATGGAAACTATTAGAAGGGAAATAAACTAATAGGATAAACTGTTACAAAATGTTATAAGGTCAAGTGCATGGTAATAGATCTGCCTGTAGTTAAATCTAAAAACTGTTAATTTTTTTTTCCATTTTTATATAATCTAATTTTTAGAAACTCTTTTAATTGTACTAACCATTTTCATAAAAAATTTTCGATTTAAAATTACTTACTATTTTATATTTATTCAAGCTATTTTTAATTTATCTTGAAACATAAAACCATTATTTTTAATATTTTAATTTAAATCATTAGTTTTTCTTAGTAATTTACAAAACTATATTCTTAATTCCATAACTTATTTTTTTAACTGCCATAAATTTCCCCGCCTGCAAATACGTAAGAAAAATACATGTAATTAATTTTACACGAGTATAAAATCGAAATACATGTACAAATATCTAAAAGAAAGACTGCTACAACATTTGCTACATTCCACAGTTGCCGTAGAAAGCTTTGTGTAGTATTTTAGATAAGAACAAATAAAGCTGATAAGGCTATTCCAAAGAGGATTAACTTGAACAGACATTTCTCTGAAATAAAGGGAAATAATGTAGCATTGCATGTGGTATAGAGGATCTGCTAAGTTGCTCTTCATTGTTTATTATTTGCAATTATTTGTAGTATATGAATGATATCAAAATACGTATTTAATGTTATTCAATTTTATACGATAAAATCCTCAATATACGATGTATCATTTCTTTAAATAGTCAGAAAGTTACATCCAGTAATAAAGAAATCATTGATAAGTGAAGGATAACAATAAAATAATTGTTATTACCTTCGCAAAATTGGGAAGGGTTATGTTTTGATAGACATTTTTCTATATTATTTATACGACATGTTACATTTTTTGGTAAATTACTAGTTCACGTCCCTATTTCATTTAGGGACGTGAACTAGGAACCGATCCAAATACCCCATTCCTAGTTCACGTCCCTAATTGACTTAGGGACGTGAACTAGGAACGGGGTAAACGACCTATTTTATAGTCCCTCTTCTGTTTGCATTTTTTTGAATTTAATTAATATATTAACAAAATAATAAAATCTAGATAAATAATATAGCTTTCTTATAAATTTATAATTTCTGAATTTCAATTTCAAATATTCCTTTTTGGTTTTATTTGTGTATGTAGTTAAGATACTAGATTTTCTGTCTATTAATATTATTTTGAACAAAAAATCAGATAAAAGGTAATTAAATTAAAGAAAAATAATTTAAAAACGTCCCCTTCCCAGTTTACGACCCTAAGTCAGTTAAGGACGTAAACTAGGAACCGATACAAATACCCCTTCCTAGTTCACGTCCATAAATGAAATAGGGACGTGAACAAGGAACTTATTCAAATTTCTTGTGTGTAACCTTCCAGTTACACCTCAGTTACACCTATCAGTTACACCTCAGTTACACCTATCAGTTACACCTATCAGTTACACCTCTCAGTTACACCTCTCAGTTACACCTCTCAGTTACACCTCTCAGTTACACCTATCAGTTACACCTCTCAGTTACACCTCTCAGTTACACCTCTCAGTTACACCTCTCAGTTACACCTCTCAGTTACAATCAGTTAGAGGAAATACCTCTAACCTTATCATTTAAAGATACAAACCCTTAACGAAATTCATCACATTGAACACATTAGGAAAAAACATCACATTGACTAAATAAAAAGGTATTTACTAGCAATTAAACCTTTTCGATTCAGGGTGAGTTACGAATTATCGGTCAGCTTCACATCTTCGGTCTTATAAGAAAAAACGATATATTTATTTTCCATATACTAATTATTATTATATCTTTTCCTTGGTTCTAGGAAATTTCGATCTCGCAAAATTCAGTCTTGGAAAACTCGGTCACGGAAAATTCGGTAACGGAAAACTCGGTCACGGAAAATTCGGTAACGGAAAACTCGGTCACGGAAAACTCGGTTTCGGAAAACTCTGTCACGGAAAACTCGGTCTCGGAAAACTCGGTCACGGAAAACTCGGTCTCGAAAAACTCGGTCACGGAAAACTCGGTCACGGAAAACTCGGTCTCGGAAAACTCGGTCACGGAAAACTCGGTCTCGGAAAACTCGGTCACGGAAAACTGTCTCGGAAAACTCGGTCACGGAAAACTCGGTCACGGAAAACTCGGTCACGGAAAACTCGGTTTCGGAAAACTCTGTCACGGAAAACTCGGTCTCGGAAAACTCGGTCACGGAAAACTCGGTCTCGAAAAACTCGGTCACGGAAAACTCGGTCACGGAAAACTCGGTCACGGAAAACTCGGTCTCGGAAAACTCGGTCACGGAAAACTCGGTCTCGGAAAACTCGGTCACGGAAAACTCGGTCTCGGAAAACTCGGTCACGGAAAACTCGGTCACGTAAAACTCGGTCACGGAAAACTCGGTCTCGGAAAACTCGGTTACGGAAAATTCGGTCACGGAAAATTCGGTCTCGGAAAACTCGGTCACGGAAAATTCGTTGTCGGAAAATTCGGTCTCGGAAAATTCAGTCACGGAAAACACGGTCTCAGTTTATAAGTGTTATTAAAGAACAATAATAGAAAAAGTTAAAATTATGAGTACTAAAATGTGTAGTGTATTTATTAAGAGAAGATAACATCATTACCCGTACTAAAATGATACGTAACATTAGTGATTTTGACATGTTTGGACATATATTTAACATGAGACTTAAGCGGAAAATTAGGTCTCGGAATATTCGGTATCAGGTAAAAATAAAACTTATGAATTAGATGTAACGGAGTGCGTGTCACCCCCCTCACTCCCATCCATGTCACTAGTCAACCATGATGTGTGCAGTACAACAAACTAGCGGATACAGCAAACTACATAACGGTCATTTATGTTGAAAGGTCATTTATAACTCAGAGACCGAAATTTCTGGCCATCCTCTTTTTGCCAGTCTATTTATATTATTAGATTTTAAAAAATGTACTAAATAGAGTAGCTAACAGTCGGAATAATGTAACTCAGCAGTAAAGAGAAAAAATCCAACTCTAATATCTAAGTGAGAAGAAAGAAATGTTTTTATCATGTGAAATAGACAGCACATATCTACACTTGAAACTAAAAGAAAGCATCTTTCAATTACCCTTATCAGTTCTTATCTTTGAATTAGAAAGATAAGAGCTCTATGAAAGCTTATGGCAAATACAAGAAAGTGATAAACAATTGACAAAGAAAATAGTTATGCTATTTAGGGTAAGTTGCGAATTATCGGTCGGTTTCACATCTTCGGTCACATAAGAAAAATCGATACAATAATAATTATTTTATTTTATTGGTTTTCAAGATACCTGCTGGTATCATGGATACCAATTAAAACAAGAATTATACCTGCAGGTATCCTGGATACAAATGAATATAAAAAATATATGGTTTTTCCTTATATGACCGAAAATGTGGAACTGAACCATAATTCGCAACTTACCCTCTATTTCTTAATTTCCCCATTTGGTATAAAATGGACTAAAGTTTTTAGACATTTGAAACAAGGATGTGAGTATGCGAAATAATTACAGATAATTAAGTATTACTAGTGATTAAGAGCATAAAAACTATTAAAGGTTTGGAGAAGCAAGCCAAACGTGGTTAAAGAAACTTACACCGCATCAAATAGATTAATATGTGTAGCTTATGGTATTAAGAACGTATGAAGATATTTAAGATGAAAAGCTTCTAGAGCTGTGAATCATGCGTTACTCATCTTAAAGATTAGCGCTGCATTATCAATTAATATATTTAAATAGTAAAAAATTAAAAATATAAAAAATAAGCGATTTATATATTTTTTTACCAATATTTTATTAATAGTCAAGTACACGAAAAATGTCATCAAATTTGTTTAATAATTTAGTGAACTTTTCATTCGGTATCTAAATGGCATCTGGTAATTGTTACTTTACCTTACTAGATTATTATAATTGATTATTGCTTTAGAACCAGTTCCCACACCCTGTATTTTCTAGTTCTATCCATTCTATGAGGTAGAAGAGAGTTCTTATTTGGGTGACAATAGTGTCCTTTTGAAGATATGCTCCTGCCAAGGTTACTCTAGTGACTCATATTAACCAAAGGTGATGTTACCCTTTAACCAAAGGTATAACATTACCCTTTAACAGTGCTAGACATGATTTACTATTGTGTGGGACAGATGCAAGGATGATACACTATAGTCACTATAGTGACTATACACTATACTATATTTATGTTACGCGTAATTGCCGATTTGCATAATTTTGAGAATGAGTTGCGCATTTTTGCAATACCTTCATTTAATTATTATGAAATCGAAGACTAAGATATGTGTAAAGGGGGACACGCAGCCCCAGAGCCCCCCTGCCAGATCATTAAACAATCATGAAGTGGTGTAGTACAACAAACTAGCGGATAAAACAAACTACATAACTGCCATTTATATTGAGAATTTCAAAAAAATCTTCATTTACATATAAATATTTGACGAAAACTTTGAAACTCTCAACATAAATGGCCGTAATGTAGTTTGTTGTATCCGCTAGTTTGTTGTACTGCACACTTCATGATTGTTTTAATGAACTGGCAGGGGGGTTCGGAGGTTAGCACGTCCCCCAATGTTGTCTCAAGAAACATTGGGTTACACATATATAGTATTTGATTTAATAATAAATGAAATGAAGGAATTAACGAACGCTCGGCATTAGGGGATTGAAGAGGTTTAAAAACTATTAGCGCATTATCGAGATTGTTCAAATTCTCAAACTGTGCCGAACATATATACTTATACAGCTAACAATAACCACGCTATCCATGTTATTAAGCGGGAATTTGAGCCTTAGTATCCATGAAACTACCACTTATTGATATATTTATCCAAAACCATGTTTGTATCCATATCATCCCTGTTACAGTGCCTTTTGTATCCCTGTTAGGCAGTTATTATCCATGTTACTGTCTCATGGTATCCCCATTTCTATCCCTAATTTCCCACACCACTTCATTGTTACCAGCCACTTCGATGGAAGGTAGGATTGGGTGTATTTTCTCCTCGTATATGGTTACCGACTGTGTCCTTATTTACCATTTAACTTATTAAGGTGATAGATGTGTGGGTGAAACATATCAGTCTGTCATGACTAACATAGTCAGGTGAATGACTGCATAGTCAGTAGAATGACTGCATGGATACCAAAAAATTAAGTAATAATTTTGTGTATTATATGACTGAAGATGTGGAACTGACCGATAATTCGTAACTTGCCCTGAAAGTGTATACAAAATTATAAGGATACTCTTTGTTTACTTATACAATATACATGTCCTTGTACATAGATGTACCATGTAGTAGATGAAGTACCATGTACTAGATGATGTACCATGTAGTAAATGATGTACCATGTAGTAAATGATGTACCATGTACTAGATGATGTACCATGTACTAGATGATGTACCATGTAGTAAATGAAGTACCATGTACTAAATGATGTACCATGTACTAGATGATGTACCATGTAGTAAATGAAGTACCATGTACTAAATGATGTACCATGTACTAGATGAAGAACCATGTACTAGATGATGCACCATGTACTAGATGAAGTACCATGTACTAGATGAAGTACCATGTACTACATGGTGTATCTTCACTCCCTTTTCAAGGTGAATCACCTTTGGTAATTAAAACACTGAATACATTCAGAAACAATGAGGAATGTTCGTATTTGTTTCACAAGGTTTGATGCAACAAATCATCCATATCATCGGGCTAATTTATACACCACTAAATATCATCTAGTGGGAAAGAACTCTGCTTTATGAAGTAGATTAAATGTATTTTTAATTCTAAAATATTCATCGTTCTAAAGTCTAAATATTCAACGTCAAAAACATTCATCGTAAAAAAATTGAACGTTATAAACATTTATCGTTAAAAAATATTCAACGTCAAAAACATTCATCGTAAAAAAAAATTGAACGTTAAAAACATTCAACGTTAAAAACATTCAACGTTAAAAACATTCAACGTTAAAAACATTCAACGTTAAAAACATTCATCGTTAAAAACATTCATCGTTAAAAACATTCATCGTTAAAAGCATTCATCGTTAAAAACATTGAACGTTAAAAACATTCAACGTTAAAAACATTCATCGTTAAAAACATTCATCGTTAAAAACATTCATCGTTAAAAACATTCATCGTTTAAAACATTCATCGTTAAAAACATTCATCGTTAAAAACATTCATCGTTAAAAACATTCATCGTTAAAAACATTCAACGTTAAAAACATTCATCGTTAAAAACATTCATCGTTAAAAACATTCAACGTTAAAAACATTCAACGTTACAAACATTCATCGTTAAAAACATTCATCGTTAAAAACATTCATCGTTAAAAACATTCATCGTTAAAAACATTCATCGTTAAAAACATTCATCGTTAAAAACATTCATTGTTAAAAACATTCATTGTTAAAAACATTCATCGTTAAAAACATTCAACGTTAAAAACATTTATCGTTAAAAACATTTATCGTTAAAAACATTCATCGTTAAAAACATTCATCGTTAAAAACATTCATCGTTAAAAACATTCATCGTTAAAAACATTCATAGTTCACCAATAGTCATCTTTCATAAATATAACTAACACATTTATATTTTTATAGAAACTTGTTAAAAATCGTAATATTTTTATTATTTGAAAATCTGTTCTGAATTCATTAATTACTTTACACATTAAGGGTAATCATTTCGATTACTCTGCGATTATCTTTAACCTCTCAAGCGGGTAACCCAAAGTAACCCTAGTAACATTTTATTAAAAAATATATCTTAGATAAAATAAAAAGTTTGCGTAACCTTTAGTTTGACGGACAAAAGAAAACATGTCACGTAAAACATATGAACTATTGACAAACATGTTGTCAATTGTTTTGACAAACTACAGGTACATTCATCACAAAGATATCACGTCAAAAACAATGCACAACTTTTTCACCAAAAACCATTGTGCAAAATTCAGATTTCTACAGGAATGTGATGTAGTATTTTTATTATAAAAAGTAACAATTATCAGATGTAAATTAAATATCAGGTAAAAATTTCTATAGGATATTATTATCCTATACATTTTCTATCATTTAAGAAATAATATAATATTATAACTCGTTATTTTAATTGGTCGTTATTTTAATTAGATTACCTACAGGTAATCTAAAATTCTAAACCATTTCGAATCATCAGAGTTTAATAATTCTACTCACCATTTCAATTTACTATTATATTTCCATATATATATTTCATACATAATTTACTATGATATTTTCATATAAAATTTACCATGATATTTCCATGGTATTCAATCTGTTGCATCTACACCACTCTCTCTTTGTTGAAACTACTTCCTGCGTCCGGTCGCACTAAACAGCAACACATGAACAAAGTGACCACAGGAAGTCACTCCGCTTAGTACGACTACATAGCGAACTTAATATAAGGTATACTGTTATGTATAGAATGGCTTTTGAAATTTAAATATTTTTAAAGACCACATATTGCCAATAAAAAATAATTGATTTTTGTAACTAATGAAAATTAGATCGAAACTTATCGATGGATTTTAAATGTAAAATAGTACATTTATGTAGGCCTATAGTATATATAGTATATTCTTAGTGGAACTTATATTTTATTATTATCTAAATTAATAATTATTTTTGGTAAAATTACTAAATGAGCACTGATTTTTTTTATTTTTTAATATAAGATTCATTTGTAAATTGAAAATCTAAACTTAAATATTCGACAAATATTAAAGGTCATAATAAATTATGATAAATAAATTCATAAATTATACAATACTTACTTAAAAGATAAAAAAAATATCATTTACTTAGTTATAAATAAAATAATTGAGAAAAATTTCTACAACTGCAGAAACCTTCAATGAAAATATCGAAATAGTTCACATGTCGATATACATAATATATATAAATACATATAACAAACAATGAAATATTCCAAAATGTACAATATTGACCTACAAAAGGTAAGTCACGTTTCATACTCATGTATCGGTACAATTTCTAATGACTTTTCGTTAGAAAATTCTACTACAATTATTAAATAATAATAATTCCGATTTTTTTTTATATTTGATGTCAATTTATATTATAAATATAAATTTAGTTGTATTATACATACATGTTTATGACTAGCTATAATTTATTCATTATTAAATTAAATAAACAAACGACGGAAATTATTAGGATGGATTGTTAACATGAAGAATGTAACTATGATACGCACGGGAATATAATGATATGATATTTTAATTCTTATGTTTTTATTATATTTGTGTATTAATTTTTTCTATGAAATATATAGGCCTATGCAGAAAAATGTAATAATTAAAAAAAATACTTCAGGGTGTAATATAATTATTTTAACTAAAACATTAAACAATTAATAACTAAATCTGATGAAACGGATCATGTGTAGATCATTAAATAATTGTAATACTTGTAAAGTTATAATTGTTACTTTAACTTATCGAAATAAAATTAGTTCTTCATCCACCATGAAACCCTATTTCCATCAATCATATTTTTTTTCTATTTCCCCATCACTTTGAACATTATTTTCTCTTTTTCTGGAATTGGGTCATCTACTCCAACACTTGGAATCAATAAATAACATCTGGAACTGGGCCACGTAATTCCTAGACATGTGTGAACAAATGAGTTGGTGCTGGAAATATTGTGATACTGCCAATATTGGGCACAAGGTCAAAAAAAATAACAATATATAGGTTGTACTCATTCATAGATAAGTAAATATAAATGGAAAAAACATTTTAAGAAGTAAATATATGTTTACTTACGAATTGTCGGTCGGTTTCACATCTTCGGTCTTAAAAAAATGATAATAATAATGTTTACGTTTTATTGTAAATAAAAGTTTAATAATAATTTTTATGTAGTTTTTCTTTACGACCAGAAAAGAAGATAAAACTTAAATGTTTTCATCAAGAATGAATGGATCGAAGCAAAAATGACCTATTCAATTACATATCTTCCGAATGCGAGATATATAGATATATAATTAATAATTACATATTTTTCAGATAGCAATGTTGTAACAATATTGGACCGATGTTATTTCCCCAATATTCCCGATTTCTCTATCACTTCCCAGTACTCCAATGAATGACACACTAACTAACTAACTAAGTCCACTGACTACTATAGTGACTACTATACTCTACTATAAGTAGAGCAATAGTAACTATAGAAAGTTAATAGCGTTACACAAACACTGTGACGTTAATTGGGGTGAAGCGATGTTAGAGGTTAGGAGTACAGGACATTGCATTGTGGACATTGCAGTGGACATCACTGTGGACATTTCTTTGGACATTGCATTGTGGACATTGCATTGTGGACATTGCAGTGGACATTGCATTGTGGACATTGCAGTGGACATTGCATTGTGGACATTGCAGTGGACATTGCATTGTGGACATTGCAGTGGACATTGCATTGTGGACATTGCAGTGGACATTGCATTGTGGACATTGCAGTGGACATTGAAGTGGACATTGAAGTGGACATTGCAGTGGACATTGCAGTGGACATTGCATTGTGGACATTGCAGTGGACATTGCATTGTGGACATTGCAGTGGACATTGCATTGTGGACATTGCAGTGGACATTGCAGTGGACATTGCATTGTGGACATTGCATTGTGGACATTGCAGTGGACATTGCATTGTGGACATTGCAGTGGACATTGCATTGTGGACATTGCAGTGGACATTGCATTGTGGACATTGCAGTGGACATTGCATTGTGGACATTGCAGTGGACATTGCAGTGGACATCACTGTGGACATTTCTTTGGACATTGCATTGTGGACATTGCATTGTGGACATTACATTGTGGACATTTCTTTGGACATTGCATTGTGAACATTGCAGTGGACATTTCTTTGGACATTGCATTGTGGACATTGCAGTGGACATTGCATTGTGGACATTGCTTTGGACATTGCATTGTGGACATCACTGTGGACATTTAATTGTGGACATTGCATTGTGGACATTTAATTGCGGACATTACTTTGGACATTGCATTGTGGACATTGCTTTGGACATTGCATTGTGGACATTGCTTTGGACATTGCATTGTGGACATTGCTTTGGACATTGCATTGTGGACATCACTGTGGACATTTAATTGTGGACATTGCATTGAGGACATTTTAGAAGGACAGTTCAGAAGAAGGGAATGTCTATCGAATATTAAAAGGATATATGGGAAAACGTTTGGACACTGGCAAAAATGTTGAATGAATGTGGAGAGAATGTTGAACGTGTATTGAACATTTTATCTCTTTCATCACCTTTACAAGAAGCTATTTGATAATAAAGTGAATAAGGTTCAATTTAAAACGTATCTAAATTAATAAATGGAAAAATTCTCAACTTTTTGCAACATTATATACCTATAAATCAAAATTATTTTCTAAACATTCTTACTTTTGGTATAATTTCAAACTATCATATATTGTATAGCTAAAGAATATAGGCAACATTGCAAAACACTAGGTATTTAATATTTCAAACTATCATATATTGTATAGCTAAAGAATATAGGCAACATTGCAAAACACTAGGTATTTAATATTTCAAACTATCATATATTGTATAGCTAAAGAATATAGGCAACATTGCAAAACACTAGGTATTTAATATTTCAAACTATCATATATTGTATAGCTAAAGAATATAGGCAACATTGCAAAACACTAGGTATTTAATATTTCAAACTATCATATATTGTATAGCTAAAGAATATAGGCAACATTGCAAAACACTAGGTATTTAATATTTCAAACTATCATATATTGTATAGCTAAAGAATATAGGCAATATTACAAAACACTAGGTATTTAATATTTCAAACTATCATATATTGTATAGCTAAAGAATATAGGCAATATTACAAAACACTAGGTATTTAATATTTCAAACTATCATATATTGTATAGCTAAAGAATATAGGCAATATTACAAAACACTAGGTATTTAATATTTCAAACTATCATATATTGTATAGCTAAAGAATATAGGCAACATTGCAAAACACTAGGTATTTAATATTTCAAACTATCATATATTGTATAGCTAAAGAATATAGGCAATATTACAAAACACTAGGTATTTAATATTTCAAACTATCATATATTGTATAGCTAAAGAATATAGGCAACATTGCAAAACACTAGGTATTTAATATTTTAAACTATCATATATTGTATAGCTAAAGAATATAGGCAACATTGCAAAACACTAGGTATTTAATATTTTAAACTATCATATATTGTATAGCTAAAGAATATAGGCAATATTACAAAACACTAGGTATTTAATATTTCAAACTATCATATATTGTATAGCTAAAGAATATAGGCAATATTACAAAACACTAGGTATTTAATATTTCAAACTATCATATATTGTATAGCTAAAGAATATAGGCAATATTACAAAACACTAGGTATTTAATATTTCAAACTATCATATATTGTATAGCTAAAGAATATAGGCAACATTGCAAAACACTAGGTATTTAATATTTCAAACTATCATATATTGTATAGCTAAAGAATATAGGCAATATTACAAAACACTAGGTATTTAATATTTCAAACTATCATATATTGTATAGCTAAAGAATATAGGCAACATTGCAAAACACTAGGTATTTAATATTTTAAACTATCATATATTGTATAGCTAAAGAATATAGGCAACATTGCAAAACACTAGGTATTTAATATTTTAAACTATCATATATTGTATAGCTAAAGAATATAGGCAATATTACAAAACACTAGGTATTTAATATTTCAAACTATCATATATTGTATAGCTAAAGAATATAGGCAATATTACAAAACACTAGGTATTTAATATTTCAAACTATCATATATTGTATAGCTAAAGAATATAGGCAATATTACAAAACACTAGGTATTTAATATTTCAAACTATCATATATTGTATAGCTAAAGAATATAGGCAATATTGCAAAACACTAGGTATTTAATATTTCAAACTATCATATATTGTATAGCTAAAGAATATAGGCAATATTGCAAAACACTAGGTATTTAATATTTCAAACTATCATATATTGTATAGCTAAAGAATATAGGCAACATTGCAAAACACTAGGTATTTAATATTTTAAACTATATTTTCTAAACATTTTTTTATATAAAGAATTCGAAACCCATATTAAACATATAAGGAAGGAAAATAAATAAAAATAAAATAGTAAATAATAATAAACAAATGAATAATAATTAACAAACAAATACAGTTTTATAATCTCCGAACGTGTATAACAATTACATCAATAATGAGGAAATAAATAACTACCGCAAATTAAATACAAAGCACACAGTTATTAATGCCTAATAATTGGGAAAAATTTGATGCATTTATTTGAAGGTTTTTATCCATTTAGTTACATGAAAAGAATTAGATGTGAGAATAGCAACAGTAAGGGGAAATACAAAGAATAATTCTATGACAATAATAATAATAAACAATAGTAATTATCAATACAATTATTTCTATTCGTACCAGTAGTAGGGTAAGTTCTGAGTTATCGGACGCTTCCACATTTCCGATCATTAGGAAAAACCGATGTAATAATTTTCTTTTTTTTTACTTTTACTTTAATTAATAACTTTTTTTTCTCACATGAACGAAAAAATGGAAGTGTCCGATAAATAGAAAATTACTCTAATAATATTCAAAAAATGATTAGCTATCTATAAACAATTAAATAAACTATCTAAACATAACTAAGTTTAAATTAAATTAAATATTGACTTTTAACAAACAAATAAATATTTAATCTGATATCTTAAAATATAAATCATTATAAATTAGATAATTCTTAAGACTGTCAACATTTCTTCAATCCGAAAATCTATTTATTTACGGTTTAATATATCAAAGACTACTTTAATTTTAATCAATTAGAGTGTTCTTTAAATTAACGACATGTTTAAATACACTAAACATAAGATTGCATCTAAATGTCCTCGTTAGGAACTAATTAAAATCAAACAAATTGACGTACAATTCGCAGCAGATGATAGCCAATGCTCTTAAGAGTGATATTCCTATGCAATTAGCGCTAACTATCACCCTTAGCCACTCAAGGCAACCTATCACGAACAATCACCTTGTAAGGGCATTGCATTTCGTATCTAGGATACTTATCTAGGCATCTAGGATACACACACCTATTGGATACACCCACACTGTGTACGCAGAAGAAAAAATAGGTACATACTGATATTATTTTTTATATAGGAGTGAAGGTATTGATATACGGTTACCAGGGTAATGATACGGTTACCAGGGTAACTTTATATATATTTTCTAAGTAGTCATTAACCAATAGTTTATAACTTTTTATGTTCCATTACCATTTGCCCCTTTATATGGCTATGTCTCCAATAGATTACACTATATTTCTTTGCCTTAGATTTTCACTATTTGAATAAAATAACCATGCTTATCGAAATTGTTTTCTGTTTTATCTTTGCCCGAAAATTTCTTACAATTAATAAATTATACATGGGCTTGTAGAACTTTACCATTCTCCGGCTTTTATATATTAATAATATTGAAAACACGTTGAGTTTAAATTTCTTTTAATTAGGTAAACAATTATAGTCTAACTATATATTTAGCATTTGTGTATCTATTTATGAATGGTATAGAGCATATCAACATACAGCTAATGGTCCCTATATGGATATCTAAATGGTATCACTATCACTAATGGTATCACTATCACTAATGGTATCACTATCACTAATGGTATCACTATCACTAATGGTATCACTATCACTAATGGTATCACTATCACTAATGGTATCACTATCACTAATAGTATCACTATCACTAATGGTATCACTATCACTAATGGTATCACTATCACTAATGGTATCACTATCACTAATGGTATCACTATCACTAATGGTATCACTATCACTAATGGTATCACTACCACTAATGGTATCACTATCACTAATGGTATCACTATCACTAATGGTATCACTATCACTAATGGTATCACTATCACTAATGGTATCACTATCACTAATAGTATCACTATCACTAATGGTATCACTATCACTAATGGTATCACTATCACTAATGGTATCACTATCACTAATGGTATCACTATCACTAATGGTATCACTATCACTAATGGTATCACTATCACTAATGGTATCACTACCACTAATGGTATCACTATCACTAATGGTATCACTATCACTAATGGTATCACTATCACTAATGGTATCACTACCACTAATGGTATCACTACCACTAATGGTATCACTATCACTAATGGTATCACTATCACTAATGGTATCACTATCACTAATGGTATCACTATCACTAATGGTATCACTATCACTAATGGTATCACTATCACTAATGGTATCACTATCACTAATGGTATCACTATCACTAATGGTATCACTATCACTAATGGTATCACTATCACTAATGGTATCACTATCACTAATGGTATCACTACCACTAATGGTATCACTACCACTAATGGTATCACTATCACTAATGGTATCACTATCACTAATGGTATCACTATCACTAATGGTATCACTTCCACTAATGGTATCACTACCACTAATGGTATCACTACCACTAATGGTATCACTATCACTAATGGTATCACTATCACTAATGGTATCACTATCACTAATGGTATCACTACCACTAATGGTATCACTACCACTAATGGTATCACTACCACTAATGGTATCACTATCACTAATGGTATCACTATCACTAATGGTATCACTACCACTAATGGTATCACTACCACTAATGGTATCACTATCACTAATGGTATCACTATCACTAATGGTATCACTACCACTAATGGTATCACTATCACTAATGGTATCACTATCACTAATGGTATCACTATCACTAATGGTATCACTATCACTAATGGTATCACTACCACTAATGGTATCACTATCACTAATGGTATCACTATCACTAATGGTATCACTATCACTAATGGTATCACTATCACTAATGGTATCACTATCACTAATGGTATCACTATCACTAATGGTATCACTATCACTAATGGTATCACAACACCTGATACTCATCAGTGTGAGGAAATGATACTCAACTGTATTCATATTATTGAATATTCATTCGATATAAGGAATCATTGTTATTAAGTATTCACATTTTACAATGTTTTTCAATTTAAAATAACAATAACAAGTTATTGTTATTTTATACCCTCTGCGGGAGGATATAAAGTAACAATAGCTACAATTGTTGTTGATATCTAGTACAATAGAAGGGTAAGAAATTAACATCAATTAGATAGTATCCATGATACTGTTAACATCAAGTAGATAGTATCCATGATACTGTTAACATCAATTAGATAGTATCCATGATACTGTTAACATCAAGTAGATAGTATCCATGATACTGTTAACCTCAAGTAGATAGTATCCATGATACTGTTAACATCAATTAGATAGTATCCATGATACTGTTAACATCAAGTAGATAGTATCCATGATACTGTTAACCTCAAGTAGATAGTATCCATGATACTGTTAACATCAATTAGATAGTATACATGATACTGTTAACATCAATTAGATAGTATACATGATACTGTTAACATCAATTAGATAGTATCCATGATATTGTTAACATCAATTAGATAGTATCCATGATACTGTTAACATCAATTAGATAGTATCCATGATACTGTTAACCTCAAGTAGATAGTATCCATGATACTGTTAACATCAATTAGATAGTATCCATGATACTGTTAACCTCAATTAGATAGTATCCATGATACTGTTAACCTCAAGAAGATAGTATCCATGATACTGTTAACATCAATTAGATAGTATACATGATACTGTTAACATCAATTAGATAGTATCCATGATACTGTTAACATCAATTAGATAGTATCCATGATACTGTTAACCTCAAGTAGATAGTATCCATGATACTGTTAACATCAATTAGATAGTATACATGATACTGTTAACATCAATTAGATAGTATCCATGATACTGTTAACATCAATTAGATAGTATCCATGATACTGTTAACATCAATTAGATAGTATCCATGATACTGTTAACATCAATTAGATGGTATCCATGATACTGTTAACATCAATTAGATAGTATCCATGATACTGTTAACATCAATTAGATAGTATCCATGATACTGTTAACATCAATTAGATAGTATCCATGATACTGTTAACCTCAAGTAGATAGTATCCATGATACTGTTAACATCAATTAGATAGTATACATGATACTGTTAACATCAATTAGATAGTATCCATGATACTGTTAACATCAATTAGATAGTATCCATGATACTGTTAACCTCAAGTAGATAGTATCCATGATACTGTTAACATCAATTAGATAGTATCCATGATACTGTTAACCTCGATTAGATAGTATCCGTGATACAGTTTGTAATGTATCCAAGTATCCATGATACCTAATTATTTAGGGTGACTTCAGTAAGTGTTGTGATAGGCAGTTCCACCTCTAAGGTGCTAATCTTCTATTGTAAGGTTAAATTAGAGGTTGCCTCTAACAAGGTGGGGTAGAGGGTAATAATCACCTTCTATCTAACCCCTGAATAGGGTTGGTAAGGGTAGGATAGGGTTGTTTTTGCTATTTATGCAGAGTACCATTTAGAAAAGGGGATTTAAAATTACCACGTCACAAAATATGATCGAAATATTTTTTTTTCAAAGTTATTTCTCTGTTATTTTCGACCATATATTTAAAATTAGCATTAATCCAATTAATTTACTGAAATTAAGATAACAATAATATGATCACACCCAATATGATCGAAAATTATTCGGAATCGATTTTTTTTTCTTTTACAAACAATTAATTAAAATATTACCTATTTCAACCTTATTTACATTAACAACATTATTCCGAACAATTTACTAAAATTGAGATACCAGTAATAGTTTAGCACGGGACACACCAATCAGAAATAGAAATAAATTCATAGTCACATGGAAATTCCAAATAGATGCCTCTCTTAGATATAATAATAAGCATGTTAGTTGATACACATTGATAGTATTGTTAGAATAACTAGTCAGTGTTTTAAACATTCACGAGTTGTTATCTTTCCAGTATGGGGCACAGATAAGTTGCTTGCCAAGGCCTTGTGAATGACGCCCGTACCTATGGACACTGGAACTCCTTGGACCGCTAGCTAATAACTAGCTAATAACTAGCTAATAACTAGCTAATAATAACTAGGTCTAGTGTGTTCTTCTAAGTTCAACTAATGTTATTAAGTACAACTAAATTACTTTTCACTAATTATTATAATTGATTAGACGACATTAGATAGAAGTATAGCGATTGCTATACTGTTCAAGAACACATTTATTTTTTACTGATAAATACGATCTAGCAAAATAGTAGTTTATGAAATAATTTTCGAGAAGTTTGTACCTAATAATGTATTCCTTGTACTTGAGATTATCTTTCCAGTGTTTGACGTACAAAGCTTTAAAATACCTTCGATGATCTCACAAGTAGATTTTATTTGGTACTATAAACACATTCTCACTACATTTTCATTTGTAAAAAATGGCGCATGTCCTCCGGTAAGAAGTTGATGAAAATTATTTGCTAAGTTAGCCGTGATGTAGTTTTTCGTATCCGCTAGTTTGTTGCTCTACACACTTCACGATTGTTTAATGACATGGCAGAGGGTTCCCGTCAGAAAGGCACGTCCCCAATATAACATATGTACAATCAGAAATAAACTTGATGGAAAAGATTCAAACTCAACGGGAAATCCATAATAATATGAGGTTATTTAAACCTCAGGTCGAGGTTTTCCACCTTTCTCCTGATGATGAATAGAAATCTTTCTATTCGAAAGCTTGAAACCTGATAAAACCTTCAACGTTGAATTTAAATAACCTCATATTAATACAGAAATAAACTGCTAATGTACCTGTGACACCCGATCGAGTACCACAGGTACATCATTTCGAGATTACTAATTTACTTATTACTAATTCAATTTTCAATTAATTGACATTATTCTAACTGTTTATTATTGAAATTTGGAATTGTTCATATAAAATGAAAGAATTAAAATGTTCTTAGAACATGTATGTTTATAGCCAAATAATGTTTCAGAAAGTGACTAGCAATTTCAGCCTGGCAGTCTTCTGCGTACCAAATCTAAACCTCGTAGTTGAAGAGCATAACCCTAGCGCTATCCAAGGTGCGTTACTTAGTGTGAAAATGAATGAAAACAATATCAATAACCTAACTTAAATATAACAGTTTGAAAACCAAAGAACTCCATCCTTTTTCTCATTTCATAGAATCAGTTTTCATAGAATCAGTTTCGGATAAACCCTTGGGGGATAACTGTAATCCAAATAATCAACCAAGAGCTCTGATCTCAAATTCACATTGTAGGATAAAAATAAACAGTTGAGTTTTCCAAAACTATATTTTCCATCAGAATGTTATGGGAGATAATCAACGAGAGAATAATTAGTTATCAATATAAGAAATAGCTTAAAATAAGTGATTTAGATTTTAGTTGGAGACAACACTGTTCAGATCACGCAAAACATATGTGAGAAAATGATCAGCAGGTGTATAAGACATAGACATATTACACCTGAACACAATGACTCATCAATTTTCAAAAAAAAATCGTATGAATGAATGGATGAAGACACCATTCTGATAAGGAAATTACGGTCGTAATGGAACTAAGAATAAAGTCCTAATGTCAAAAGGAGAATTAATTCGGATATTAATCACTAACAGATAAAAGAATACCTATAAAAGTTAGTATATCAAATATATAAATGCTCAATATTTCAGAAATAAGTTTAAAAAAACATGAAATATTAACTAGCTTAGAATTACATGATTGAATGCAAACCAAATAGCTAATTATTAGGGATTGCAGAATGGCTGTCCTGTTTTCAATTGCATCCAAGCAAGATAGTTGACCACCTTGACATAAACTCCAGGATGAGCAGCCTGTGCGCAATCATCACCCCAAGATACAATACCAATTGCAAAGTCCCTTCCATTTTGCTTGTATAGCAGAGGACCTCCTGAGTCGCCTTTGCAAGAATCTTTTTCCGTTTATAGGCACAGAACATATTTTGAGAGATTCTGTCCTTATAAGCTGGAAAAATGTCTTCACAGGTCGCACTGGTGACTATTTCCAGATCGACCTCTTGTAAGAAATCAGAAATTGTTCCACCAATGGCCTTTTCGCTTCCCCATCCTATCGCGGTAGCAGTTTGATTCATCAGTGTTGGCATGTTGATTTTGTAGGGCAGACATACCGGGGACACATTTCTTGAGAACGGAATTGGACTGCCCAATCTAACGAGACCAATATCGTTGTCCTCACGATAGGGCATGTCGTAGGATTCATGCATGATCAATTCTACGGGGTCTAAAGTTATTTCTGCCCCAGTTGGATTGAAAAGATCGTGGGCACCAAATATCAACTTTATATCGGATGGTTTCCTAAATTCCAGGCAATGTGCAGCTGTCATGACATATGTCTCTGATATAATACTTCCCCCGCACATAACAGTTCCAACACTACTCCAAACAAGTGCAACCATGAATGGATACTGATTTACTTCTGTTTCCTCTCCTCCTACTATCTTCTGTGGCGAGTTTTCACTACCGCAAGAGCAATCGGGTATTGGCGGTCCAGTAGAACTTTCAGAAGTAGTATTCTCAGTAGTTGTGACAGTAGTAGTAGATGTTTCATTAGATGTTTCAGTAGATGTCTCAGTAGATGTCTCAGTAGATGTTTCAGTAGATGTCTCAGTAGATGTCTCAGTAGATGTTTCAGTAGATGTCTCAGTAGATGTTTCAGTAGATGTCTCAGATGTCTCAGTAGATGTATCAGTAGATGTTTCAGTAGTAGAAAGTGCAGGAGTACTAGATGGTGCCGGGGTAGTTACAGGAGATGACGGAACAATGTCTAAAAAAACATCTTGATTGAACTATTTGTAAATGTTCGTTTGGCAAGTGGTTTAAGAACAAAGCTGTAAAACGCGAACTTTCAGTGAGCAAAGTAACTCCGTTTTCGTAACGATTACAATAGTAATAGTAACTTTGTACGTCCATCGATGCCCAAATGTAGAAAATAGCATAGCGACACTCCTGTGAGTAGGCCATATCCAGCTGATCACAATTTACTCTGATTCTGTAGTTGTCCGGTGCCACGTATCGATAGTAACACCGAGTTGTAGATCCGGCATAATAGTTAGTGAGTTGAGGAGTTGAAAACCAGTAGGTAAGGTCAGGACTCATGAGAATCTCAGGCAGGTTGCATCCTAACGAAGACACCGTCGAGCTCAGAAGCAGTAGAAGAACTTTAACAATATTTTGTAAGACCATTTCAACTAGGAAGAGAGAATGAACACTTCACCCTCACTGTGCAGATGTTTGTGAAACTGAATGGCTAAAGGCCCTGGCATAACATTGTGCTCTGCACAAGTGTTTCGTTTACAACAGAAATGTGTATGTGAATGTTACTAAGCGCTTAGTTACAGTAGAAAACAAATGAAATAGTTTTATTTATTCAAACACTAAAAAAATTGAGATTTATGATAGCTCAATCTTGGATGCAGCGCCATTTTTTTTATTTTCAAACTCAATTGTAAGTCAATCAACTAAATCAAGAAATTTATCCAACAACTATGCAAAAATTCTATAAATAACTTTTTCAAAGTTATAAGCTGTATTTAAATCATTCCACATTATTCAAATTAAATGAGTATCACATTAGGCAATAACTCTTTTCTCCAGCAAATAGGTTCCGGTAGCAAACCTAAGTATTAGGAGAAATTTCAGTTGGTAGCTAATTATTTTTAATTGTTTCCTAGCTTCAATACGTAATCCTGGTTATCATTAACGCAATTTTGTTGAATATTTCCATATTTAAAGAGTTGGCAAAATTGGATCAATTTTAATTTCATTCAAAAATTGATCTAACTATTTTTTTTCTTGAATTTATCAACTTTATTTGAAATTTAAACTAGAATTCAATTCAGAAACCTAAAATTTCGACAGTATTGCTCAAATCATTCGTCCTCAAGCGAAACTATGGTGTTTTTTTTTTCAATTTCTATTTTATACTAACCTTCATATAATTCTATATTTTTTTTAATATCGCATGTCGTATGAACATTGGTGATAGAAAAAATAAGACTAGAGGTTATAAATTGTGTATTCTTTTATAATAGCGTCACAATTTTTTTACTTAGGGTGATTAGAAGGAAACCTACCTAGCAAAAGTTCTATCTTTGATGAACAAAGACCTTAATGAGGATTTGTGAACTTTAATTTAGTTTCTTTTAACAACAATTGATTTCCCACCAAAAAGGTCTTTGTAAATTTTAATGTGGTTTCTTCTAACTAAAATTGACTTCACACTATTTATATGTTAGTTTTTCAAATGAAGCGTCCGTTTAAATAAACTAAGTTCCACTGGGTGACGTTTTATTTGCTTTTATATATTTTTCCGATGTTGATGGTTTTTGTACTGAAAGTTAATATATATCAGACTAAATAAAAGCTTCAGGATTGGTTTTCTCATGGTTCTAAAATAGATATTTCTCTAACGAAATATGATATATAGCTACTAAAACTAAATTCAATGGTGAAATAAAACAAAAGTACTTCATAATCTTTCACTTTAATTAATTAATATGGGTAATATATAGTCTTTGAAAAGTATAGCTAAACACGTAAATTGTAAAAAAAATAAAGTATCATATACCATGAAAGGATCAATTTCAATAAAACTTAAAACTGCGAAATTTTGAAAACTATTCTATATAAACCAAAATTGAAAGCCCCATTAAAAATAACAACAAACCTTAAAAATACTATAACCCACAATCTTAAAATTAGCAGATTAACAATTTAGGTTTGCCTCCATATATGTGTACTAGCTTAAAAGACACTATATAATTAAATAATAACAAAATCATAATTGATTGCACCAAAATTCATTACTAGGAAGAAATATACAATACGAAGAGTAGTTGTTAAACCGAGAAAACATCGAACCATATAGATATCATATCTCAAAAATAACAAGAATAAATATGTTAACAGTATCAGAGAATTACTTATTAAACTTGATACACTTGATATATGAACTACGCTATAAAATAAACAATTTAAAATAAATTAAATTAATTCACATTTAAACTTTCAGAAAAGACACACTTTAACGAATCGTTACATCTGTCTCCATTTTCGAAGGTTAGTCTTAACTTATCCCTTAGGTCTTGAATTACAAAACCTATTCTCATAATTTCTGTACTATTTAATTAATAAAATGTTGTCTGGTTACCACCATAATCAGATTATTTTAAATCAGTTTATTTAATGTTACACTTGATGTAAGTTAAATGTAAAATTATGCGGTGGAATCTTTATGGTTGAATTTTCCAGCGGTGAAATATTCCGTGGTGGAACTTTCTACCGGTGGAATCTTCCTGGTGGAACTTTCTGTGGTAGAATTTTCCGCAGGGGAATTTACCTAGAACCAGGAAAACTTATAGTACGATTGCCGGTAGATGAGAGTATTTCAGGTAGTGTTTCAGGAGATGGCGAAACAATTTTCAAAAAACATCTTGCATGTAAATATTGTATATATTCGATTGGTAAATGGTTCGTGAACATTGCAACAAAACGCGCAACTTCAGTAAGCAATGCAACTCCGTTTGGGTAACGATTACAATAGCTATGGTAACTTTCCAGTTCCCACGTAGTCCAAATGTAGAAACCAGCATAGTGACACCCCTGTGAGTAGGCCATATCCAGCTGATCACAGTGTACACTGATTCTGTAGTTTTCCGGTGCTATGTACCGATAGTAACACCAAGTTGAGGATCCAGCATGATTGTTGGTGAATTGAGGAGTTGAAAACGAGTAGGTAATGCCCGGACTCATGTAAATCTCAGGCAAGTTGCATCCTAACGAAGAACATGCTAAGTTCAGAAGCAGTAGAAGAACTTTACCAATATTTTGTAAGAACATTTCTACAGGGAAGAGAGATGCTCGTGAAATGGAATGTGTATCGACTCCTGACAAGGTAGCTACTATGTTCAGCCCAAATGATTCGTTGCGAACAGATATAAGGTTATAGTATTCAGTGAGTACTTAGTGAGATCAATAAATATGAATACTCAAAAATTGATATCAAAAATTATCAATCTCAGATCAAGACCTAGTCAATAACTAGACAGTAATTTCAGCCGAAGAACAGAGAACGTTTCAGTCTCTGGTTGTTGAAGCTCTAAAACGAAACTGTGTTAGCAGTGGTCCTTGCAATTGCACATTACCTTGCACAAGTGTTAGGAATGTCATTTATTAGCCTTGTCTTCAGTCTTATGCAAACAAAATGGGATTTTGAATAATTATTCTTTAATGTTCGCAAAAAGACAGACTCTTAACTTCATTTACTTTCAGTATTTACTGGAAATACTTAAAATATTCAGTAATATTGAAATCTGAAGCATAAATTTGTATCAAAATGAAAAGTCTCATATCTCATTAGCGTTATAAGAAAAAAAATGAGAAAAGACTGTTACAATAGTTCGGGATTTTATCACCACTCAATACCGATCACCAGAAGTAGGTCCTCGTTAAAGCTACACCATACACGCTCGTCCAACTTATAGTTTCTCCCTTCATTGCGAGCAATACAGAGAGGGCAATTCTCGGCTTCAGCAAAGTTCACCACTTCTCGAACAATGCCCAGTCAAAGTTTGGCACCGCTAGACACAAAACAACGCTCGCTACCGTCCAATCAATGCTATAGCAACGCAGACTTCAACGGTTAACCGCTATGGCAACGCACGTGTTTTTTTTTCCGCCAAGGTTTAGCGGGTATAAAGTCAACCTTTGACTGAACGTTTTGGATTGATGATGAACTTAACCTGAGTTGAAAATTGCCCGCTCCTCCTGCTCGCAACATTTTGTGCAGCTCCAACCTTTCGGAGCGGTAGGAGGGATCATAAGCGGTGGTCGAGCGTTTACGGAGTTGCCTGAACGCGGACCAATTTCATCACGAGCTGTGATGAATTTTTCTCACCGTACTAGGAACGGTCCCGCGAAGTTCTTGCGGTGTGACCGGTTCTTCAAATGGTGAACTTCGACTTCTATCAAAAATCTATCAGAACTTCTATCAAAGTGATTCATTCATCTCAGAAGTCAAAGCGGTATGCCGCTAAACTAACTTCAAATCCCCGCCGATACAACGCCCGCATGCGTTGAAATTCGGTCCACTCTTCTTAACGGGGCTTTATTCATTCGTTGTTTTGTTTTGCTCAAACTATTGAATCTGTACAGAAATTAACATGAATTTCTGAACAATCAATTTCTAAAGTAATTTTTTTAGATATTTTTGAAATATACTATTCTGCTAATTTATTCATTCCTTCATTATATCATTCATCTCATGAAGCTTGCACCGTTTGAGTTAAAAAAAACAATTTAGCAAATATGGGAAATGATATTTAGTGTAATGTCATTTGATATACTAAATATGATACGAAATATACACTTGCATATGATAGCAGTAGTACTGATTGGTGTTTAGTTCCGAGTTATCGGACAATTTCACATTTTCGATCGTATAAGTAAATAAATATTCAATTTAAAAGAAAGTTTGAAATATTAAATTATGTACATATTTCTTATATGATTCGGAACTTACCCTACATAAGCGGTTACACTAAATACCGAATTATACCGAATTACACCGAATTATACCGAATTACACCGAATTATACCGAATTACACCGAATTATACCGAATTACACTATACTCAATACCGAATTACACCGAATTATACCGAATTACACCGAATTATACCGAATTACACTATACTCAATACCGAATTATACCGAATTACACCGAATTATACCGAAATACACTGAATTATACCGAATTACACTATACTCAATACCGAATTATACCGAATTACACCGAATTATACCGAATTACACTATACTCAATACCGATTTACACCGAATTATACCGAATTACACCGAATTATACCGAATTACACTATACTCAATACCGAATTATACCGAATTACACCGAATTATACCGAATTACACTATACTCAATACCGAATTACACCGAATTACACCGAATTATAACGAATTACACTATACTCAATACCGAATTACACCGAATTATACCGAATTACACTATACTCAATACCGAATTATACCGAATTATACCGAATTACACTAAATTATACCGAATTACACTATACTCAATACCGAATTACACCGAATTATACCGAATTACACTATACTCAATACCGAATTATACCGAATTATACCGAATCATTCCGAATTACACTAAATTATACCGAATTACACTGTACTCAATACCGAATTACACCGAATTACACCGAATTATACCGAATTACACTATACTCAATACCGAATTACACCGAATTATACCGAATTACACTATACTCAATACCGAATTATACCGAATTACACCGAATTATACCGAATTATACCGAATTACACTATACTCAATACCGAATTATACTGAATTACACCGAATTATACCGAATTACACTGAATTATACCGAATTACACTATACTCAATACCGAATTACACCGAATTATACCGAATTACACTATACTCAATACCGAATTATACCGAATTACACCGAATTATACCGAATTACACTGAATTATACCGAATTACACTATACTCAATACCGAATTATACCGAATTACACCGAATTATACCGAATTACATCGAATTATACCGAATTATACCGAATTACACTATACTCAATACCGAATTATACCGAATTACACCGAATTATACCGAATTACACCGAATTATATCGAATTACACTATACTCAATACCGAATTATACCGAATTACACCGAATTACACTGAATTATACCGAATTACACTATACTCAATACCGAATTATACCGAATTACACTATACTCAATACCGAATTATACCGAATTACACCAAATTATACCGAATTACACTAAATTATACCGAATTACACTATACTCAATACCGAATTATACCGAATTACACCGAATTATACCGAATTACACCGAATTATACCGAATTACACTATACTCAATACCGAATTATACCGAATTACACCGAATTACACCAAATTATACCGAATTACACCGAATTATACCGAATTACACTATACTCAATACCGAATTATACCGAATTACACCGAATTATACCGAATTACACCGAATTATATCGAATTACACTATACTCAATACCGAATTATACCGAATTACACCGAATTATACCGAATTACACTGAATTATACCGAATTACACTATACTCAATACCGAATTATACCGAATTACACTATACTCAATACCGAATTATACCGAATTACACCAAATTATACCGAATTACACTAAATTATACCGAATTACACTACACTCAATACCGAATTATACCGAATTACACCGAATTATACCGAATTACACCGAATTATACCGAATTATACCGAATTACACTATACTCAATACCGAATTATACCGAGTTACACCGAATTACACCGAATTATACCGAATTACACCGAATTATATCGAATTACACTATACTCAATACCGAATTATACCGAATTACACCGAATCATACCGAATTACACTGAATTATGCCGAATTACACTATACTCAATACCGAATTACACCGAATTATACTGAATTACACTATACTCAATACCGAATTATACCGAATTACACCGAATTATACCGAATTACACTATACTCAATACCGAATTACACCGAATTATACCGAATTACACCGAATTATACCGAATTACACTATACTCAATACCGAATTACACCGAATTATACCGAATTACACCGAATTATACCGAATTACACTATACTCAATACCGAATTACACCGCACTACACCAAATTATACCGAATTACACTATATTACACAATAATCAATACTGAATTACGCCTGATTATACCGAATTACATTCTACTGAATACCAAATTACACCTGATTATACCGAATTACGCCTGATTATACTGAAATATGCCTGATCATACCGAATTTCGCCTGACTATACCGAATTACATTCCACTGAATACCGAATTGCGCCAGATTATATCGAATTACATGCCATTGAATACCGAATTACACCTGACGTCTTACACCGCGATTGGACAGTGACTAAATGGGGGTACGGTCAAGAGCCCCCCCAGTCATGAGTCCCCCCCCCCGGTCATAAGTCCCCCCCCGGTCACGAGCCCCCCTCCCTGTTTTTTTTTAATCCTTATTTACCTAGTTAAACAAATGAAGAACTACTTAGATAGAAATAACTGAGAGTTGATAATATGTAGTTTGTTGTATTCGCTTGTTTGTTGTACTGCATACTTCATGATTGCTTAATGACCCGGCAGAGGGGTTGGGGGGGGGGGGCGGCACGCCCCCCCTATATACACATATTTTATGTTAATCAGTAATGATCTACAAAAGTGTCAATAAGGATTAAATAATATAGGTAAATAAGGATTAAAAATCAGGGGAGGGGGCTCGTGACAGGGGGGGGGGGGCTCTTGACCGTACTTTCGACAAAACCCCTCTCCCCAAGATATAAGCCCCTCTCTTCTATATAGGGAAACGAACTAACTAACCTTGGTAAGTTATGCAGTATTAGTTAGCTACTAAATAGTAAGCCCCCTTCCCCCCGGTTAAAAGCCCTAATTTGTTTTATTAATTGTAAGATACTGTATAATATTAATTACTAGACACTATAGCAAGGGAAAGTAACCTAATTTATTCAACCTTATGAATTTTCTTAAAGGAGTTATTAAAATATATGTGTAGGTATATGAGCAAGGGGGGGGGGGTTGAGACCAGGGCGTGCCACCTCCGAACCCCCCTGCCTTGTAATTAAACAAGCAGTGTGTATTTCAACAAACTACTGGATACAATAAGCTAAACTAGATTACGTGCACTCGTTAGAGCACATACCTTCAACGCCGCACTGACCCGTTCTCTCCCAAAGTCTAATAAACTGGTAACTGGATAATGACCAATCGTCCCACCAAGTTTCATGCAATATGGTTCAATAGTTTTTGAGTTATTGAGTTATAAATGACCTTGACCTTTGACCGGATCGCTTCCAAAATTCTACCAGATGGTTTCTGGACATTGACCAATCGTCCCATCAAATTTCAGACAATTTGGTTGAAAATTTTCGAGTTCTTGAGCTACAAATGGCCTTGACCTTGATCTTCAACCTTTGACCTGATCGCTCCCGAAATCTAACAATATTACAGGTTATTCGTTTAAATAAGCTAGGCAATCTTCTTAGGTGTACAATTTTTTTTAAATTTAACGTTTTAGATGAAAAATATAGCATTTACTCTCTTAATCTTGACCTTTGACCTCAAAGTCTTCAGCTGACACAAGATTTATTGGAACAAATGATTTAGATTTACTATCGGTTGGAAAATTAATATTCACTATACTACTATTATAAATAAGGATAAGGGATATATTTGAGCTGAAAATCTGAAACAGGTGCGTTAGACAAAGAAAAAATATATATATAAAAGTACAAGAAAAGAGATCCTTATTTTGAAAAGTGAAATTGTTGTGTAGAGTTTAAAAATGTAATTTATTGATACTAAATTCACTACGATTTATTAATAATTACGTATAATATTTATTTATTTTATTTTTTTACCAATATTAATTATAGGTTCATAAAGTTTAGCAAATTTTAGTAGGGGTTAAACGTCTCTTTCTACCATATCGTTGACGTCAAAAGTAAATTAAATACAAGGAACTGGAGGAAGCAGTCAGAAAGGAAAATGGCTCCATGAACAAAGTCACCAACCACCGTCGGTGACAAAGCTCATGGATTCAGAAGAGCTACTCCGTGAATGCCGTCACTTACCAAGGAATGTGACGAAACGGGACACAAGCACTGGTGGCTGCACTCACACGGATGGAAGAGGAAAATGAAGAGGTGATACTAAATGAAACCTAACTTAAAATCTAAAACCTCGTATAGTTGAAGAGCATTACTCTAGCGTTATCCTCTAAAACTGCAAGTAGTAAGTTTTTCAAAATGATGAACATGGTAAAAATAAAAAAAAGACAATGCATAATTAATGCATAATCCTAATTACAACAGTTCGGGCCCTCTTCATTTTCCATTCACCACAGACAGTTTCAGGATAGAGCCCCTTGACAGAGCTCAATTGAAGCATTTTGGTGTAAATATTTCTTGTATTTTTAATTTTGTCAATTAAAAGTTACATATTAAAATGCTGGAACATATATGTCTAATTCGTAGTGAAAGGGCTATATTTTTCAAATAAAATTCTATAGAAATTAAAATGGTATGACTAAATACATTTTGGGGACGTCTCAAAAGTCCGACACCCCAATAGTCAGTCTGACAGTTACATCTTTCTGTATTATTATTTCTCGTTATATTTTTCGATTGAAATAAAAATTATAATTAAATAGGTATAGGTACTAGACTACATATATACATATAATATATATACATAACTTATATGAATCATTCAGTAATTTTCCTTAATTTCATTTTTCTAATGTTACATGTATTCCTATCTAATTTATTATAATATTATTAAAAGCTGTCTCTCAATCGATTTCATCATTTAATGTAGTTTTTTTTTGTATCCGCTAGTTGTTTAATAACCGGGCAGGACGACATATAAATTTGATGTTAAATCAGTAATAAACTACAAAAGTGTCGGACTAATAGATAGTAACCATACATTTTGATATTGATAATGCTGTGAAGCCTAATTGCCCATAATCATTGCGGTGTAATAACTTTAAATTAATATCGAAAAATCCTGACCAATGATCAAGGATAAAATTCGGTGTAATTCGGTACTCAGTTTAGTGTTATTCGGTATAAGTATGTGTAATTCGGTATAATTTGGTGTCATTCGGTATAATTAGGTATAACTGTGTAATTCGAATTATACAGAATGTAATTCAGTATAATTCTGTGTAATTCGGTATAATCATGTGTAATTCGGTATTCAGTGTAGTGTAATTCGGTATAATTTGGTGCAATCAGGTGTAATTCGGTATTGAATATTGTGTAATATAGTGTAATTCGGTATAATTCGGTATAATTCGGTGTAATTCGGTATAATTCGGTATAATCATGTGTAATTCGGTATTCATTGTAGTGTAATTCGGTATAATCAGGTGTAATTCGGTATTGAGTATAATGTAATTCGGTATAATTGTGTGTAATTCGGTATTCAGTATAGTGTAATTCGGTATAATTTGGTATAATCAGGTGTAATTCGCCATTTGGTATTGATTATTGTGTAATATAGTGTAATTCGGTATAATTCGTTATTGAGTATAATGTAATTCGGTATAATTCGGTATTGAGTATAGTGTAATTCGGTATAATTCGGTGTAATTCGGTATAATTCGGTGTAATTCGGTATAGTTCGGTGTAATTCGGTATAATTCGGTGTAATTCGGTATAATTCGGTATTGATTATTGTGTAATATAGTGTAATTCGGTATTGAAAATTGTGTAATTCGGTATAATTCGGTATTGAGTATAGTGTAATTCGGTATAATTTGGTATTGAGTTGCCTATAGTGTAATTGGGTATTCAGTGTAGTGTAATTCGGTATAATCAGGTGTAATTCGGTATTGAGTATAGTGTAATTCGGTATAATTTGGTGTAATTCGGTATAATTCGGTGTAATTCGGTATTGAGTATAGTGTAATTCGGTATAATTCAGTGTAATTCGGTATAATTCGGTATAATTCGGTATTGAGTATAGTGTAATTCGGTATAATTCGGTGTAATTCGGTATAATTCGGTGTAATTCGGTATAATTCGGTATTGAGTATAGTGTAATTCGGTATAATTCAGTGTAATTCGGTATAATTCAGTGTAATTCGGTATAATTCGGTGTAATTCGGTATAATTCGGTATTGAGTATAGTGTAATTCGGTATAATTCGGTATTGAGTATAGTCTAATTCGGTATAATTCGGTGTAATTCGGTATTGAGTATAGTGTAATTCGGTATAATTCGGTGTAATTCGGTATAATTCGGTATAATTCGGTATTGAGTATAATGTAATTCGGTATAATTCAGTGTAATTCGGTATAATTCGGTGTAATTCGGTATAATTCGGTATTGAGTATAGTGTAATTCGGTATAATTCGGTGTAATTCGGTATAATTCGGTGTAATTCGGTATTGAGTATAGTGTAATTCGGTATAATTCGGTGTAATTCGGTATAATTCGGTGTAATTCGGTGTAATTCGGTATAATTCGGTGTAATTCGGTATAATTCGGTATTTAGTGTAACCCTACATAAGCTAGGTCAGATATATTCTTTCCATGCACAATGGGAGCTTTTCTAACCGTAAGACAAAGAAGTAAGAAGGTCATTCGTGAGAAAGATCTCTACATCATCTGATGATTCCCATCAGTGTTACAATCCTCCATCATCATCTACATCCATCATCTTTCTAAGGCCCCATTGAATATATTAGTGATGTGTAAACCAACCATCACGAACAGGACTTGATTGATATTTTGCTAGTCAAAAGATCTAATTACAACAAAAATTAACGTTGAATTTAATTTATGAATTTTTCGTTATTAATCCTATTTTTTTATAATTGTATTGTTGTAGTGCGTACCCTAATAACATTTTACACTAATTAGTCTTCCAGATCATCACTCTCATTCATCAAATGTATGATTTATGTACATTGCAACATCATTCCTCTGCTGAGCAGTTGTCCAAACAGTTGCACGTTGTACCCTAAAAGAAGCCTACCAAGTTGTACCTTAGTCTGTAAATAATTAACCTTGTACTAAATAGTACACCTGCATTATTATCTATAAGAACTTACTATCCATATTCTAATTAAGAACATTTAGTTAATTCATTAGGGGGTTTAACGTTTGCTAAAAAATCAAAAGCAAAATCGCTGATGTCAAAAGGAAATTAAATACAAGGGACTGGAGAAGCAGTCAGAAAGAAAAGTGGCGCATGCATGAACAAAGTCACCTACCTCCATAACAAAGCTCATGGATGCAGGAAAGTTACTCCGTGCAAAAATCAACTTACCAAGGAATCTGACGAAAAGAGACACAAGCACCAGTGACTGCACTCATGAATGAAAGAGGAAAATGAAGAGGCAACAGTAATTGACCTTAACGCAAAAAATCAATTAACCTAACTGTTTAAAATAATTATCTGCCCTTTTAATGTAACGGTAAGTGAAATTAAATAACCTTTTTAAAAGTCACATGGCTTCCAGTTTAATCTGCATAAAATCGATCTAGATAGACCCAACCACACCTCGTTAGTGGAATGGGAGAGGACTGATGTGAAAAAGAAACAATATTAAAACTACCAATGAGCTGGCACACCAGGGAGAAGAGGGTAAAACAGCTGTAACAACTGTACAAAGAACATTTGTTGCACGTACATGAAAACCAATCCATGAACGTAATGAAACAGACAGTGAGATCAATTCTAACACATCTGTGTAGCGTGAGTCATAGTCACTATATTGGATTGTTTTTTGGTGGGGTAGGGAATGAATTATTGGTCAGTTCCATAATTTCGGTGAGAAATGAGAAAAAACGATAAATTAATTATTGTTTTTCATTTTAATTCATATCCATGACACCTACAAGTATTATGGATATGAATTGCAATAAGTTAAATATTCATAATAAACCGACGTATAATTCGTAATTTACTCAATAAAAGTTAACAAAAAAACGTCAAAACACAAAAATGAGACCACGATACCGTTAGCGTCTTGGTGATATTGTGGAGGGGAGAAGATGATCACAAACCCCTACTTTACTAATTAGCCCACCCACCCACCCCTCCCCTCCCCATGTTAATGAATCACTCCTCCGCCTCCTCCCTCCACAATCATCAGTACATGAACACACATGTTGTCCACATAGATCCACATCAAAATAATCAAACATGTTGAATAAATCCATTTCAGAATTTAATTCAATTATCTGTACTGTTCAATGTTCTTAATTAAAGGTAAAATAATCAATCAAATTACCTGTACTACCAATGTTCATAAAGGAAAATAATCACTAAACATCCCAGGTAAGACTCGTTAGTTCACCTGATCATCTTACACCTGAAGACGTTAATTACCTACCTACCAGCATACAGGTGTTACTAGCTAGCTACCTGTATGCCATGTGATATAAATAACACCCTGATGTACCAGTGCACAAAATAACATCAAAAAGATATATATCAATAATTATATTTTATGATAAAGAAAATAGCCATGCAGAAACGACTCAAAAAAATATCAAAAAGTATTAACTTATTTCTTTTCTCTTCTAAAAATTAAACCATAGTTTCTATATCTTTTAGATTAGAAACTAATTTTGTTTGCGAATAGCTAAAGCAAATAGAGTTTATTTTTAATTCACATTATAGTATAATATATTTCAGACAGTCAGCCGTCTTCAACAAGCCAACGTTTTGCAAGGTATCTTTTGACAGCTACTGATTGATCTTACAGTGTACTAAAGAATAAAAAATTTCTTCCAATGAACCCGGTTGATGTCTATCACTGAAAGGACACTAAAAATGGTATAGTACCAAAGAATTAGATCAGTACGAATGTTAAGAGACAATAGAGTGTGTAACATCATAATAATGTATAGGCTCGAACATTATTACAGTATACATCCAAAACTTGCATAAGCAACGAAAATTCTTCTGTTTCTAGCACCTCGTTTGCATTTTCTATGTACGTTTATTGCTATAAGTCAGTGGGCACAGCAACTTATAAATAAGGTTGTGACAATATGCTTTTAAAATCATAGATCCTAAGAATATCATGGATGAAACACAGTATCTTACTTATAAATAGGGCTGTGACAATATGCTTTCAAAAGCATATCATAGATCTTAAGAATATCATAGATGAAATTAAATGGTATCGACTATCGAATACTATATACCGCTTGTGTAGAACCATTCAATACTCTTTAATTCTCTCCGTCTATATTATTTTTGTGATCTATGATTTTAAAAGGACATTGTCACAACCCTAAGTGTTTCCATTGACTTCTAACCAAAGGTTGACTTGCAAGGAAGGTATTTAACCTTGGCAGGATACGCGATAGGTTTATTTCAGACTGCAGGTAAGGTGATACACCATCTGCTTAGTCACAGACTAGTTTGGTCAACTTCCGGCCAATAGATTCACACCAAAGACTATTATACCCAACGGCTCGTACTCAAACAAACTATGTGGGGTGAGTGCCGAGTAATAAACCAGTTACACATTGTCGATCAAATGAGAAAGTGCTATATTTAACATCTTAACTCGTTATTTTAATTGGTATCCAAGATACCTCAGGGTATCATGGATACCCATTAATAACGGAAGATTTGTAGTGACTAAATAGATATACTTAGTATGAATGTTTTTCAATACCTATCTATACGTATAACTGGGTTACATGTAGCGTTAGTTTGTTCATATATGCAGCACTAGTTATATGTGCATGTATGCAGCACTAGTTATACCTGTGCATATATGTTTTCTGCGCAATTTTCCGATTTTGCACAATCTCGAAAATGTGCTGCACGTTTTCAGGGTCTTGGAAATATGCGACAATCTCGAGATTGTGCAAATGGGCAAATGGCGCGGAACATATGCACCAATAGTTAAATGCGCGTATATATACAGCACATGTGCCTAATGCAATAGAGTCATAGTCGTTAGTGTTAGTCATTAGTTAGCATTTCCTGTGACTAATGAAAAGGCAAATAACTACCAAAGCAAAATCACATGGCACTGTGGAGACGAAACCAGAGGTATGAATGAGAATAATTCAGAACGAACTGTTACTGCCAACATATCAGCAATTTAGAGATCTAACATTAAAGGCAAATCATTAGTATATATTTAATATTATCTTTTTATTGTAATTATAATTTACATCAATAGTAAATTTAATAAATTTAAACTGATGCAATCAGTGTTCTACATTAAATCAAAATTATTTTCCATTATAATATGAATCAGTTTTAGCAGAATGAAGAAATTAGTAACACTATCTCTACTTCCCCACATCTGGTTAGCATTATAACAGTAACTTCCCCCTCTACGGGATACCAAACACCAACTGAGTGGTGCTAACAAATACCAAACATTAACGCTTGCTAAAAGTTAAATTATCCAAAGATTTGGAAAAGTTACAAACTCTAAAACATGGAGAAAGGAGGGAGAAAACATCCCCTTTTAATTTTCAGTTTATAAAAAATGCCGTATAATCAAGCTTATAGTTATCATTCATTTTTAATAATAGTCTTTTTACTTCATATGATCGAAAATGTGGAGAAGTCCAATAACTTGGAGCTTTCCCTACAAAAAGCTTATATCACATTTTATTAATTGTTTTAACATTTTCAATAGTGACAAACTGATAGAGCGTCACATCTACAAACTGCTTAAAGATATAGGCTAACATTTAGCGGATAGCAAAATAAAAATGAATTAACAATGATATAAAATGAAAGAAGTTAGCATCGTATTATCAGTTGTTTCCCATGGAATGTCTAATGTCATGCTCTGGCGGGTAGAAAATGTAACGAAAATGAAAAGATTGCAGCTATGGGAAAATATTATGTATGAGAAGATATTATGGAGGGAAATGTTATGAGGGTAAAATATTATGGAGGGGAAAATATTATGGAGGGGAAAATATTATGGAGGGGAAAATATTATGGAGGGTAAAATATTATGGAAGGTAAAATATTATAGAGGGGAAAATATTATGGAGGGGAAAATATTATGGAGGGGAAAATATTATGGACAGGAAAATATTATGGACAGAAAAATATTATGGAGAAGAAAATATTATGGAGAAGAAAATATTATGGAGGGGAAAATATTATGGACAGGAAAATATTATGGAGGGGAAAATATTATGGAGGGGAAAATATTATGGAGGGGAAAATATTATGGAGGGGAAAATATTATGGAGGGTAAAATATTATGGAGGGTAAAATATTATGGACAGGAAAATATTATGGAGGGGAAAATATTATGGAGGGGAAAATATTATGGAGGGGAAAATATTATGGAGGGGAAAATATTATGGAGGGTAAAATATTATGGAGGGGAAAATATTATGGAGGGGAAAATATTATGGAGGGGAAAATATTATGGAGGGGAAAATATTATGGAGGGGAAAATATTATGGAGGGGAAAATATTATGGAGGGGAAAATATTATGGAGGGGAAAATATTATGGAGGGTAAAATATTATGGAAGGGAAAATATTATGGACAGGAAAATATTATGGAGGGGAAAATATTATGGAGGGGAAAATATTATGGAGGGGAAAATATTATGGACAGGAAAATATTATGGAGGGGAAAATATTATGGAGGGTATAATATTATGGACAGGAAAATATTATGGAGGGGAAAATATTTTGCATCAGGATATCTAATGTATAAAATAATTAAAGCACGTATGCTAATCGTAGACATGTGAGACCATAATATTAAACACTATTTTTTAAGTTTCAGGTCCTACACACCAAATGGCATTAGCACAGCGTGTGCTGAGGGAGAAGAAGGGGAAGAGTGATGGGGAAGAAGAGTGAAGTGGAGAAGAGTGAAGAGGGAAGAGATTGGAGGGAGGAAATAGAGAAGGGTGATGAAAAGGTCTGTGAAGTGCAAAGATGACACCAAGAAGTGTAAGTGTTACAGTGCTATAGTGTTACACATCATCAAGGTAACACGTCACTAAGTGTTACAAAGATGTATCTTCTTTATTCGATGGATGACAGGATATAATTCTAATGACAATCATTCCTGTATATCACTCTATTCATTTTAGATTACTTTCCAATTTGAATTTCAAGGCAAGAATGATAAACATGCTATTTATTATATTAGGAATGAATTAATTCCAATTACAAATACATTAAAACTGCTTAGTGTTTATGAATAGACACGCATTTAATATAATTTCACGCAATAAGGTAAAGATGTGAAATAAATACCTAATGATAATTTGAATAGGTTACAATTAAAAAAAACACATAAATATATTTCAATTCTATGAAGAGTTTCTCAAGTTCGATATTTTCTGGTAATTGTTATTGTATCTTAAATAAAATTTAAAAAATATCGAACATCTAACTTCCCTCCAAATAGAAAAAGGCAACATTCCGTGACTGTAGTGCAAATATTTAGCGTTACACAACACCGAGGGTGGAGAGAGTACCACTTTAGAGTTTTAGAAATTTAGAGGGTAGGAAAAGGGTCTAAAGTATCACTTTAGAGGTTAGAAAGAGGGTCTAAAATATCACTTTAGAGGGTAGGAAAAGGGTCTAAAATATCACTTTAGAGGTTAGAAAGAGGGTCTAAAATATCACTTTAGAGGGTAGGAAAAGGGTCTAAAATATCACTTTAGAGGGTAGGAAGAGGGTCTAAAGTATCACTTTAGAGGGTAGGAAGAGGGTCTAAAGTATCTCTTTAGAGGTTAGAAAGAGGGTCTAAAATATCACTTTAGAGGGTAGGAAAAGGGTCTAAAATATCACTTTAGAGGGTAGGAAGAGGGTCTAAAGTATCACTTTAGAGGGTAGGAAGAGGGTCTAGAGCATCACTTTAGAGGGTAGGAAAAGGGTCTAAAATATCACTTTAGAGGGTAGAAAGAGGGTCTAAAGTATCACGTTAGAGGGTAGGAAAAGGGTCTTAACTTTAAAGTGTCATTTCCAACAAGAGGGTCTAAAGCATCACTTTAGAGGGCTGTAACTCTACCCCTCTCAAACAGCCCTCTCCTATCAACACAAACATGTTAGTTACATTTCAGGACTGAAACCGTTAGGAAGAGAACCTATAACTTCTTGGGGCTTAGGGTAAGGTACGAGTTGTCAGACGGTTACACATCTTCGATCATTTAAAAAAAGTATATAATGATATCAACTTTTATTGTAATTCGTATCCATGATATGTTCAGGTATCATGGATACTGTATTGTTCATTGACAGAGAGATACCAATTCAAATAAAATTTAAATAATAATTGATTATTTTATATGAGCGATAATGTGGAACTGTCCGATAATTCGTAACTTACCCTAGTTAAAAGATAATACGAGAAAAAAATGTATTCCATTATAATACAATTTGGAGAAATAGAACATAATTACATTAAAAAATGACACTAAATGTAACTACATTGTAAACAAATATGTTCATAAGTGAATAAATAAGAACAATAATAAAAACCAAATTCAAACATAATATAAAGTTAAATGACTATTTTTTACTCCATGTCTATAGGGCAGGTATAATTACTTATAAATCACTAATTCTTTAGTCCTTTATAATTTTATAATCAATTTATATAAATTCCGTAAAAGATTTCTACATCTCAAAAAATTCCATGAATATCTAAAAAAAAATCTAAATCGATTCTCAATAAATTGAATTCAAATTTCCCCAAGATTTCTAAGAATCATCCTAAGTGCGTAAGTACGTGTATGTATAGTACACACATATACACATACACGTGTAGAGTACGTACATGTGTACTGTATACACTCATTGAGAAAATTAGTGGGTAAAAAGTGGTCATACTCTGGACTAGTAACTGCATTCCGAGTACTGAGGCTGTCTGAGGTAGGAATGCATTGCGTAAAGTCAGATGGGGTTACTTACCAGTATTCAGACAGTTACGCATTTTCGGACACTTAAAAAAATTGCAATTAGTTATATTGTATAACTTTTGATATTCATGATGCTTGCGGGTATCATGATTTTTTTTTATAATTTCATAAATTATTTGATTTCTGTTTAATTTTAATTTTCTTAGTTATTATATTAATTAAAATAAATATTAATATAATAGGTACCTAGCTTGATAATGTTTCAAACAAACTGAGTTCATGAATTAGCTACATCAATTTAAATACCGGTAACAATACGTTTTTACTAATTTTAGAAGGTATATTTATTATTTATTTTGAAAATAATATTTTAATGAATGGAAAAGAAAAAAAGTTAATTATATATTTTCTTAATTGAAGCTTATTTCCAGAAGTTAATAAAAAGGTTTACCTTTGAGGTTTACCTTTAAGGGTAACAGATAAATGGACGGGGTGGTACATCCGGTACCTGTAATTGGTACACAACCCTAAATTAAAACTAATACCACTGGTAATTCAATAAGTAGTTACTTGCGGTGATGGTACATATGCACCACTCTTTGTGGTGATGGTACATATGCACCACTCTTTGTGGTGATGGTACATGTGCACCACTCTTTGTGGTGATGGTACATGTGCACCACTCTTTGTGGTGATGGTACATGTGCACCACTCTTTGTGGTGATAGTACATAATGCACCACTCTTTGCGGTGATGGTACACAAGTTACTTTATCTATTATCATCACTTTCTATGCCTGTTTTAACTCTCTATTTTACAACATTGAACATCAATAAACATCTGAACATTTACTGAACATTATGAACATTTACTGAACATTATGAACATTTACTGAACATTATTGGTGCAATCAGTAGCAAGAATTGCCCTCAACTGACCTTGTCTATTAGATAATTTGTACTGACATCTAAAATCAAACACTCTACCTATATTCTTATTATTTTTCTTAACTAAAGAAAACTCTATTTTTTTATTATTACAAGTACATTTCCAATGGAATAGAAAGTTATATATATCTTATATAATAAAATATAGCTACCATATATTAAACAAAGGACTAATATTTTCTTTGTTCATTTCAGTACGAAATAATTGGATTATCTTTGTGATATTTAAAAACAAACACTAGTTAAATATATATAACTTATAATATATAGCATGTTTTTTTTTATCAAAATCGGAGATTGTCACAAAAATAATGTATATACTTATTAATAAAACACGAATTTTGATAATCTATCATTTAAAAAAAAATTATGTGTAATCAATTTATTAAAATAACTATTTTTTTATTTAATCACTTAAAAAGTAGTATTGTTGTAAAACAGAAAAATAACGGAATTTATAGAGCTGAAAAATAGGGGGAGGAGGTGATTGATTATTTTAAAAAATATCAAAGCAATAAAATCTTTAAAGGGAAATCATAGAATAAAGAATAGAAATAAATGTTTAACTTTTTTTAAATTTCATCTCTTATAACAAGAATATAATTATCAGGTAAGTAACATTGTGTTATTTACATACGGTATATAATAACGAAATAAGAACACTAAATAGTAAATATCCATTAATTTATACCTATAATATTATATACACTAAATGTATACTGTATATATTAGTCTTTATTGCCTATATGTCCCCAATACATTTCACTGTCCAAACTAACCTGCTCTACTTACGCAAAAAAGAGATGGTATCGAGAAAGGTATGGGAGTATCGGTTACTTAGAAGTATCGGTAAAAGGTATACAAGTATCGGTTACTTAGGAGTATCAGTAAAAGTATAGGAATATCGGTTACTTAGGAGTATCGGTAAAAGGTATACAAGTATCGGTTACTTAGGAGTATCGGTAAATGGTATAGAATTATCGGTTACTTAAAGAGTATCGGTAAAAGTATAGGAGTATCGGTTACTTAGGAGTATCGGTAAAAGTATAGGATTATCGGTTACTTAGGAGTATCGGTAAATGGTATAGAATTATCGGTTACTTAGAAGTATCGGTAAAAGGTATACAAGTATCGGTTACTTAGGAGTATCAGTAAAAGTATAGGAGTATCGGTTACTTAGGAGTATCGGTAAAAGTAAAGGAGTATCAGTTACTTAAGGAGTATCGGTAAAAGTATAGGATTATTGGTTACTTAGGAGTATCGGTAAATGGTATAGAATTATCGGTTACTTAGGAGTATCGGTAAAAGTATAGGAGTATCGGTTACTTAGGAGTATCGGTAAAAGTATAGGAGTATCGGTTACTTAGCAGTATCGGTAAAAGCATAGGAGTATCGGTTACTTAGGAGTATCGGTAAAAGCATAGGAGTATCGGTAACTTAGGAGTATCGGTAAAAGTATAGAAGTATCGGTTACTTAGGAGTATCGGTAAAAGTATAGGAGTATCGGTTACTTAGGAGTATCGGTAAAAGTATAGGAGTATCGGTTACTTAGCAGTATCGGTAAAAGCATAGGAGTATCGGTTACTTAGGAGTATCGGTAAAAGTATAGGAGTATCGGTTACTTAGCAGTATCGGTAAAAGCATAGGAGTATCGGTTACTTAGGAGTATCGGTAAAAGTATAGGAGTATCGGTTACTTAGGAGTATCGGTAAAAGTATAGGAGTATCGGTTACTTAGCAGTATCGGTAAAAGCATAGGAGTATCGGTTACTTAGGAGTATTGGTAAAAGTATAGGAGTATCGGTTACTTAGGAGTATTGGTAAAAGTATAGGAGTATCGGTTACTTAGGAGTATCGGTTACTTAGGAGTATCGGTAAAAGTATAGGAGTATCGGTTACTTAGAGAGACATACATCTACTTAATTAGTAGAGCTAACATACTTAGGTCTCTGAAGTGATTGAAAACAACTACAGGTAATTTATTGAATAAAATTATTTAGAGAGAATTGTTTCTATAGCTTTTTTAAATGTTCTTTCGAATGAACATAATTACGACCGTGTAAAAGTACAATGTACACGACACCGTGGCGCTAAATGTACGAAAGTGCACAGTTTTGATCTCTTTTCAGTAGCGCCGGTAGCTGTTAACTCTTTGATTTTGTGTACATCCTGAGAAAATGCCTGAGGATAGACTCACTACTGCCTGATGTGCTGAGAATAACATAGCGGTGGGCAGGAAGGGGTTAGAGATGCGCTGCAATGCTATACCTACGAGTAATGGTCACTGACACCTTTGGAAGCTGCTGGCGATACCCTCAGGTGTATCTGTACCCCCTACAGCCTGCATTACGTCAAACTGATGTTAATTAAATGGAATAGATAGGGATGCTGGGTAGGAAGGGGTTAGAGAGTGCACCGAGATTGAAATACAGGATAATATACAGGCACACACAGGATAATATACAGACACACACAGGATAATATACAGGCACACACAGGATAATATACAGACACACAGGATAATATACAGACACACACAGGATAATATACAGGCACACACAGGATAATATACAGACACACACAGGTAATATACAGACACACACAGGATAATATACAGGCACACACAGGATAATATACAGGCACACACAGGATAATATACAGGCACACACAGGATAATATACAGGCACACACAGGATATGTATGTTCCGCGCCATTTGCCGACTTGCACAATCTCGAGAATCCGTTGCGCGTTTTCAAATCCCTTTAACCCACCAAGGCAAAGCTTGCATGGATACCTCCATTAATTATTATGAAATCGAATACTAATATATGTGTGTCGGGGGCGTGCCGCCTCCCGAATCCCCCCTACCAGTTCATTAAACAATCATGAAGTGTGCAGTGCAACAAACTAGCGGATATAACAAACTACATCACGGCCATTCAAGTTGAGAGTTTAAAAGTAATCTTCATTTATATAGAAATATTTTAAGATTGCTTTGAAGAACTCAACAAAGAAGACAAGAAATAGATGACAACTACTTTGAATCTCTCAATATAAATGGCTGTTATGTAGTTTGTTGTATCCGCTTGTTTGGTGTACTGCACACTTCAGGCTTGTTTAATGACCTGGCAGGGGGTTTGGGGTAGATCCCTCTTATACAATTACTGTATATACAAATAAAATGAATGCATATTAACGCACGTTCGTCATAACGTGGTTTAAAAGAGCGCAGCGCATTCTTGAGATTGTACAAATTGGCAAATGGCGTGGAATACATACACTTTACATACAGACAGTCACGAATCCAAATCAGTGTACAGTTGCTCAAACTGTAATATCTTTTACAGGCGACAGTGCTCTATTTTCTCCAATTCGCATAATAGATAGCAGGTACCTTAATAGACAGTATAGGTACCGCTACTGAAATAGAAAAGATGTACTGCTGACAGTACTACGAGTCACTCTATCAAACCTATAACATATTTTGAAATAGGTACTCTAATTACCTAATTTACAGTCTAACGCTTTATTCCCATTATCAAAAGGGTGAAATAAAACACGAGTATATGTAAAGTCAATATCTTCAATTCGTTTTATAATCATATCCTCATTTTTTAATAAAATAACAACCGGATAAATCCTTTTACTTCTTTTCCCGGTAGTACTTTTTCAATTAGTGACCAGGTAACGCTACCTAACACACTCATGAACGCACGTACATCCATTTTAATTTTTAAGGTTGTAAATAGTTTGGATAGATGTACCTACTCCTGTGGTTAAAAATTATAAGAGATACACCAGTGAGAAGATATTTAGTACCTAAAAGTAGGAAACGGCTTTTTAACGTTTCCGAGAATGTGTCCGTCAAGTTTTTTTAAATTGACACCCGGTGAGACGGTGACGACGGAAAACAAATTAATTAAATATAAAACCTAGGTACCTACGTGAAAACAAAATAAAAATATTATATGAAAAAAACATTGAAGATACTTGGTTCTAAATTTATTTTATTTTTCATAATACTATTTTTTTTCGAGTATTCGCACGTAAATAGGTAGGTACCTAGGTATATACAATATTTAATATTAATCTGAAAATATTTATGATTTGAAACTTTAATTAAAATTAATATGTAAATTATTTAATAGATTGAGAATATACTATCTAAGTATATTCTCAATAATATTAGACAAATATAATATTTTAGGATTTCCATATGAGTCATATAGTATATCAATAAAAACAAATATTTAACTTACCAAAAGATAGATTGTATACAAAGTCCGTCAGGTAAGTTTGCATTTACAAAAACATCAGTTTAATTTATTTAACAGCATATATTATTTGACACAACAATAAACATTTGCAAACACGTTAACGTTTCCATTCACTGACTATTAACTCAGGAGCTGTACACAACCACTCACTACACTGACTTAATTTCGACTGCCTGTTGTTGAAATAACACTGGCGAGTATTTTTGAAAAAAACTGGTACTGGATGAGTGTACAGCGCCACCTGGTTATAAAGTATTTAGTATAATTCATGTTACTAGATTCTTTCATACAATTTTAACTAAATAATAATGTATGAAATACAGTTATACACCTATTTAAACCATGTTGTATAGTGACGAAATATAATATGGTCATGTAATATAAAATTTGTTGGGAAAAATTTCGGAATTTCATTTTATTGAGTGCTATATTTTTTCAATGGAATACATTTTTTGTTTTCTTTTGACTGGTTTTTCAACATACGTGGAAATTTTGATGAAACGTTAGGCACAATAGTGACCTTGACCAAAATTTTGTTATTACCTATATATACCTAGAAAGAGATGAAAAACGTATTGTATGTACTCATATATCATTTCACCTTCCAAAAATTATTGTGGAAATTAATTAATAATACCTATTATTAACTTATTTTAATTCAATGAATATTATTTTTAATTTACATACTATTTTCAATTAATTTGGTAAATATATTTTATAGTATTATATAGTGTTTAATTTAAATTACAATTATAGTTTTCAATAATTAAAATATAATAATGTATTTTATAATATAAATTCATCAATACTTAACTTACTATAAAAAAGGTATATATTTTTTTTTTTGTTAATGTTCAATCTTTATCTTGCTTAGAAAGTAAATAATACTTTGTAATAAAATATACAAACATTTATAGAATGGATATATTCCAGAATAAGTAATATTTATTGTATGATTAGAAAATTATATAAATTATATAGTGAAGTAGCTAGGTATCTTATATATTTTAATTGAAATATAGGTTGTAATATGAAATCGAATAATCATCATTCACTTTAATGAACAAATAATTCAATTCTAGAATATGTTTCAAAATACACAACCGAATTATTATAATCAATAATCATTTTTTTATCATTTTAAATCGTTTTACATCATTTTAGATAGTTTAAGATCATTTTAGATAATTTTAAATAATTTTAGATTTTGTTAGATCATTTTAGATCATTTTAGATAATTTTAGATCATTTTTAGATCATTTTAGATTTTTTTAGATTTTTAAAGATAATTTTAGATCATTTTAGATCATTTTAGATAATTTTTAGATAATTTTAGATTTTTTAGATTTTTTTAGATCATTTTAGATCATTTCAGATCATTTTAGATTATTTTAGACCATTTTAGATCGTTTCAGATAATTTGAGATATTCACACATCATTTAAAAACGTTATAGATCATTTTAGTTTATTATAGATCATTTTAGATCGTTTCTTAGATCATTATAGATCATTTTAGAATTCAGATCATGTTAGATCAATTTAAACCATTTTAGATTTTAGATCACTTGACATTATTTTACATCATTTTAGATCATTTTAGATCGTTTAGATCATTTCAGATCGATTAGATCATTTTAGATCGTTTTAGATCATTTTAGATCGTTTTTAGATCGTTTTACATTGTAATTACCCTCTGCACGAAAAGTCGTGATTGCGCTTCTCGATATTCAATTTTTTTGTTTCCATTCAATAATTTCTGAGGCGAGTGACTATTATTCCAATCGTGAACCTGCTGAATGATCAATTGTGCTTCAATTATTCTTCTAGAAATTCTAAATGTCATCATATAGGGTTAGTTTCGAGTTATCGGACGGTTCCACATTTTCGATCACATAAGAAAAAAATATTTAATGATTATCATTTAATTTTTCTTCTTATATGGTCGGAAATGTGGAATCGTCTAATAAATCGAAATCTACCCTAAATCCTGAACTTAATTAAAAATATTCTTCAATGACAATCTATTTTACAACAATATCAATTTTTAAGAATAAAATAATAGCTGAGTAGCTTTTCTGCATCCATTGCATGATGTGTTTTTTTCATGTTTAACTCAACCAAATAATGGCAATTCATTTTTATTTATAATATAGTTAGATAATATTTGTTAGATTGTATTATTTATTTTGTTTTCTAGTTCTTTTACTATAAACTTTGAACTTATAATTAATTTTGATTAGTGTTTAATTGTAGGTAATAATTTTGTATTTTGCATTTGTATTATTTTGTGTTAGTCTTAATTTCTTGATGGACATTGATTCTTACATTTAACATTTTACCCTTTTGGCTTAAAGGTATTGGTATTATACTGTGATTCACACTATATAACATGGATCAGGCCAGCACTTTATTGTAATTGAAAAGAACACACCCAAGCAATACAAGTCAATGGGGTCCATGTGGGCACCAGGTTGACAAATCGTATTGGTACTGTGTGTTTTTTTGCAAAATGGGCCAACATGGTGACAGCATGGGCTGTTATGTTGAAACCATCTTGTCCCAAGATGTTGCCAATATGTTAATCAAGTTTCAGGCATATAATGTTGACAGGCTATATATTAATCAGATTGACTCAATAGGACAATTCATTGGGATGGATTCGCCACATGGAACAGTTGGAACCAACCTTCTCCCAAGGTAACATTCCATAAGAATGGAAAACCACCTTATATCCCATGTAAATTCTAAGCTTCTTTTCAGTCTGCCATCTCTTGCCCATCTAGTACCCATGTTGGCACAATGTGGCATGGTTGCTTCAGATATAGTTACAATGAAATAATTCAAAATTCTCTCAGTATAATTCTCTTAAACTGTGATGTATATTGGGTAAGTTACGAATTATTATCGGTCGGTCCCTCATCTTCGAGCATTTAAGAAAAATACTATACATCAATTATTATTTTGATTACAGTATTTTTACCTCTATGTTGCCACCCCTCAATTACAGCATGGCAAATATGGTAAAGAATCTACCTAACGTTTGCAAGAAGTAGATAAAGCCATTACCCTTAAATTTTTTCATATTTTTCATTGAAAAAAAAAATATTTAATCCATATTTAATTTGTTTAAAATAAATTCTCTCATTTTTAATCCCATTTAAATGTTTTTCTCAAATTAAATACAAGTAAGTTTCCATGTTCTACATAGTCATGCTCTACCTAGCCATATGTTCTACCTAGTCATGATCTACCTAGCCATGTTCAACCTAGCCATGCTCTACCTAGTCATGTTCTACCTAGCCATGTTCTACCTAACCATGCTCTACCTAGCCATTTTCTACCTAGCCATGTTCTACTTAGCCATGTTCTACCTAGTCATGATCTACCTAGTCATGTTCTACCTAGCCATGCTCTACCTAGCCATGTTCTACCTAGCCATGTTCTACCTAGCCATTTTCTACCTAGCCAAGCTCTACCTAGCCCTGTTCTACCTAGTCATGTTCTACCTAGTCATTTTCTACCTAGCCATGTTCTACCTAGCCCTTCTCTACCTAGCTATGTTCTACGTAGCCCTGTTCTACCTAGCCATGTTCTACCTAGCCATGTTCTACCTAGCCTTGTTCTACCTAGTCATGTTCTACCTAGCCATGTTCTACCTAGTCATAATCTACCTAGCCATGCTCTACCTAGTCATGCTCTACCTAGCCATGTTCTACCTAGCCATGTTCTACTTAGCCATGTTCTACCTAGCCATGTTCTACCTAGCCATGCTCTACCTAGCCATGTTCTACCTAGCCATGTTCTACCAAGCCATGTTCTACCTGGCCATGTTCTACCTAGTCATGATCTACCCAGTCATGTTCTACCTAGTCATGATCTACCTAGCCATGCCCTACCTAGCCATGTTCTACTTAGCCATGTTCCACTTAGCCATGTTCTACCTAGTCATGATATACCTAGCCATGTTCTACCAAGCCATGCTCTACCTAGTCATGTTCTACCTAGCCATGTTCTACTTAGCCATGTTCTACCTAGCCATGTTCTACTTAGCCATGTTCTACCTAGCCATGTTCAACCTAGCCATGCTCTACCTAGCCATGTTCTACCTAGTCATGTTCTACCTTTAAATGACGTCACACCTTGCACAGGTGTTATGAAGTATTTCGCAGATGTGTTAAGCTCACAAACTTACTCCTACTGTAATTTACATTTTTGAGCTTCTGAACTTATTTCTGACTTTTATTTACTTGATAAATTTGAAATATTTTTTCAAGTGAAGCTTTATAAGTCATTATTGATTTTTAGTTTATTATATCAATACATTTTTTGTTATTGATATTAATATATGTTTTGTTATTATTGTGACCAAGCCACTTAGTGCAACCAAGCCACTTATTGTAACCAAGCCACTTATTGTGACCAAGCCACTTATTGTGACCAAGCCACTTATTGTGACCAAGCCACTTATTGTAACCAAGCCACTTATTGTGACCAAGCCACTTATTGTGACCAAGCCACTTATTGTGACCAAGCCACTTATTGTGACCAAGCCACTTATTGTGACCAAGCCACTTATTGTGACCAAGCCTTAGTGCGACTAAGCCACTTAGTGCGACCAAGCCACTTAGTGCGACCTGTCAGTTAGTTTCTTTCTTGAATGCCTTTTCCTCAGCAGCATCTCTCTCATTGTCCCATCCATCTTCCCTCTCTTCCCCATCCATCTTCCCTCTCTTCCCCATCCATCTTCCCTCTCTTTCCCATCCATCTTCCCTCTCTTCCCCATCCATCTTCCCTCTCTTCCCCATCCATCTTCCCTCTTCTTCCCCATCCATCTTCCCTCTCTTCCTCATCCATCTTCCCTCTCTTCCCCATCCATCTTCCCTCTCTTCCCCATCCATCTTCCCTCTCTTCCCCATCCATCTTCCCTCTCTTCCCCATCCATCTTCCCTCTCTTCCCCATCCATCTTCCCTCTCTTCCCCATCCATCTTCCCTCTCTTCCTCATCCATCTTCCCTCTCTTCCCCATCCATCTTCCCTCTCTTCCCCATCCATCTTCCCTCTCTTCCCCATCCATCTTCCCTCTTCTTCCCCATCCATCTTCCCTCTCTTCCCCATCCATCTTCCCTCTCTTCCCCATCCATCTTCCCTCTCTTCCCCATCCATCTTCCCTCTCTTCCTCATCCATCTTCCCTCTCCTCCCCATCCATCTTCCCTCTCTTCCTCATTCTTCCCTCTCTTCCCCATCCATCTTCCCTCTCTTCCACATCCATCTTCCCTCTCTTCCCCATCCATCTTCCCTCTCTTCCCCATCCATCTTCCCTCTCTTCCCCATCCATCTTCCCTCTCTTCCTCATCCATCTTCCCTCTCTTCCTCATCCATCTTCCCTCTCTTCCCCATCCATCTTCCCTCTCTTCCTCATCCATCTTCCCTCTCTTCCTCATCCATCTTCCCTCTCTTCCCCATCCATCTTCCCTCTCTTCCTCATCCATCTTCCCTCTCTTCCTCATCCATCTTCCCTCTCTTCCTCATCCATCTTCCCTCTCTTCCCCATCCATCTTCCCTCTCTTCCTCATCCATCTTCCCTCTCTTCCCCATCCATCTTCCCTCTCTTCCCCATTCATCTCAATCATTTCCTCGATTTTCATTCGAAAAAATCTTCTCGTTGCAAATAACACCATTTATTAATAGATGGCGCACTCAGAGAAATTCTGATGTACCCAGGTATTTCGAGTTCACCCTATGGCTTTGTCTCTAGAGCTAGACACTTTAGTGAGTTCAGTGCATCAAACTATAGTTTGGAGATGCATTTAGTGCATCAAACTATAGTTTGGATGCTCTGAAGTGCATCGGTTCGATGCACTTTAGTGTCTTAGCTATTTGTTTGTTAAAATGATGAGGAAAGAATAATTTACTCATCATTTTAGCAAACTTATATCTAAGACACTAAAGTGCATCCACTTTAGTGCATCCAAACTATAGTTTGATGCAATAAAGTGTATCGCTTATTAAAGGCAAAGCCGTAGGCTGAACTCTAAAAAGTTGGAGTTGTTTATTTTTCTTAGTGTGAACATCAGAACATGTATGCAAGTATGTAGTTTAACATTTATTTATATTTATATATTTACATTTATTTAGAAAAATGAATATATGTAGAGTAAATGTTGAAGGACTCCTCCAAACAAATTGTTTTATAATTTTAATAAAATAGGATTATGCTTCTTATCATTTTTCTGCTACCCAGGAAATTTGCAGCGTATTTTTAATTTTATATGATTTTAATTTTTTTTCATAATTTAAACTCTACAATATCCGTTTTGTTCCAAATTTCTTATTTTCAGTCTGAAGAAAAATGTCTTCAGACTAAAGTTCAACACAGTAAATGTCTTTACTAAAATAGTTCAACACAGATTATTAACAAATTTAAAAGCAATCACAGGAATCCCCCGCTTTAGTTACCAAATCACAACTAAGTTTAATTGCCAAACGGAAACAAACGGGAGGTAAAGTAACAAGAAATTTATAATTGTCACTCCTTGATTATATATCTCATTTTCTATGAGTTATAATGAAAGAAAATTTGTTTTAGAATTAGAGTCACAGTTTATTGTCCCTATCCTATTAACTGTGGGTAAAGTACTATATATGTAAGCCTATTATCAAAGTGTTTGTGACTGTGATGAAATTTCAAAAATGTGAATTTATTAAAGGTTTTAAAATCCAACCATAGCTTAACTCTCACTCAGCATAGGCGAGTAATTAATAGATACTTAGACTTCTATAATTATTGTGTTACATTGAACAAACAGCAATTTTATGATCTATGAAATATTTTTGGAAGAAGGGTAGCGTCAACGGGGGCATTGCCCCGCACTTAGTGAACAAGTCCAATTATCTCTAAAACTATTACAGATAGATAAGATCTGTATGATACAAAAGAATGAGATAGTCACTTATTTTATACAAACAAAACGGCTTAGCCTTATGACTAATGAGTTAATAGTCATTCAACTTTTTGAATGGTGCGGGCAATAATCCCGCACCATTCAGGGAATTATCCCGCACAGCAGGGTAATGCCCTGCAGCCCTATCAACTTGGAAACTAATAGATCAATCCAAATTTAAATAACACCATCGTAAAGAGCAGCTTCTAAACTCTTAGAAACAATATTAAAAGTACGTTAATACAACACTTGGAAATAGCGTCATGTGTTTGATCAAGTAACACCTATGAAAGTTAAGAGGCTCAATATTGAGCCACCTGAAAATATAATATTTGAGCTACCTCAATATTGAGCCACCTGACAATATAATATTGAGCCACCTGAAAATATAATATTGAGCCACCTTAATATATTGAGCCACCTGAAAATATAAATTGCGCAAAATTTACTATTACGAAAAAGTTATAAGTTTAAATATACTTCAAATATTGCACAAACATCAGAAAATAGTTTTCTGTGAAGTCAGATTCACGTTACAGACAAGAGCTTATTTTATATTACGTTTTCTGTTGGTGCATAAATACTCCTGCATAATAAAAGTTTAGGCTGGCATCTTTTCGCACATACACTACACACTGTATGTACACACCCTACACACTGTATGTATACACACTACCCACTGTATGTATACACACTACACAATTATCTATGGTTATTATATCTTATCATGCTGAAAATTCAACATTTTATAGTACTGTAAAAATGTGGGATAATGCCCTGCATATTTTTTTCATGCCGGGCAAAACCCCGAAGTACTTTGTTGCCATGTAGTCAATTTTTGGCTGACCTGAAACAAAAAAAGGTAGAAAGAATATTAAAGTACGATAATTAACCTATAATATGTCACAAATGTGATCAAATTTGATTGAGAATTGTGGATTCTGCAGCAAATCTTGCAAAATTATCTTATTATACGAATGCGAATGTTTGGTGCATAATTGTATGGTGTCCTATTTAAAAAAAATATTTTGAAATACTTACCGAAACCTAGCATTGATAATTTTATTTGTCCTGAGGGTTGAAAATCGGTTCTTTCCAATGCCGTAAACAGAAATCTAAATTTCCAAACAGTTTTGTAGATAGAGGGGGGGGTGCGGGGTAATGCCCACACATTCCAGGTGCGGGGGAATTACCCGCGTTGACACTACTAAGTTTCAAGTTATTGGTACGTTGTACATTTTCGGGCACGCCCGAAAAGTAAATATAATAATTATAATTATTATTCAAACTCTATTCAAATTGGTATCAGGAATACCAATTGAAATAAAAGTTAGATAATGATTAATATATAGAGATTTTTACGAGTTCGAAAATATGGAACCATGCGATAACACTGAACTCACCCTAAAATGGGACATGTTGAATTTCTGAACCAATTGCTTCTAATAACCTCATCTGGTTTTTTAATTTTGATGTTTTTGATATATAGTTACCGTGAATTAATCACAAAAAAATGTCTCCGTTTTCTATGTCTACGAAGAGTACTTATTTCGAGACATGACTGAAAACATTGCACTATTCGGCCAACGTTGGCAAAGTAAAGGCACGGTCGGACATTGGCACGCCAGTGCTATTACACACTGGGACAATCTAGCTATGGTAAACGACACTGGGCCAACGGTTGCCAAACAGCACTGGCCAAATGAAGGAAGAAAACATTGGTTAACCAATCCAGTGATTTTTTGATGTACCAGTATATTTATCATACTGGTCTACAGGATCAATTTGGCAGTTATCGCCAGCAAATCAGAGAGGTTAGGTGCAAACGATCTCTTCCAACTTTAATCACACCAAATAGCCAATTTTAAATCCTCAATTAAGTATATATTTCATATTGTAGCCGTTTCTGGCAATTTAGTATAAATGGGCCTGTTAATATAATGTGAAAATAGAACTGGCCGTAGACATGCATGGCATCGGCAACGTTAAGTATTGCTAGTGCAAATAAGTCGTTTATACGTTGTTACACTATTCAGGGCCGGTGGACATCCGTGAGGTTGGCCAACATCGGGCCTGTGCTGGCCCAATACGGCAATACCTATTACCTACATGGCTACATCAAGACCGGCATGACAGCGTTGGCTCAGAGTTTCGTTCTGAATTGGGCCAACGTTGGCCCAACATTGTAATATTTAGGTACTGGGATAATTATCCGAATTGTAAGCTGCTTGCAGAGTTATGACCCTAGACCCATACACGATCAATTTTTTCGTCAATGAAAATTGATATAAATTTATTTGACGTCAATGAATTGCCAGAAAAATTGACGGAGTGTGTGGGACATTGACATCAAATTCATTTAAACATTTCATTGAATCAATTCATTGACAGATCAAAAATCCTTTGATATTTTGGTATATTGATGGGTTTTCAATAAAATTGAACGTGTGTGGGCAAAACATCAAAATATATATCAATAATTTAGTGTTTTCCCAGAAATGAAAGAATTTCCAGTGGCTAAATATCGCAATATTAAAATACTGATCGAGACTTGCATATAGAGAATCAAAATGAAAATTGAAGTAAATCATTGACCGTCCGTGTGTGGGCAAAGTAGTTTTTTTTTTCAAAGTGACATCAATAAATTTACATCAATTCATTGACGAAAAAATTGATAGTGTATCGGCGCCTTTAGTTCTATAATATTAAAGGTCCTCTCCAGGCTCCGGGAAAAAAATGAGTTTATTACATAATATTATGAAACTAAGGTCTACGATCATTATTCTGCAAACTGCATACAATTCGGTTCAGTATATATTTTATTATTTTTTTTTAAAGTTTTATAATACTTTGTGAGCAACATTTGAGCGAATCACTAATCTGATGCTCAAGAAGAAGATTGTACACTCTTTGTTTTGATTACAAATTTGAATTTTATAAACAAAACATGCGTTTTCGGGCTTTATTTTAGATATTAATAGTTTCCGAAAGTATATAAACGTTTCTATTATAAGTTCATTCAATTTTATACCTTTACAAGAATATTAAATGGAATTATTAAACCTAATACCTAGTTGGCAATCAAAACAAATGGTGTACATTCTTTTTCTTCAGCCTGAAAATTTCTTTAATTAGTAAGTCGGAAGTAAAATAGGTTTCGTAAAGTTTTGATTATAAAAATCTTTAAAAGCATATAAAATAAAAAATATGCTACCAAATTCGATACAGTTTGCAGCAAAATGATAAGAAACATTAGCCTCGTTGAATAAGGCAATAGAAATATTTGCTTGGAGGGGACCTTTAAGTAATGAACTCATTTTTTCTCGGAGCCTGAAGAACACCTAAAATTAATAAATAAATGGATCTCGGGCACAAACTGGTATACTAGCTAGTACCTATTCTAATAAAATAGAGGGAAGACATTTTATAGTAAGCTGTATCTAAATTTTTATTTAGATGTACCTTTTCTAGTCATAAGTAATGAATAGCTACCGACAAATATTAACTATACAATCAATTTCCACATTAATATATTATAATTTATAAATATACAAAAAGTGTCAAAAAAAAATTTCAAATTCTATTATTTGGTAATATCCTAGTTGAAAAGGATTATTGACAGCGTATTTCAACTAATTACATTTTGATTAATTAAGTAGTTGTAATATATAATATAATAATATTATTAAACAATAACTCGCCTTTGAATTTTACAAGACTAATTTCGTTCCGAGTTTTAGATTTACTCTTAAGGACATTACAGTCCAGGAAATGGTTTCTACTTTTGCATCCGTTGTGTACAACTATAAATAGCATTCGTGTATTTCTCAGGTGACTATTTGTTTTTATTCCCTATTCTTTTTAAAATATGGTGTTTGTTATGAATAGTTTTCCAGTCTGGTTTGAATTTTGAAAGGGTAATATTAAGCTTTTACCGTAACCTAGCCAGAGGCCCAGAAGTATAAATTAGAAAATATTAATAAATTATGAGGTAGGTATGATATCTAAGTTCTAACTCTTGAATTATTAAGATTTGACTAGTTTCTAGCCAAAGGCTTTAGTCCCTATCTTATTTAACTATGGAGTACCGACTTTATGCATCTAATTGTTATATTTAATTGGGAACCATCAGTCGATTGTTGCACGTTTGAATGATAGGTATGGATTTTGTTAGTTCATGCATCTAATTGTTATATTTAATTGGGAACCAATACCATCAGTCGATTGTTGCCCGTTTGAATGATATGGATTTTCTTAGTTTATGCATCTAATTGTTACATTCAAATTTCAATAGAGCAACAATCGACTGATGGTCGACTTATTAAATATAAAAAAGTATTTTTATAATAAAAACAAAACAATTAATTAAATGAATAATTTAATAAACAAAGAAAACCTGTATCATTCGAACAAGTAGAAATCGATCAATGGTTCATGGTGATGGTTGCGCTATCCCAGTCTGCAGAATATGGAACATTTTTCCAAGACTCTCTGCGGGAGTTTTTGATTGAATTTTAGAAATTGGAGATCTATGTTAATTAATTTCTATGTTACCATTAATTTAGCTGCGAGAGATTTTGAATTAATTCCTATGCTACCATTAATTTAGCTGCGGGAGATTCTAAATCTGCTGCTGAGAGACGAGAGTCAGAGAGCAGCTCTCTCTCAAGTCTCAATTTAAAGTCTCTGCGGGAGAAGAGACGCATTCTGCAGACTGGGCGCTATCGATTGATTTACTCTATAAAATGTGCCAATTTGAACTACAAACTAAAAAAAATCATATCATTCGAACGCGCAGGAATCAATCGATAGGACAGCCATCGATCGATTTCTGCGCGTTCGAATGATATGATTTTTTTTAGTATACGCTATAAAATGTGCCAATGGGCAATTTGATCTAGATACAAACTAAAAAAATCATATCATTCAAACGCGCAGAAATCGATCCATGGTTGCGCCCCAGTCTGCAGAAACTGGTAGAGTGTTCATAGAGATCTCTTATTCTGTTCGTAGCAAAATTAATGTAAATATAGGGATTAATTTAGAAGTGTTTGTAGCAAAATTAATGTAAATATAGGAATTAATTCAAAATTGTTCGGAGAGATTATCCCAAATATCTCACATATTCTGCAGACTGGGTTGCGCCATCGATTGATATACGTTATAAAATGTGCCAATTTGATCTACAAACTAAAAAAATCATATCATTCGAATGCGCAAAAATTGATCGATGGTTGCACTATCGATTGATATACACAATCAAATGTGCGAATTTGATGTACAAATTGAAAAATATCATATCATTCGAACGCGCAGGGATCGATCGATGGCTGCGCAAACTGTTGATCAACACCAGTCTGCAGAATGTGTCTCTTCTCCCGCAGAGACTTTAATTAGAGAGAGAGCTACTCTCTGACTCTCGGCAGCAGATTCAGAATCTCCCACAGCTAAATTAATGGTAACATAGGAATTGATTCAAAATCTCCCGCAGCTAAATTAATGGTAACATAGGAATTAATTCCAAATCTCCCGCAGAGATCTCCATTTTCTAAAAGTTCATTCAAAAACTCCCGCAGAGAGTCTTGGAAAAATGTTCCATATTCTGCAGACTGGGATCATCAACAGATTGCGCAGCAAAATCAGTCGATATTGCAGATCACTCAAACGCGCGTGACATATATATAGGAATTAATTCAAAATTGTTCAGAGAGAATATCCCAAATATCTCCCATATTCTGCAGACTGGGCTAAATTGTTCACCCAAGAATTTGCAAGAAATCCTATGTTTTCATGTGTTTTGACTTCTGCTCTCAATTCTCATTTCAGATTTCTCTGTCTTCTCATTTACTCGGTAAATTACTTGTAATGATGTAGCTAAATATATAATATATTATAGCATAATAGCGCCAATTGGTAAATAATTAAATATTAAATAACTAAGGTAATTTACTATCAGTTTCACTTATTGTTATTTGTTAAATTGTTTCCCTATCTCAGAGTCTCAGACTATCTGTTGTCTCGCTTGTCTGTTGAAACTTGAAACTGATAAACTGTTTTCCTACGCTGGAGGCAATTTGCAAGGTTGAAAGAGCCAACTCAGATAAATGTGGCGAAAGGCCCAAAGATAGTGACCAAGACAAAATTCCATTAGAGAATCCTCTATTTTGTCTTTACTTTAGTATTTGCTCTCAGTGAGTTGGTAAAATGACTAAACTCCAAAATTGGTCACATGGTCTAAAGAAGTGTGAAACTATTATTCAATCATTTTACTTTTTACTGAATCTTGTACTATTTTATTTATTTATACTAGCAAGACCCGTGGAAATTCCGCGGGATGAGAATCAACAAGAATGTTCTGATATAACTGATTATAAAAAAACTCCTATTTAGACAGAACATATGAAACGCAGTAAATGTTTTTAGTAACATGCTTCTTAAAATAATATCCTTTGTATTTAATTATCTTGGTCACAACAAGTACTCGATTAGTACCAGCTTTATGGGGCAATATTGATCTAATGTATGTTTAACCCGTTTTGTGACGGACACACCGACTGATACGGCTTATTTTATTATAGTGTATAGATTTTCCCTTATAAATAATTTATTGGAGACATAATTTGGTTTACACCAACTTTATGAGGTTCTATTGATAGAACGTCTGTTTAACGTATTCTGTGACGGACCGACTGACGGATATTATCGGTTTATACAACATTTTTTCTAAATCAAGTTAGATTTTAGCTCCACAGTTTCTCCCCCCACACCCCTTGACTTCCCCCACCTTCACTTCCTCCACCTACATTTCCCCCACCAATATTTCCTCCACCTTCACTTCCCTCACGTACATTTCACCCACCTTCATTTCCTCCACCTACATTTCCCCCACCTATATCTACCCCACCGTCACTTCCTCCACCTACATTTCACCCACCTTCATTTCCTCCACCTATATTTCCCCTACCTTCACTTCTTACACCTACATTTCCCCCGCCTTCACTTCCTCCAAGTACACTTTCACCACTTCCACTTCCACCACCTACATTTCCTTCAGTTACACTTCCACCTTCTATTCTTCACCATATACACTTCCACCATCTCCACTTGCCACAAATTCACTTCATCCATTTTTACTTCCTCCAAGTACACTTTCCCCACCTACACCTCTCCCACCTACACATTCCCGACCTATACTACTTCCATCTTTACTTCCCCCATCTTCATTTCCCCAAAATTACTATCCCCCACATTCTCTTCAACCCACCTTCCCTTCCCTCACATCCAATTCCCCAATTTCATTTCTCCCACTTTCAATTGCCTCACGTTTTACTAAATATAATCAAATTGTAACACACAATGAAAATAAGAGGTTCAAAATATAAAAGAATTCAATACGATGTTTAGTTTGTGGTATCATGCTGAATTTGCTTATATCTAATTACTGAAAGCGTAACGGACGTACTCACTAAGGAAGGAACAAGCAGAATAATAATATGATACGTTATTGTTTGAGGGATAAATGAATAACTATTCAACGAATTCGTTACCATATATTATATATCCACAAAGCAATAATTGTGACGTAAACAACAAAGTTCCCCAATTTACCTTTCATTTTATGTGAAAACTAAAAACATAAATAAAATGTAAATTTAAAAATTTAAAAGGAAATTCAAGAGTGTTTCTGTATTTGCTTAGAAAATATTAAAAATGTATATCCTTGAAATCAGCATGATCTTGATATAGTAGCTACTTTTAATGCAAATTAATTTACCTGATATATATAAACCTAATTCATTGAACTCTCCCCATTTGCTAATTTCCCAATGATCTATGTTACATATGTTTGAAATCAACATTATCTTATTATTATTCTTTTCAGTTTTCATATTGAAATCTTAATCAATCTATCCAAGAAATCTAAGCTACTCTTAAATCTTAATCTCTTATCAAACATTTCATGTTGGAGGATGTCAATATATTTTATGATAACACAAACAAGAAATCAGTTTAGTCGCACAATAAAAAGTATATAATATATATCAGTCTGCAGGATGTGGGAGATAATTGGAATATCCTCTATCAACAATTTTGAATTATATGCTATATTTACATTAATTTTTACTATGAACACTAGAAGATAATTTAATCATTTATAGAAAAAATGTATTCATGTAATAATATATTTCTTTTTATCAACTTGAACTCAAGTATCATCAAGATTCTTTTTTCACTACTATACTATGAAATTGTCAAATATGTTCTAGAGCAGTCTGCAGAACACGGAGATATTTGGGATATTCTCTACAAATAATTTTGAATTAATTCCTATATTTATATAAATTTTGTTACAAACACTTGTAAATTAATCCTTATACTACATTAATTTAACTGTGAAGAGAATAGGAAATCTCTGCAAACACTTTCCCTTTTCTGCAGACTGGGTTCAAGAGAGCAGGTTTTGATATTTTTTCTCATTTCAGCCTAGCTGCATGTGGGAGAGTGTTGGCAATCGTTGCTCTCTGCCTTTCTCCAGCTGCATAGGCCCGACAGAGGAAGCGGATGAATTGCTGGACAATATGGCACGAATGCCTGTTATTCTCAATGTTTATGATATGGTGAGTAAAGTGAAAGATGTTGATAGGAAGATGGCTACCGTCACAACAAGATAGTATCTGTATATTATATCAAAGTTACAAGTGGTAAAAAGCTGCAAGTAGCTCTTTTGTTTTCAATATATGATAAAAGTTGTGTTGTTTCAAATAGCTTGATAATATATTTGCTGTATTTTGAATACTTCTTACTCATTGTAATTTAACTATTGAAGTCCTTGTAGCTAATACCTTGGCTAATGGTGTTCATTAGCTGATACATTTTTTAGATGTAATAATATTACCTCTCTATTTTTTATTCTATATTTATAAATGTTCCCTTTTAATATTGATACCTCTAATACTCCTCTTCCAACTCCTCAGTACTGGACCAATGAATACACTTCTAACCTTGGACTGGGAGTTTTTCACTCTGGAGTAGAGGTCTACAGTACAGGTTAGATAGCTACAGTACAGGTTAGATAGCTACAGTACAGGTTAGATAGCTACAGTACAGGTTAGATAGCTACAGTACAGGTTAGATAGCTACAGTACAGGTTAGATAGCTACAGTACAGGTTAGATAGCTACAGTACAGGTTAGATAGCTACAGTACAGGTTAGATAGCTACAGTACAGGTTAGATAGCTATAGTACAGGTTAGATAGCTGCTCTCAATTTCAGATTGATTTCTGTGGATGTTAAATTCACTGTTAATTTAATAGATGATTATATGAATATCTGACCCCCAGGGGCTCTATCCTGAAGCTGTCTGTGGTGAATGGAAGAGAAGGGGGGTGGCGTCCCTTGGGCCCCGAACTGTTGTAATTTGGATTATGGATTGTCTTTTTTCATTTTCACCATGTTTATCATTTTTTTAACGCTACTTGCAGTTTTAGAGGATAGCGCTAGGGTTATGCTCTTCAACTACGAGGTCTTAGAATTTTGTGTTAGGTAGGCTCGTAGGTTTCATTTACTATCACCTCTTCATTTTCCTCTTCCATCCGTGAGTGCAGCAACTGGTGCTTGTGTCCCGTTTCGTCACATTCCTTGGTAAGTGACTGTATTCACGGAGTAGCTTTTCTGCATCCATGAGCATTGTCACCGACGGTGGTAAGTGACTTTGTTCATGGAGCCACTTTCCTCTCTGACTGCTTCTTCCAGTCCCTTGTATTTAATTTCCTTTTGACGTCAGCGATATGGCCTTTGGTTCCGAAGCAGACGTTAAACCCCCTAATAAATTAATTATGAATATCTGAACTCGATTATATTACAATCATTAAAACAATTAGCTACATCGATCAGTTCAATGCTTGAAATAGAAGAAATAAAATTATTAGTTAATTATTTAATTGATTTCTTTTATTTAGATTATGTTATTTTTTCCAATGATACATAAGCTAATCTATCTATGGAATATATTTAGTGCCTTTTTAAATTGTCTATTTTTAATGTGTTGATGCTGAATGTAACTTCAAGGTCCTGTCCATCCTTTTATCATATCTGTTTATTATAACTTTAATCCATAATTAATCATTCCTTTTGAGTCCATATGAAATAGTTAGACTTAAATTACTACTATGTCTATATCCCTCTCTTCATATTTCTCGTTTGTTTCAGAGTTTGCCTATGGCGGTCATCCCTTCCCAATCTCGGGAATATTTGAAATTAGTCCACGAGATGCTGAAGATTTAGGAGAGCAATTCAAATTCAAGTGAGATGCTCTAAATTCTCTTTTTGGCCAACTGAAAATGAATTTGAACTCTTTATTTGTTTACTCATGATATTAGTTGAAACTATTTATTTTTACTATTTAGGAATTCTTATTGTTGAAATGCTTTGCCTAATTTGATCAGAGTATAAATTGTCCTTTTCTCTCTTTACAGACAATCTCTACATTTAGGTTACACAGATTTCACAGAAGAAGAAGTAAAGAGAATAGTGACGGAGTTAGGCAAAGAATATAGAGGTGACAGGTACCACCTCATGAACAAAAACTGCAATCACTTCTCCTCCTCCCTCACTCAAATATTGGTGGGCAAAGAGATTCCCACATGGGTGAACAGACTGGCATACATGTCATCCTGCGTGCCTTTCCTGCAGAAGTGTCTGCCGAAGGAATGGCTAACTCCGATAGCTCTGCAGCAGAGCATAGAGAGGCCCATGGAGAGTGGCAGTCAGAGCCCCTCCTCCCCCCTCTCGCACAATCACCCCGCATTTCAATCCAGCACCACACCTTCGTCTTCCAGCTCCTCCCTCTCCAAAGAAGCTAACGGCAGACAGCAGAGCGGGAAGTCCTCAAAGCTGTCGGGGGGTCGGTACGGCAGCTCGGCACACACCTCCTCTCAGAACTCTGACCACAGGCATGGCTTATAACGTTAAAGCCATCGCGCTAAATGTTCCCTCTTCACTATTTTTGATATGGCACTGTTTTGTATGAGTTAGTTACCTGATTAACCACCTGTGGCAGTAGGTGGCGAGTGCACTTCCTCACCCTAGTAAATTAGTAAGAAAATGACTACAAATACCCCCATCCAAAGCCCAAACTGATAGTGAATAAGATTTTAAATACACACAATGTAACATAGACCATGAGAAATAATCTCCTCCCAAAAGCCTCAACTTCATTAGACATGTTAGAAGATTTTCTATGAAGATACATGTGGAAGTATTCCCACATAGCTAATTCCCAATGTAACGGCTTTTATGCTGATTCCAATTGATTCCTGATTTAAACGCCACTGTGCACAATGCAGTTGCTTCAACTTGAGCAAATTCAACTGACATTTCAATGTGATAAATATTGTTTATGATTATAAAGCACCTATTTGGTCACCAATTGAACTTCCTATTGAAGGTAAGTTTGTACATTCATCACCAGACACATCTGTTCATGGTCATAGACAAGTTTCTCTCAAGAGGTGTGTAAATTTCAGAACCTAATTTGCAATGAAAACTACAGTTTATCCTGAACTGGAGAACTAACCATTCATACCTAAAGTGTGTGATTCATACCTAGCTGGTGTGTGATTCATACCTATATGGAGTGTGATTCATACCTAGTTGGTGTGTGATTCATACCTATATGGAGTGTGATTCATACCTAGTTGATGTGTGATTCATACCTAGTTGATGTGTGATTCATACCTAGCTGGTGTGTGATTCATACCTACATGGTGTGTGATTCAACCTACATGGTGTGTGATTCATATTTATATGGAGTGTGATTCATACCTACATGGTGTGTGATTCATACCTACATAGTGTGTGATTCATACCTACATGGTGTGTGATTCATACCTACATGGTGTGTGATTCATACATACATGGTGTGTGATTCATACCTACTTGGTGTGTGATTCATACCTACTTGGTGTGTGATTCATACATACTTGGTGTGTGATTTCTACTCAAAAGTACGTTATATAAGGCGTGTATCAAAGAAGTGTATCCATCTCTTTATTCAATAGAATGATATTCAAAGTTGAAGATGTTTTTAGATTTTATTCTTCAGACAAGCTCTAGAGTACATTAGTTAGGTGTTAGGCCTTGTAAGTGTGTGTAGCGTTGCTATTATCCTCTTCATCTAGAAATAGTGCTTTATTACTATGAGTGTAGATATTATTTCTCATTTTACCTCTTCCAATCTATCTGGAAACTGTCTATTGTGGATGCAAGATAGTACAGAGTCACCTAGCCATGAACTGTTGTAAATTGGATTGTGGATGGTCTCATTCCATGTTATTTTGTTAGTGTTATATGTTAACATGACTTGCAGTTTTAGAGGATAGGCTGGATACTAATAACAAAATTCTAGTTTATATGTCAGGTAGGCTTAAAATCTTCCATTGTTATGAACTTCAGCTCTCCTATCTATGGGTGCTATAAATAAGTCTTTCTGATTGCACAACGTAGCTTTTCTGCATTCATGAGCTGAAAGGATAAGTGACTTTGTTCATTGAGCCACTTTCCTGCTGACTTTTTAGAAGTCCCTTGTATGTCTTTTGATAGTGTTTCTGTTGCAAAGTAGATTGCTTTACCAATGGGTATTTGCCAATCACTCCTCTCAATCGTAGCTATTTAAGAGACCTGTTGACTGTTACAGTAGCTATACTATTAAGGCTGCTTCACACATCACCGATATCCGTCCGGCACGTCACCGGTCCGTCTCCGTCTCTCTCCTCTCGGTGATTTGGTGTCGGTGAAAAAATGTATCGTTACTTTAATTTCAACAGACATATTCACACAGTACCGGTTCTCCTCAGTGATAAAAAATCACTGACCGGTGACGTCCCGGACGGATATCGGTGATGTGTGAATCAGCCTTTATGCTACTATTCGTCACCAGTGAAGTCTATGGAAGAGATGCGTACAAACTAGGACATCCTTGGTTATATATTACTTAACTAGGGTAAGTTCTTAATTGGCGGTCAGTTCCATATTTTCGGACACTTGAGAAAAAATATATAACAGGGTAAGTTACGTATTATCAGTCGGTCTTATCATGTAAGAAAAAACGATATACAAATAAATAATGATTATTATTAGATAGCACTGAAATATGATAATCATTTGTATATCGTTTTTTCCTGAATTTGTAGTACGGAATGATAAATTTTTCGTTACTTACCCTAATTATTATTTTATTTTAATTGGTATCCCTAAAGGAATCATGAATATAAATGAAAATTAAATAATAAGTATATATTTTTTTTTATGTGTCCGAAAATGTGGAACTGACTGATAATTAAGAACTTACCCTACTCATTTTCTAGCTAGGCCTACTTAAATGTTTACTATGTACTCAGTTGAAGACTATTTTATAATTTCTTAGCATATTTTCCTTTATAGTTTTATTGTTTTGTGATAAAATAATTTTGCTTCTTTTTAAATAATACGCGCATGCCATTGTGTTCATTTAGATCAAATATTTGTTCGCTATAGGAACTTTATTTCTTTAGTGATTCCATTGATTTTACATCATTTTTTTATGATTGCTTATAAAATGTAGTTCTAGGATGATATTACTGATGTGAAATTGATAGTTATTATTTTGTAGGGAAATTTTTATAGATGATGAAACTAAGTCTTTTTATATTGTTTATAAGTTTTGAAAAATAATGCTAGGTATTTTCTCGTTGCTCTACAGTTCAGTCATTCCAAAATTACATCACTTTCAATTATTGCTCTCTAAAATTAAGTATTACTCCCAAAATATATTTTCAATCCTTATTTTCTTTCTCATTTTTTTTGTCCTCTGGGACTCTATCCTGAAGCTGTCTGTGGTGAATGGAAGAGAAGGGGAGTGAGTGGCTTCCCTTGGGCCCTGAACTGTTGTAATTTTGATTTTCTTTTATGTTTCTTCAACTACGATGTCGTATATTTCCTGTTAGGTAGACTCGTAGGCTTAATTTACTATCACCTCTTCATTTTCCTCTTCCATCTGTGAGTGCAGTCACCTGTGTTTGTGTCCCTTGTAGTCACATTCCTTGGTAAGTGACTGCATTCATGGAGTAGCTTTTCTACATCCATGAGTATTGACACCGACGGTAGTAAGTGACTTTGCTCACGTAGCCATTTTGCTTTCTGACTGCTCCTTCCAGTCCCTTGTATTTAATTTCCTTTTGACGTCAGCGATATGGCTCTAGGTTACGAAGCAGACGTTAATTAATCCTCAGTTTTTTTTTATATTTAGCTTATTCATACATTTTTAACTTTAAATTTCTCTACCTTTATAACTCTTAGTAAACTCTGAAGGATGTTTTCAAACGCTTAACAAAGTAAACTATGTCTAAAGTTCATCTGTTTAAACGGTATAAACTTATATAGTCTGTTTAGAAAAAAGGCGCAAAATATTAATTTTAAGATAATTATGGTAGCTACGACTCGCCCTTTAGGGCGTGCCGTACACACGTAATGCTTTTTAAGTCTTTCCACCAGACTTTTTGCTAAGCTCCTCCTACTTTTTCCACAAGAATATAAGAAAAATCGATATAATTATTATTTATTGCAGTTGGTATCCATGATACCTGTAGGTATCATGGATACCAACCAAAATAAATTATTATCATATCTTTTTTTCTTATATTCTTGTGGAAAAAATAGGAGGAGCTTAGCAAAAAGTCTTGTGGAAAGACTTAAAAAAACCTACGTGTGTACGGCCCTTTAAATATTAAAAGGTACATTTTCCTTTCAAATCATTTTTTTGTTCATTCACTGGAAATTTCCATTAGGGTACGCTCTGAGATATTGAACTGTTCCACATTTTCGATCATATAAGAAAAAAATTATTATCTAACTGTTATTTTACTTGGTAACCATGATAGGTATTTTTTTCTTTTATGATCGAAATTGTGAAACAGTCCAATAACTCTTACCATACCCTAATGTTCTTGATTGAGTTGAAATTGCTTTAGAATTTTCTTGCTTAGTTTGATAGTGTACTAAAGAACATAACACTGCCATAGCTAGCTATTACAGTTCACAAGTCCATAGTTCACAATTGTACAGAGTTTATTTTTATAGTAGTGTCTGGCTTTGAATGTGACATCTGCAGTAGTTATTTGTTCTAGTCTGACCAAACACCTTTAAACTCATAGTCGTAATTAATGTATTAATTCAATGAAATATCTCGGGTTAAGGATGCTAATTATATCCTCTGGTAAGTTACGAGTTATCGGTCGGTTTCACATCTTCGGTCATATAAGAAAATACGATATAATGATTGTTATTTAACTGTTTTTCTTTCTTATATGACCGATAATGTGAAACTGAACGATAATTCATTTAAATCCACTTCTACACTTAAATTATAAATTTACGTCAGGGAATTTGTCCAATTGGATGAAAAATTCCTATTAATATTAATGAATGAAAAGCCACTTCATTAAATAGTGAAATGGTATAGTAAGTAAAGCTCATCTTGTCTATGAACCTCTAATAACTCTTTTCATAAAATAATCTGTGGCTTCTACTCTGAAGTACCTTGTTACATTCTATTTAGATACTCTGTTTTATTACTATGAATAACTAACTAAATATTAAAACAGTCTTGTATTTTTTTTATATAGGTTTAATTTTCTAAGTTATGGGACGACTCAATGTTTTCAATCATGTAAAAATAATATTCTATTATTCGTATCCACGATACCTGCAGGTATCATGGATACGAATTAAAATAAAATTTTAAAAACAATTAGGATTTTTTTACATGATTCGAAAACGTTAATTGAAGTGTCCGATAACTCTAAACTTGTAACTACTGAAAATAAATTTATATTACTTTTTTCAATTGATGCAATCTAGAAAAAAATGTAAAAAATCTAATTCATCTTCAGAATTGAATTTTTTTTGTTTATTTTAATCAATATAATTGAAACTTAGATTTTAACACTGCCATGTAAATATGGTTTCAAATAGAATTTCTTCATTTCTACATCACAATTTTATTCTGCTTCTCATGCTGATGTCAAAGGTTCTTTCTACTTCTCATGCTGATGTTAGAGGTTCTTTCTACTTCTCATGCTGATGTTAAAGGTTCTTTCTACATCTCATGCTGATGTTAAAGGTTCTTTCTACATCTCATGCTGATGTTAAAGGTTCTTTCTACATCTCATGCTGATGTTAAAGGTTCTTTCTATTTCTCATGCTGATGTTAAAGGTTCTTTCTACTTCTCATGCTGATGTTAAAGGTTCTTTCTACATCTCATGCTGATGTTAAAGGTTCTTTCTACATCGCATGCTGATGTTAAAGGTTCTTTCTACTTCTCATGCTGATGTTAAAGGTTCTTTCTACTTCTCATGTTGATGTTAAAGGTTCTTTATACATCTCATGCTGATGTTAAAGGTTCTTTCTACATCTCATGCTGATGTTAAAGGTTCTTTCAAGGCACTAATGATGTTAATTCCTCATCTAACTTACTACTGTAAATTACCATAACTTCTAAATAGCACAACTAATCTTTACTGGAATATAGCATGATTTCTAGGCTAGTCGATAAATTGTGTTTTATTAATAAGTTTCTTGGTGTTTTTATACATTCAGGCAATATATTTTTCGTGAATATATTGAAAGGTATTTTACTGAATTAATATGAACATCTATACGTGTTTGATACGTTTGAACAAGTTACAGTGTTTGAAACATGTTACAGCGTGTTTGAAATATGTTACAGCGTGTTTGATCATATTTCAGCGTGTTTGAACATGTTACAGCGTGTCTTAACACGTTACAGAGTGTTTGAACAAGTTACAGCTTGTTTTAACAAGTTACAGCCTGTTGTAACAAGTTACACCGTATTTGAAACATGCTACAGCGTGTTTGATCATATTTCAGCGTGTTTGAACATGTTGCAGAGTGTCTTAACACGTTACAGAGTGTTAGAACACGTTACAGCGCATTCTAAACATGTTTCAACGCATTCAAACTCTTTTCTATTGGATATATTTAAGACTATACGTATTCTTATTGTGTTTCTTCTTTAAATCTTTTACTGCTGTAAATAGTAGCTTATGTATAAAGTAGCTCTAGTTGTTCTATTTTCTTACGTAGAACACAGAGGTGTTAGATTGCTGCGAAATGTCATGCTGCCTATTAAATGTTAGTTGCCTGGTCCGTACAGGGCATCACAAGAATGTTCAACAACACTTCATTATTTGTCTTCAAATGGAACTATTTTTATTATAAAGTTGTAAGATGTATTTGTTGTTTTCAGTTACCCTCAATATTTTATCACTTTGACTATGGATACCAAATCGAAACCACTGATAGGAAAAATAATAAATGATTACCTATTGATGACCTATTAATACGACACTTATGAAGTTTATTTATGATTTAACATCTATTATATGTATATCTGAAGGAGTGCTGCCCCCAAAAAAACCCTGCCAGGTTATTTTATAATCATGAATTGTGAAGTACTACAAACTAGCGGATACAAGAAATTACATAAAATGATAAGATCGAACGAGGGATTGCATAAAAAAGAAAGAAAAAATTATTTAGATGAGTTAAGAGTAAATTTATTTAATGATAATTTCTATCTTTATCAAAAAATAGAACTACAGGCAAGCCTCGCTATAAGTACAACTCAATTTAGTAAAAGTGGTACTTATTTTGAGTCATGTTTCGAAATAAGAACTGTTCGTAGGCATAGAAAACGGAGACAATTTGTTTGTGATTATTTCACGGTAACTAAAAAAACATCAAAATTATAATCCAGATAAGGTTATTAGAAGCAATTGGTTCAGAAATTCAACATGTCCTATTTTAAGGTTAGGCGCGTGTTATCGCACGATTCCATATTCTCGAACACGTGAAAATCTCTATATAATAATCAATATTCAACTTTTATTTCAATTGGTATCCATGATACCAATTAGAATAGAAGTTTAATAATAATAATTATAATATTTTCTTTTCTGACGTGTCCGAAATTGTAGAACCAACCAATAACTTGGAACTTAGTACCCTACTACCAAAAACATTTCATAGAGTTTAAAATTTCGTTATGTTAAATGTAGTACAATAATTATAGAAGTCTAAGTATCTATTAATTACTCACCTTACCTATACTGAGTGAGAGTTAATCTATGGATGGATTTTAAAATATTTAATAAATGCACGACTTTAAACTTTTTCATCACAGTCACAAACAATGAAAGACTGTATATTATTATTAATATGCTTCTATACATAGTACTCTAATAACTCTAAAACAAATTTTCTTTCTATAGCTCATAGAAAATGAGACATATAATCGAGGAGTGACAATTATGAATTTCTTGTTACTTTTACTCGCTTCAGTTACCGTTTGGTAACTAAACTGAGTCGTGATTTGGTAACTAAAGCGGAAGATGCCTGTATAAATAGCGGGGTACGGTCAAGAGCCCCCCCGGTCAAGAGCCCCCCCGGTCAAGAGCCCCCCCGGTCATGAGCCCCCCCCCCCCCCGGTCACGAGCCACCTCGGTCATGAGCCCCCCTAGGTCATAAGCCCCCCCGGTCACGAGCCCCCCCCCCCCCTCACTGTTTTTTTAATCCTTATTTACCTAATTAAACAAATGAAGAACTACTTAGATAGAAATAACTGAGAGTTGATAATGTAGTTTGTTGTATCCGCTAGTTTGTTGTACTGCACACTTCATGATTGTTTAATGACCTGGCAGGGGGGTTCGGGGGGCGGCACGCCCCCCGATATACATATATTTTATGTCTAATCAGTAATGAACTTCAAGAGTGTCAATAAGGATTAAATAATATAGGTAAATAAGGATTTAAAAACAGGGGGGCTCGTGACCGGGGGGGCTCTTGACCGGGGGGGGCTTATGACCTAGGGGAGCTCATGACCGGGGGGGCTCTTGACCGGGGGGGGCTCTTGACGGGGGGGGGGGGGGCTTATTACCTACACCCATAAATAGCATACAGAAAGATGGAGACCAAATCAGAGTCACTGATGAGAAAAATAATAGATACCTATCTATTGAATATATTTAATTATTTTTGGATAAAAAAGAGAGTATGTATACCTTTCTAGGCGATATAATTAACAGCAGAACCCTTTCCTAGTGGTTTTATTAATATTAGTTTTGGTCATAGCTATCAGGTTTGGGGAGAATTTTGTTTTCTTCAGCTTCCCATAGAATGAACTGCTTATTATTACTAACTTGCTTGTGGTTAGCTACAGCTTCTTTCCACGTGGTTAGTTTACTCGTTGTTAATTGTTAATGAAAACGCATACTCTCAATTCTTGCAACTTTTCTGCTAGTTCAATAGACAACATGATGATCGAAATATGGTCACACGGGGCGAGTTTACAAGCAGCTTTTTATTTCTCCAGCTTGTAGCTAGTAAACTAGCCTCGTTTAAACGTGGATTTTTTTAATTGCATACGCATTCTGTGTAATATTGATAGTTTCTTCAATGTGCACTGGTAACATAACTTAATTGTTAGGTTGGCTCTTATAAAAGGCTCTTATATTCTCGCTTAAGTTATGTAGCCATCTATGAGTGCTTATATGTTCCCTAATTTTAGTTACATTCCTTGGTGACTGTACTAACGTAGCAGTTTTTTACATCAATGTGCTTTAAATGACTGGTGTTCTACGCACCTCTACGTGCATACGGTGCATACGATAATTCTTAGAGCCTGTCGTGAGTGTAATGGTATTTATAATACCTCTCGTCCATTTTCGCCCCATTCCTCAATAGCTAATAACATGTAGTAGTTCCGGCCCACTTAGTAGCTTTTCTACATCCATGTGCTTTGGCAGACAGGTGATTGGTTACTTTTTTAATGTAGTAACTTTCATGTTTTACTGTTTCCTCAAAGTCCCTTGTATTTCCATTCTAAACATTAATGGTTAAAGGAGGTTATAGATGTAATTATTACTCTTTTCTAATGTTATAAAGCGTCACTTATGTACTGTGACGTATTGAATATGATAAACCATACTTGCATTAACAGTGACTTTGCACAATGAGCTGTTTAGTTTAACTTCCACATAATAGTGATTATTTATGAGGGCAACACTTGTCTTATTTATATACTTGCCTAGCATTAACAGCTTTTTAAAATTCAATAATCTTTTTATGGCAAAATACTGATACCTATCGATATGATTTGCTTATAATGAATTAAAACTGTGAATTTATTTATTTTCAGAGATTTTATTTCTAGACTAATTGCTAAATGCCAAAAAATTAACGTGAGGCATCAAGCAGAATGACATATTTTTACGAACATTTTCAGTGTGAAGTAGACCATCGGAGAAGTTGGTATTGTGCGCAAGAGTCTTCTTGGTTTTTTGGTGACGAAGCAGATGCTTCTAGTGATAGGGACACTCCATTGAGCTGTTGCTCTATGATGGACATTGAAATGGACGATGGTAATGTGCCGGAGATTTGCGATCAGGGTGCTCTGGATTTCGTGCCTCAACGAAGGAGTCTCTGCAATAGGCTCTTGCCTTACTCCGATCAGCTGGACCAGGAGATTGTCACTCAACTGAGTGTCATCAAGAAGAACCTAGCGAAGGCGCTCCTTCTCTCTGATGTGGATGAAGGGGCAGTGGAGTGGGTCTATGCCCTTCATAGGTAACTCTCCATTCTAATTAGAAATTATTCATTTATAGAAGAAACTAATTAGAGATGATAGACAAAAAGAATATGCAAAGTCATTGTATATTTTTATAACATGAGTTTTATTTTTAGATTTCAAATATCTGTTACAATTTGATTTTGTTTATTGTTGCCTTGTATTAACATTAACTTCAAAATGAATTAATTTTATCCTTAACAATTAAAAGTGCTCACATCATCACATGATTCACATCTTCTAATTTCTAATGATATACTAGCCTACCTAGTAATATCTTAAAACTCTTTAAATATAATAAGCTTTTGTCATCCAAGATTCCAAGTGAAATACTTCTACTTTGATTCACAAACTAAACTCCTCACTTCCACTTGTCACTTCACTCAATTTAATGATTTGTTTCTTCAGCTCTTTCTAAAGAATAAAAATATCTAAAATTTATTTATTAGGTAGTTACAAACTCTTATTTCAGTTTCAAGCTACAATCTAAAATTAACATAGGCTAAGTACTTAATTATCACTCAGTTCCACATTTTTGGTCATAAGATAAAACAATATAAAAATAATTATTTAAAAAGGATTGGTTGATTAAAAACAACCTACCTGGGTTTGCAGAAGTATTACATAACACTAACAGACAGTGTGACACTCTGTAATAATACTTTTAATATTGTTTTTACTTGCATGAATTCGGAATTTACCCTAAGAATTAATTGAAAATTTCAAACCTATTATATATTGTTATTATTGTATATTTTATGAAAAGTAAGCCAATTAATTCGCTTTAATGGAGATACCTATTTATACTGATTTTAATTTATATGAGAAAATTAATATTTTTTGCCTTTTAATATTAATATATATAATTTTAATATATTAATATAATATTAACTATTTTTATACTTATAATATTACCCAGGTGGCAGGCAGTGATTCATTATCTGCGCTTTAATGCTTCATCATATTACTATTATTACATAATTTATAATTACAATATTTCCCAGTCCTCAGAAACTGGTGAATTGTTTGTAGAGATCTCGTATAATCATATTCTGTTTGTAGCAAAATTAATGTAAACATAAGAATTCGTTCAAAATTGTTTGGAGAGAATATCCCAAATATCTCCCATATTCTGCAGACTGGCCAGACTGCAGAATATGGAACATTTTTCAAAGACTCTGCAGGAGTTTTTGATTGAAATTTAGAAATTGGAGATCTCTGTGGGAGATCATGAATTAAATCCTATGTTACCATTGATTTAGCTGCAAGAGGTTCTGAAACTGCTGCTAAGAGTCTGAGAGTAATTCTATCTCAGATTAAAATCTCTGTGGGAGAAAAGTAATTCTGCAGACTGGAGTATTTCCTATCTGCAATCTCTAGTGTTCTCTATTAAATCCTTTACTTAGCCCTAACTTTTCAGCAAAATTAATTTGATTTAATTTGTTTGCACAGGAAATGTTGAATGTTCCACATTCTGCAGGTTGGCTGTGTTTTGATAATTTAATTTTTAAAGCCTTCAGAGCTCCCAAGAGATTAATCTTTTCATTAGAATTGATACAGACTGCAGAAACTGTTGAACTGTTCTCAAAGATATCTATTTAGGATTCTGTTCTCAATAAAATACATGTAAATACAGGAAGAAAATATAGATTGTTAGCACAGGGAATGTTAATGTAGATGGTGGTAAATTGATCTATTTTTCAAAGTAGATAACTCGTATAGTACCTAATTAGAATGAAAATGAATAATTTTGAAGCTCTGTAGTCACTTGGTGAGACTGTAATTGCTTTTGGGCCCAAGGCCAGAAATATCTGATTTTAATTAATAATAACTATAGTTCATGGCTACATTATTATTTAGTAGAAAGTTTGTATTTGGTATGACTAAGATATGAAAATTAAATTTGCGTTTTATAAAAAATTGAGATGTAAAATACGTGAAATTCTTTGTATATACATATAATGATTTTTATTTAGGCTCTGTTGTTTTGAAGAGACAATAAAATAACTTAATCATTTAATAAGTAAACTCTTCCTTATAGCAATTCTGTGATTATAATGTAATAAAATGGATAATAATGCCAAGGCTGAACCTTGTCTATTTGATTGTTATTTTTAGTCTTGGTTAAATGTGTATTTACAAATTACTATGTAACAGATGTGAAAGAAACTGAAGTGATTAAGCAGGAGATTCTAGATAGCTGGCATAACAGAATTGGATTAAATTCATGATATAAATACCATCAAGTTCCAAGCTAACAATTTAAATAACGCATATTTGCATTTAAATAAATCTTATCAGACAACTTAGACTAGTGTGAGCACAGATTAGTTCTGTTATCAGACCTAATCAATTTTTGTTGTTGCCTATCAGTGCTCTAAAGAATTTTATGCAAAGATTGTGTTCATAGTTCTTCACAAATTTTGATAGCTAAATAATAAAATTTAGGTGATGTGTAATATAAATAAATTGCTGTACCAGCACAAAATAATTTCACATGATTGATCAATTGCAAAGAAGTCCTGTGAGATTTCTTACCTCCATAATAATTTTCTTATTTTTATTCATAATAATTTTCTTGTAATCATAAATAATAATCTTTTCATTCATAATCCTTTTCTTTTCCGTCATTAATTCTTTTCAACATGTACAACATGAAGTAGGATGACCACATTGTATGTTTATTCTCAATGATTATTGTTGATCTAGGTTGCATTTGAATGGTTTCAGTATTTTAGAGAATAAATGCCTATCTATAATTAATTTAGCTACCAACATTCTAACTGAAGACATTCTTAATTTTCAGATTCATCAAGCTATACAGCTTTTGTTTCTCCAAAGAAGATCACATTCACTTCATCAAGATCTTGTATGAGTTGGTCATAGCAGAGCGCCAGAATTCTATAGTCACTGTACGGTTTGCCCAGACTCTTCTGCTACTGCTCAAGTAAGTAATGTATTGAATACTCTTAACTTCTAATTAATCATAGTAGATTTAACCCTTTAGCGAGCCACTTTTTTTTGTTTTTCTGACTTTGAATAAAATATTTGATAACTTTTTGAGTTTAGACATCAGTGAGGATATAAAAATTAATTTGATGAGATATTTTTTTTTTATTAAAAATAAATTGAAGAGGACACATATGGACAGTTGGTCCAATGGGACTACTATATGAAAGGAGACACAAGTGTCCACCTGGTCGCTAGAGGGTTAACCATAATCTAAATGGCTACCTATTTTACGGACAGTTCCCATGACTTGTCTTTTCTGAGAAATATTGGAATTCTATTAATTTAAGTTTGATGATTAGTCTCTTGCTCCTTTAAATAGGTTTATGTTTGTGACTGATTTCATTTTGTACTTTCTAATGCAAGTTATTTCCCTAATTGAAAATATCTTTCTACAGGAAAGTATCACTTTTAACTCCAGATGACATAGAGTTAGGCTGGCGTCCACTTTACGATTTGACAAGCCGACTTTTCCGCAATGCTGCTGCTTTTAACAACATGCTTCGGCTGCCTGGGTGAGAATTCTTTGTTAAACTGTGGCATACATACCTACTAGCCACTTGGCAAAATATGTGACACTTTAAATAATTTCTCCATAAATATATTATAGTTGATTAACATTGATTTTATGAAGGACAAAGTAAAATTCTTTCAAGTTACTAGCATTCTCTTAGAGTTTCTCAATAGCCAACTCTTTCAGATACTTTGACTTGAATAGTTTTATTTTTGATCTTTAGCTAAAATTATGTTCCACTTGGCTATATTTATAAATTTGTGAAAAGAACTCTCAATATCAGTTTGGAGCTGTTGAAGGAGTCAAAAATATGAATATCTTTATGTACTTTCCTACAAAATTGACTTGATAATAAAGCTTAAAAGTTGAGGGTCTCTTTAATATAATGCTGTAACTAAGAATGTTGATGAAGATTATGTAGGTAACAAGAACTAATTTTTTGTACCTTATTTATTATTAGTTATAAGTATGATAATATAGCTACCTTTTTATAAGACTGAATAGCAAAATTGTGTTAATGTAATACTAAAATTCAAATGCTGTTAGTGTACAGAATTTTCATTAAATCATTAATTATTTTCAACAGGAATTGCGAATCCACAATCTACTCTGTGATCCGCCACTGCAGATCGTACTTCCCTCCAGGCAGTACGGAGGAGATACTAGAGGAGTTTCTCCCTCACCTGTGTCCTTTTGATGACGAGATGTCCCTTTACATCCGCTACTTTGAGATGTTCATACCAGTCACGACTAGACATAATGGCAACCCACCCAAACACCACCTTTGGAGACCTGTTCTGTTAGGTGAGATTGGGAGATAAAAGAAATGGTTAAAGCTTTCTGAAAATTGTTGGAGCCAGTTGCAACTTGTTGGAGCCAGTTGCAACTTGTTGGAGCCAGTTGCAACTTGTTGGAGCCAGTTGCAACTTGTTGGAGCCAGTTGCAACTTGTTGGAGCCAGTTGCAACTTGTTGGAGCCAGTTGCAACTTGTTGGAGCCAGTTGCAACTTGTTGGAGCCAGTTGCAACTTGTTGGAGCCAGTTGCAACTTGTTGGAGCCAGTTGCAACTTGTTGGAGCCAGTTGCAACTTGTTGGAGCCAGTTGCAACTTGTTGGAGCCAGTTGCAACTTGTTGGAGCCAGTTGCAACTTGTTGGAGCCAGTTGCAACTTGTTGGAGCCAGTTGCAACTTGTTGGAGCCAGTTGCAACTTGTTGGAGCCAGTTGCAACTTGTTGGAGCCAGTTGCAACTTGTTGGAGCCAGTTGCAACTTGTTGGAGCCAGTTGCAACTTGTTGGAGCCAGTTGCAACTTGTTGGAGCCAGTTGCAACTTGTTGGAGCCAGTTGCAACTTGTTGGAGCCAGTTGCAACTTGTTGGAGCCAGTTGCAACTTGTTGGAGCCAGTTGCAACTTGTTGGAGCCAGTTGCAACTTGTTGGAGCCAGTTGCAACTTGTTGGAGCCAGTTGCAACTTGTTGGAGCCAGTTGCAACTTGTTGGAGCCAGTTGCAACTTGTTGGAGCCAGTTGCAACTTGTTGGAGCCAGTTGCAACTTGTTGGAGCCAGTCATTCCATTAATTATTTAAATACTTCACTGATTGGACATTTTTATGAATTCCAAACAGTTACGGAAGCTGTCCAAGTTTTTTAATTTAGGTTCTTGCGTCTAATGGTTATTTTCTTGTCAGATTTGATTGAGAACAGTCCTTACTGGGAAGGTGTCATTCTACAGTTACTCTCCAGACTAGCCTACAAAAACATAGGCCTAATCGACTGGGAAGATCAACTGCCTCTCTTTTTCACAAAGGTCAGTACTCAGATTTTGTCACGGCTAGCCTGTCTATGGCTCTATTTAAAGAAAGCCCACCAAACAACGTCGTACTTAGATTTTCAATATTCATAGTATTGGTTTAACACATTCTTGATTTATGTTATCTGAACTACTGTTAGGGTTAGCTCCGAGTTATCAGACTGATCCACATTTTCGATCATAAAAAGATAAATATATAATTGTTGTTTAACATATTTCAATTAGCTATATTCTATTTTGTTAGGAGATTGAAAACGTTAATCATTCTGATAACTCGTATCTTACCTTAGGTACCTAACTAATAACTACTGGATGAAGTATTTTAGCTGGGATAAGTTACGAATTATTGGTCTGTTTCTCATCTTATTCTTGGGTCATAAAAGAAAACCTATACCATTTTTATATATTTTTTTTATGCTTGAAGATGTGAAACAGTCTTACAATTCGTAACTTGCCCTACCTATATATAATGGCTATACATATTAACTTAATCAATTGCATTGAATTACTCTTTTGTTTGCAGATACTAAAGAGCTTCAGGCTGCCTGTGTCTTACCCCAACTCTGATACTCGCATGGAGAGGTCCTTTGAAGTGAACAGCATTGGCATGTTCGTCGTTGCCAACTTGGGTGGAGGGAGTGCCACCCAGTCACTCCTAACGAAGCTGGTGGGTGTGGTAGAGAGCTACCTCCACCCCTCAAACAATGGACACTGGACTCGCTTAATCATGGACACATTTAGCAAGATAACACTGTACTTCAATAAGAGGTACAACAGAGAGAGAAGACAGGCAGATGATAGCAGTTGGGACGCAGTCATCCCTCAGGCCAAAAAACTCACTGAAGAGGACATTGACGCCTTTGTGGATTGTCTTTTAGGCCCCTGTCTCACTGCCATCTTTGGTAAAATGTTCATCTATGACGCAGCAACAGTTCTAGGTAGACTGGCAACCTTAAGACCTAGCCGTGTGATGCCAAAGTTCCTGGAAATGATTTACCCAGCTCTGGAGTCGTGTACTGAGCCAGAACGTCTCAACGCCTGTCTACTCCTTGCGAAGACAATGTCTCACACTCTCCTCACAGGAGGCACTGATTATCCTGAAGGTAGAAAGCACGTGCTGCCGATCCTGAAGCTGCTCCTCCCTGGCATAGATCACAATGACTGTGCCAAGGCAATGGGTACCTTCAGTCTGATAGCCTTGATGTTCTCGTACATACCAGTGGCGGACTGCTCTGCTGCTATTGGTCAGATGAACCTGACTGATGTTGAGGTGGAGTTGTGTCAGCAGTCAGCGGAGTTTCAGGACTACCTCCTCGTGCTGCTGGAGAGATGTTTCTCTCTTGTGGAGAGCTGCATTAGCATGCAGGTGAGATATTCAAACTAGAACGAGGGTAAGAATGTAAGATGCTGGTAAAAACTACAAACTAGAATAAGTTACAAATTATCGGACTGTACTACATTTCTAGACACTAAATGTTTAAAAAATAACGGGTCTTCTTTAGTAATTTATTACCCACTAGTGTACTTCCCGGTAAAAATAACAAGAAAATAATCCCGTTAAAGAATGATATTCATGATACATGGGAGTGAGCGGGTCAAAGATCATTAATAACTCGAGGATTATTGTCATTTAAAAGCGGCTGTGAAGGTATGCGCTCTACAGAGTACTAGTTTTAGTTATATATTTTCTTACGTGTCCGAAGATGTGGAACCTTCCGATAATTTGTAATTTACCATGTCTTCTAACTATCTGCTTACAAGATACAGATGATAATCTTAAATTATTATTTGATGAATAATTTGATCAAATTTCCATTTTAAATCAGTGTGCTTTAATTAAGCTAAATAAAGCAGGTGCTTTTATATTTTTTTAATCGAGTTTAGTTATTTTGGATATTCCTCTAATGTTACTAGACTTCATCACCTGAACTGTGCTTTTCATCCTCAGGGTTCAGTGAACCATCAGGCTAGAGATGTTGGCAGTTCTTCAAACATGAGTGCTGAGGAGATGCAATTGGAGTCTGGCATCTACATGTGCCTTCTCACTATCCTAGACCATTGCCACCCTGATATTGCCAAGGTACTGGTGGAGAGGATAGTTAACTACGCCATGAACAATACTCGGGAGGTGGATGTCTCTGGTAGACTCTTTGGGAGCATTTGCAGAGCAGCCAGTCAAACGCACCCTGACTTGATGACTAAGAGTCTCCTGCCAAGACTCTGTGACGAATTGGTGCGTTTGACATCTACAGAGTCGGCCTTGAATGACGAGTCACCAGACTCTGAGATAATGTTCAAAATACTGGTACTGAAAGAGACGTTGATGTTAAGGTCCAACTCTCCCTTCCTGGAGCATTTCCCTGTTATTGTGGAGGCACTGAAGCATTGTCTTAAAGTTAGGTCTATACAGATGAGACGCATGGCAATGTCTATTTACTCGAGCCTCCTGAACACTCTATCCACCACCAGGATATTGGATGAGAGGTGCGTGCCTTTCGAGTGGACTGCCCCCCTAACAGAGTTCCTCCCCATCAGACACTGGGGGGCACTCATTAATGGTGGCTGGTCTGCCATCGCCCCTAAGTGGCAAGAACCTGGGGAGGAGCAGAAGAAGGCCATAGAGCTCCTCTTCAACACTTTCCTTTTACCGGAACTGTCTAAATTAGACAGAATGGCTGAGGACATGACACTGCTAGACAAGGACGAGTTACAGCACTCGCTGCACTTGGTTCAGGAGAGTCTTGCTGTTGTAAGTGTCCTGCCCTTTTGGACTGAGGAACAGATAGACTTGAGTACCAGCAATGTGGACACTGACAGTCCCCAACTAGTGCTATCGTCTAACTCAATCTCAGTTGAGTTCAGTGTAGAGGGGAGATCGTCTAATGTACGCAAGGCAATTGTAGACACTATACTGAAACTAGGCGACTCCATGCTACTCTGTGACAGTGACAACACAAAGGCATACGAACACATCATCACTATACTCTGGACTGTACAGTCTGTGCATACGGTTAAAAGAACTGACTTCGATAGGAAGTGGAAGACTTTCATCATGCTGCAAAGAACACTCAGAAACAACATGCTGGGACCTAATCAGTATTGGTGAGACATGTGTACACTAATAGGGCAGACCATTAACTTCAAGAACATCTGACATTTATAGATTTAAGGGCCGTACACACGCAGGGTCTTCAAGTCTTTCCACAAGACTTTTTGTTAAGCTCCTCCCACTTTTTCCACAGGAATATGAGAACTATAATTGTTATTTATTTTTAATTATATCTTTTCTTTTATTCTCGTGGAAAAAGTAGGACGAGCTTAGCAGAAAGTCTGGAGGAAAGACTTAAAAAACCCTAATTGTGTACGGCCCTTAAGATTTGAAGTAATGAAACTAGTCTTGGTAATTTATTTAATTTAAGGATAACTTTTTATTTAAATTTCTGAGATATTTAACAGTAACTGTTTCTGTTTCAGGTACAAGATGCGCAGACTGATGCTGCAGAGAGCTTACTTGCAGCACTGTTCCCGTACAGTGGAGGCAATGGAGTGCATCCCTTTCACCACAACTAACAAACTCATCCTGGACATGAGTCTCAGGTTCAGCACCAGCAACTACAGTGGCGTGAGTGTGCATTCAAGTCATTTAGAACTGTTGATAGTGTGGCGATGCGTTGCAACCTGTTCAAGCATCAATTAAGAATTTTTAAGGCACAAAATTGTAAGAGAATCTTCTAAGTTACAAATTGATATAAATAATTGACTAGGTAGCTATACAAAGTTTTCTCTAGATGCTTTTGTAAAAATATTCAACATAATGAGCCTCTATCAGTGGTTCTTTAAGTATTTTTCTCGCACACCCCTTGCTTTCCTCAGGCACCCCCTGAGCATTGTATTGCATTGAAATAAATTGAAAAGCTACAATTAGAATATATTTGGTTACATGATTTGAGAGTTAAATATGCAATTTGAAAAAGTAAAAAATAGTTTTATTTTCATAATGAAAAATTATTTTTTTAGGTAAGGAAAATTAAAATCCATTAAAAATTAAAGAAAACCATATAATTTGTGATAATAATGAAGTATAATGTATTAGATTATAGTACAGAAGGAATAAAAGTTACAGGCACACAAAACGAGAAATCCCACACTCAAAGATGTAAATTTTTTTATCGAAAGCCACAATGATAATTAGGTGTTTATATCGGAAAACTCGTATAGTTTTATAACTACCTCAATTCGCAACATTTTGAGGAAAATATACTTCATGTATATTCTGCATGATATTAATAGCAAGAACAGAACTTATAAACAACAGCCATCTCATGCACCCCCTGTAAACAATCCATGCCCCAAAGGGGTACCGTGCACCCCCGTTTAAGAACCACTTCTCTATATGATTTACTTTCAATTTAATGCATAGAGGAGTAGCAGCATCTTTGTTTATATATTTTTTTCTAGTTAAAATTCTATCTGTGTTTGCTAACTTTCAAATTTTTTATTCTTTCACGTAAATGGCCACGTCGCTGAAGCGCCATGAATTCTGGATACAACTAATACTATTCTTTTTCACATTGCACTTATTGAGCAACTTTATCCTAATTTTTCCTTGTTAATTCTAGCATAATACTTTAGCTAACATATTCTCTTCACACAGGTGCGCAGGGGAGGTCAGAGACTGATGTGCAACCTCTTCCAACATTTTCCCAATAGTGTTACACTTCTTGTCGATCCAGTGCTGGAAAACTTAAGGCTTGATCCTGTGGAAAACCACAAGATCTTCAAAGGTAATCTTGACTTCCTTTCCATATTATGTAGCTCTTGCTACTTTCGTGAACTTGATAGGTGTGGTGAGTTACGATTTATCAGTCTGTTGCACATCTTCCATAACATTAAAAAAAAAAGCTTTTTTGTAGCTAGCATGGATACAAATTAAATTACAGTAAAATATGTAGATTTTTCTTATGAGTTACGAATTATCGGTCGGTTTCACATCTTCGGTCATATAACTTATCCTACATGGATATATATTCCTTCATCATTATTTGCTAAAGTCTCGAGTAGTAATCAAATCATTATTAGATTTTAGACTGTATCGTTAGCTTCGGTTATGTTACAGATATATTTTGAGGACATGGGTAATGCATAGCTATAACATTTAGGTTATGTTATTGCTGTGAAAATGTACGTTTCTACACCATGTCCCCCTTATTTTGTAAGCCATGATTCACATTTTTAATTTACCTAATTTTGTCCCTAAGGTACAATGTTCGTCTTGTTGGGAGTAAAGGCAAAAGGCATTTTTCTGTACCGTGACTGGAGTGTCATAGCGAAGGTTTGGCCAGCTGTGATAGCTGCCAGACACTCGGAAAAACCTTCCATTATTCAACTCTTCGCCCTGCTACAAGAATCCCTCAAGTATTTCGACATGATGGCTATCGTGGTGAAAATATCCGATGGCTTGTTGTCGCTTGGCAAGAAATTGTGTACAGAGTGGAATGTGGAGGTGTCTGAGGAAGAGATAGAAAGATGTGCCAACAAACTGCAAGTGGCTAATAAGAACAATCTAGCAAACTACAATAAGGCTATAAACTCCCTGGTGAATATCTTTGAGAATGAGAATAACACATGGCGGTATGAGCACCTTACAGTGTGCATGCTAAGTGTGTTTGTGAGGGTGGATGTTGAGTTTCCACCTGCAGGTGTCAGAGCAATGGTGAACTCTCTAATCCACAGCAACATTTACGTTAGAACAGTTGCTCTCAATAACCTGAAACTAGTGCTGAGAAGTCAAAAGAGGAAGCACCTTAAAATGCCTTTTGATCCTTATACTTTCAGCAAGACTCCTGTATCCCCACCCAAAGAAATAATGGACTACATCAATCCCGGTATGATGAAACCCGAGAACAGTTTCCTTCAGTACGATCCCGATAGTATTAATATGACCTTGGAGAGGTACGAAGAGAGGAGGTACATGCAGAAGACTTACACCAGCTTCATGAGTTGGAGTAAGTCGGTAGAGTGTTATGCACCTCCCTCCAAACAACCCACACTACACAGGTCCTTTGAAGAACTATCAGATGGAGAAAAGGAAGTCTTCAAATTCTTCTCTAATGAGAGTAAAGTAGAGACACTAATCAATTATCTCACACTGGATGATAAGAAGCCAGAGCATGAGAAGTTTGAACCTAAGAGGATGTGGGCTTTCCAAGGTCTTTCCCGTAACTTTGGTGTGTCCTTGCTCGATGTCTTCAAGGATCACATCCTTAGACTCTCCATGGATAACGCTGAATGCAAACAAAGATGCTGTGCGGAGATGACTGCAGGCTTCGTCAGAGGTTCAAAGCATTGGGTCTACGAAGACTGGAAACAAATAATGGAACTGGCGACTACAGTCATCAGTAACAGCTTCACCAAATTAAATCCAGTCACTGTCGAGATTTGGTATAACGCTCTTATGAGAATCAGCATGGATAGAGACCCAAACCTACTTGCTCCTATTTTAGAGTTGCTCATTGATATTCCTGACTTGAATTCTACCAGTCCTTGCACCATAGAGAATAGATTCCACCTTTACTCCGCTTTCATCCACCAGCAAGAGTGGAGGTGTGTTACAGTTTTGGAGAAACTCGCAGGTGTCTTGAAGAATAATTTGAGTCACCCTTATAAAGCTGTGAGGGACAAAGTAGCCCTGTTGTTGTTCAACTGCTACAACCAATTCACAGGCCTCTACTCCACCAAGTACCCTTTCGACAACGTGTCTAGTCACTTAAACCTGGACAGTCTAGTAGACCATATTCTGGAAGATCTGGGCAGCCTCCAGGAGATATCGGGTGGTAACAACACTGGTGCTCAGATTCTATCAGTTACCGCGACTGAAGCAACCCCACAAGACCACCTGATGACCACAGAATCTCCTATGGTGGCTGCTGCGGCTCACTTGGAACCAATGGTTGTAGGTGGCACTGATGTTTCAAACGAAGTCTCCAATGACGCCAGTAATGACAGTAACAATAACAGTGGCAACATAATCAGTATGAGTGGTGAAAGCATGATGGAGGATGAGGATAGTAGACCTATTGTTGACAATATGGCGCGAGTGAGGACTTCACCCGAGGCCCACCACACTATTCCCTTGGTACCTTTTGACTCCTCCAGTGAGGCAGGCACTGCGGAGAGAAAAAGAGCTTTCCAGATAGTGTACACGAGTAGTCTTTTCTTGCGGTACGTGTGCAATAGAGTGCACTGCACCACCCCTAAACCTTTCTATAAGCTAATAGGGGCCATGTGTCAACTGGAGAGTGTGGATAGTGACCAGGACGTTAGAAATAACTGTGTCGAAGCCCTTGGTATCGTCGGCCAGAACATGATACGCATGGAGAATGTCAATCTGGTGCTAGATATATTGGAGGATATTTGCACTAATTATAGGTGAGTATTAAAAGTTTTTTGGATTTTACAGTTAACTATCAATTTTACCACTGATATAAATAATATTATTTTATTCCTCAATTCATTTTTCTCATGGTAGCTACCATAATTTGAGTTTGGGAAGTTTTCTTTATTAGTAGCTTGTTTAAATTACTTGGTAATAGTGCTTACAATATTCTATTATTTTTAAAGTCTTATCAGCTCTTTTCGCTAATGGAAATCAATTCTGTACCATAATGTGATGTAGATTTTTTCATGTCTTGTTACTGATCTTAGTTTTTCTTTCAGTTGGTGGCGAGCTCGTAAGTCCGCCTTAGGAGTTCTTCTCACGTGCGTCTTTTACAACAGTCTGTTGATGATGACTGTGCCAGGGGCGCAGGAGAAGGTTCTGCAGATGGTCCTAGCTCGTTTGGAGGACCAAAGGGTTGAGGTGCGTGTGTACGCTGCCAAGGTTCTCTCTAGTCTCCTCCACATCTCATTTGTACAGGACAGAGATTCAGTTCTTAAAAAGTTCTTGAAGAAGTTGCAGTCTCGCAAAATAAGAACCTTATTGTTTAAGAGTAAAGGCAGCGTGTTGAAGCAGAGTGATCAGTTGGTGCCTATCCATGGGGCGATACTGGGCCTAACTGCCTACGTCAACAGCGCCCCCTACACCATACCCACGGACATGCCTAACACTCTCTGCAGTCTGGCGGACTACATCAACCTACCAGATCCTATCGGCAAAAGCGTCAGGGAGTGCATCAGTTCCTTCAAAAGAACTCATTACGATAACTGGCAGGAACACAAGATGCACTTTGATGCCGAGCAGCTGGATATTCTTAATGATTTACTGCTGTCACCTTCTTACTACGCTTAAATCACTCACCATCTCTCAAATCCTTTGACTATTCTATTAGACTATTAGCACCTCATAAAGGGCCGTACACACGTAGGGTTTCTAAGTCTTTCCACCGGACTTTTTGCTAAACTCCTACTTTTTCCCCGAGAATATAAGAAAAAATGATAGAATTCTTTTTTTTTCTTATATTCTGTGGGGAAAAATAGGAGTTTAACAAAGTCCGGTGGAAAGACTTAAAAAACCCTACGTGTGTACGGCCCTTCAGAAGACTATTTCACCTAATTTCAATTGACTTTTATCCATTCTAATTCATTGTGAAGGGAAATACTTTAGCTATTTATTTATTCATATACATTGTGATAATTAGCTCCACAATTCCTCAGCAACTTGTGTCTTTCATGTGAAATGGTTGATTGTAAATATTCTACTCTAGACACTTTGTGTAAATAAATCTACTCAGTGTTGGGCTGGCTCGTGTAAGTAGCTAAATATTTATATCAAAACAATTATCTAGCATATGAATTTGTAAATACTTGTTTTTATATACTACAATGATTAAAATAAAATTATGCTACAATGAAGGTTATTATTGTATATACTTTTTATCGGCTTGCCGTTTTTATGAAGTTTCTAGTTAAGTTAAATCATTAAAGTTTTATTTAATTGAAAGGGGCAGAAGGACCCCTTTCTTGTGGTGATTGGGAGAGAAGGCTGTGAAGTCTTAACATATATATACTCCTGCAATTTAGACTGTAGATAGTTTTTAAATATTTATCTTTTTATGCGCTATCACAAGTTTGAGGATGGCGCTAGTGTTATGCTCTTCAAATAGAAGACCTTTATATTTTTGTGTCTTAACTTAATAGGCTTCACTTACTATCACCTCTTCATTTTCCTCTTCCATCCGTGAGTGCAGTCACTGATGCTTGTGTTTTTTTTATTCACTTATTTGTAAGTGACTGTTTTCACGCAATAGCTTTCTGCAACAATGAGTATTGTCATAGACAGGTGGTAGCTGACTGTGTTCATGGAGCCACTTTCCTTTCTGACTGTTTCTCTGAAGTCTCTTGTACTTTTTTTAAGGCTGCTGTAATAATTGGGCTCTGAAGCAGAATTTAACTTTGTAGATGCTATTCATTATTAGAACTTAATTATTTTTAATTTAATATATAATTTCAGTATTAGTGAAATTAAATTATCTTTCAATAGCCGTTTAAGTTTTTATTTTGATATATTTATGTTATTTTGTGTTCAAGCAATTGCTTCCTTTATATCCAACAGTTCTTATTAACTAAATTAAATATTCAAACTGTATTCACCGTTTTATTTTCATCTCCGTTGTTTGAATGACGAGGAAATTTCTAAGTATTAGTTTAAAAATTTCCTACCACAGTTTTTAAGAATTTTAGTCAGAACTTGTAACCTGTTGGTTTATATATCTGTATTCAGAAATTTTCATAATTAGGACGAGAACAGGGATTAATAGACTATATAAATTTACAAAAATATTGTTTTAAGGGTCTGCCGCTCGAAAAACTGACACATTCGTTGGCAGAGGATGGAAATAGCGATCAAGTTTTCGAAACAAATGACGCTGTGATAAATAGGGTTGTGACATTGCATATGCTTTTCTAAAACACATATGCTTATTTGATTCGCATATGCAATTATAAATATGCATATGCATAAACCAATATACATATGATGATATGCATTTATAAATATGCATATGTCACGCGCGTTTGAGTGATCTGCTATATCGACCGATTTCATTGCGCAATCTGTTGATCAATAGTTTGCGCAGCCATCGATCGATTTTTGCGCGTTCGAATGATATGATTTTTTTAGTTTGTACATCAAATTGGCACATTTTATAACGTATATTCTGCGCGTTCGAATGATACAGGAAAATCCATATCATTCAAAAGCGCAACAATCGACTGATGGTTGCTCTATTAAATGTAACAATTAGATGCATAAACTAACAATATCCATATCATTTAAACGCACAACAATCGACTGATGGTTGTTCTATTAAATGCAACAATTAGATGCATAAACTAACAATATCCATATCATTCAAACGCACAACAATCGAGTGATGGTTGAAATATTAAATATAAAACAGTAAAAACAAAACAATTAATTAAGTGCATGAACGAAAAAAACTTGTATCATTCGAACGCGTAAAAATCGATCGATGGTTGCGCTATCGATTGATATACGCGATTAAATGTGCCAATTTGATGTACAAACTAAAAAAAAATCATATCAATCGAACGCGCAGGAATCGATCGATGGTTGCGCTATCAATCGATGGCTGCGCAAACTATTGATCAACAGATTGCGCAGCGAAATCGGTCGATATTGCAGATCCCTCAAACGCGCGTGACACATATACTTTTATCAATATGCCTATCCTGAAGCTGTCTGTGGAGAATGGAAGAGAAGGGGAGTGGCGTCCCTTGGGCCCCGAACAGTTGTAATTTGGATTGTCTTTTTCCATCTTCATCAAGTTTATCATTTTTTTAAAGGTCCCCTCCAAGCAATTTTTTTATTGCTTAAATCAACGAGGCTAATGTTTCTTATTATTTTACTGCAAATCCCCTCAAATTTAATAGCATATTTTTAATTTTATATGCTTTTAAAGATTTTTATAATCCAAACTCTACAAAACCTACTTTACTTCCGACTTTCTAATTTTCAGTCTGAAGAAGAAGAATGTACACCATTTGTTTTGATTGTCAACTAGGTATTTGGTTTAATAAATCTATTTACTATTTGTTTAAAGGTTTAAATTTGGATAAACTTATTATAGAAATGTTTATATACTTTTAGAAACAATTAATATCTTGAAAGAAGGCCAAAAACGCATTGTTTGTTGAAAAGTCTAAATTTGAAATCAAAACAAAGAGTGTACAATCTTCTTTCTCAGCGTCAGGTTGGAGATTCGCTCGATTGTTGCTCACAGAGTATTAAAAAACTTTAAAAGCAAATAATAAAATATATACTGAACCGAATTGTATGCGGTTTGCGGATAGTTATCGTAAACCTTAGGTCTAAAATATTATTTAATAAACTCATTTTTTTCCCGGAGCCTGGAGAGGGCCTTTAACGCTATTTGCAGTAGTAGAGGATGCGCTAGGGTTATGCTCTTCAACTACGAGGTCTTAGATTTTTAGGGTAGGTCCTTGGGCACTTACGGTCCTCTTCCATCCGTAAGTGCAGCCACCGTCACTTGTGTCCCTTTTCGTCACATTCCTTGGCGAGTGATTGCATTCACTCAGCTTTTCTGCATCCATGAGCATTGTCACCGACGGTGGTAAGTGTCTAAGTGACTTTGTTCATAGAGCCATTTTCCTTTCTGACTGCTTCTTCTAGTCCCTTGTATTTAATTTCCTTTTGTCGTCAGCAATATGGCCTTCGGTTCCGAAGCAGACGTTAAACCCCTACTAAATAATTATCAATATGTATTTGCATATGCTGTTCAGGGCCGGTGGACAACCGTGAGGTGGGCCAACGTCGGGCCTTCGCTGGCCCAATACACCGAGACCGGCATGACAGCGTTGGCACAGAGTTTTGTTCTGAATTGGGCTAACGTTGGCCCAACATTGTAATGTTTAGTGGGAAGTTATGCAAAAATAATTTTATTCTGAAAATATACGTAATTCTCCGCCCACTTATGGGTTCCCCACAAATTCACAACAAGTCTATCGTAAAATGAGTGACAATTGGTAATTAGTTGTAAGCTTCATGCATCTTGGTACTTCATGACTAAATTAATTAATAATATCTCGATAATAACATGCGTAATTAATGGTTGTTTAGTTGTGCGTAGTTTTTGTTTATATCATTTTTGTTATTGTAAATAATGAAAAGACGATAACTTGTTAACATTTTAAAATTTCAAAATATATTATAACTAAACAATTTCATTTCATAGTACAAAAAGTTTGAAACTAAATGTCAAATAACGTCAAGTAATGTATATTATGTCATTTCATCATTATATAAAATATTAAATAATAGTACATTAAAATCTCGTCTTTTCAGTCAAACTTTCATCAGCGTCAGAGGCAGCCAGTGATATTTTTACGCTTCAAATTTGTTAAATTAATTAATATTCTAAACCAGTTTTCGGTTGAACACAGTTATTATCTTATTTAAATCTATTTGTTGTAGTTACACATTGAGAAGAGCCCAATTGGAGTAACTTAGTTTGTGTATAATTGAAGTGGTTGAAAAGTAGGTTGCTTTTCTCTGCAAAGATGGCGGATGTCAAAACAACCACTAATGGCACTAATAATTCAACTGACAAACTGGGATTTATTTGTGGAGTCGTGGAAGGTAAGAATATATTGATGAATAATCAATTCACACACAACTCAACACAGATATTCAATTGTATAACTAAGTAACGTTATTTTGTAATGATAGAAAAGTAAAAAAAATACACATCTTACTTTGAACTCCAGAACAGAAATTAGTGTCATTTAAATTTATCTAAATTAATTTATTAGGTTGGCTCGCTCTCATTGCTGCCATTTAATATATTCATAATTCAATGGTAATTGACCTTTCTGTTAGATTTTTAGGTATCCTGTATCCATACTTTATAATTTTATTTAATTTAGGTAACTTAGTTACCTAAATTAAATAACAAGTAACAAAGCATGTCCAAACTCGCCATTTTAATGGCGAGTTTGTGACAGTTATTTTGAGCCCTTCAAATGAAAATGGTCCAGTCTGTATTTCGTGGTAAATTCCACCGACGGCGACATGTCGGTGGAATTTTTTCCCTTTGAAAATAATATTCTGGCAAAGTCGGTGGATATTTAGCTATTTATTCCTATGTTACCATTAATTTTCGGTGGATAAAATAGGAAAATGTTGGTGGATTAGCCAAATTACTGGAAAATTATGGTGGATTTTTTCAGCTTTTTCAAAAAGTCAGTGGGATTTTTTGCACCAAATACAGACTGGAAAATGGTGAGCTTTATCTATTCTTCTCCTATGCTACAATGTTATTTTCAATTTTGGAGAGAATTTATGAAAATTTGTTAATTTTGGAGAGAAGTTGTTTAATTTTGGAGAGAGCTGGAGAGACAAATGGTGAGTTTATGAGACATACTATTTTACTTGGGGTAACTATAGTGCCAAACTGGCCACTGGCCCCAGTCTGCAGAAACTGGTTTAGTGTTAGTAGAGATCTCTTTATCTGTTCGTAGCAAAATTAATGTAAATATAGGAATTAATTCAGAAGTGTTCGTAGCAAAATTAATGTAAATATAGGAATTAATTCAAAATTGTTCGGAGAGAATATCCCAAATATCTCACATATTCTGTAGACTGGCACTGGCCCACTGCCGTCTGCCAGTCTGCCCATGGTACATTTCTAAGTTTTCTTTAGCTATTAAATGGTAAGTTTGTTCCTAGTAAACATTAGGCTATATTTAATATAATGATTATAATACATATTTTTATCTCCTCAGGTTTTTATGGCAGACCATGGACACCTGAACAGAGGAAAGACTTGTTTTGCAAGTGAGTGACAGATTTTGCAATTAACCCTTTAACCCTACGAAATTACGACCGGAATTAATCTTTGAAAAGTTAGAATTTTATAAACTACTTCTATCTTGTCTAGTAGACTAGTTAGTAGTAAATAGTTCATATAATCATTAAATCATATATGTACCTACTAATTTCAATCAATTTTTATATATCATGATATTCAATATTGATATTAAATTATAAAATCACAGTATAATCCTTTATTATTCATATTGAAGACTATTATTATTTATTTGAGGTGACTAAATTGTCTCAGACAATCATAATTTCATAAAGGGTTAATTTTCTTGATATTATTTTTATTTCTCACCATGTTTCAAAGTATGGACAAAGTCACCAGTATATTAGCAACTATTGAGGGGTGAAGTGTGAACTAAGTTGAAAAACATGTAAATAACAAGTAAATCACTCCTCAAATAGTCTCAAGAGATGCATCAGACATGAAACATGAGGATATTTTCAAGTGTAAAATCTTTACTAGGAAGTCAAATTTCTTCTTTAAAGTATCTTAAATGTGGCAACCTGGATCCATTTTCTCACTAAACTGGCGACTTTCGTGCCACACTTTGAAACATGGATTTCTCATTATTATGATTTTTAGTATTTTACTTGATAGTTGATATGATATGACTTGTAAACTTTTTTCTTTTGATAATTAGTTAATAACCTTATAATACATCACAAAGTCAACTAAAATGTAGATATGCTTTGTAACTTACAGTTAAACTACTGATTATTAGTTTCCACATGACTACATTTTTAATCTCATAAGAAAAAGCTTAAAATAATAATTATTTTACTTATATATCATTTTAATTGGTATCCAAGAAACTTGGATGTGTCATGGATATCAATTTAAATATCGTTATTATAATTTTTTCCTATAAGACGGAAAGTGTGGAACTGTCAAATAACTCTTAACTCGACTATCTAACTGATGAGTTTTCTAAAATATATATCAACTTCAAGTCTTCAAGATATTTCTTGACAGTGGTATAGGCTGTATAGCTCAATATCATAGTAATTAGTAATACCCTATGGCCAATTCCAATATAATTTTAAATAATTAAAATTGAAATGCATGAAATTTGAATTTGATTGGATTAGTGAAAGGATGTTTTTTTGAATTTTATGATGTTTCACTGTATTTCTTAGAAATTTGAAATAATTTTTTGTAATTTTTTTTAAACCATAAGCAGTAGAAACATTAATAATAACATTATACTCTTATAACTATTATACTTTTATCTTAAATTCACAATGGCAACATTTTACTTTATTGATAAAAGTGATTATTATTGTTTATTCATTTTTAGAAGTGATAACACTTTTGAAAATGAATATGAATATGGGAAGTTAGAAGAGGAAATCTTACATTTATCAATAGCAACAGTATCGTGGATACAAAATTATATATGATACTGTGATATCTGCAGGTATCATTGATGCCAATTAAAATATAAAATAAATGTAATCAATATGTCGCTTGTCTGTGAGAACAGTGTCATAACTTCAAAAAAGCTATTTTTCAGGAGAGGCATTTTAGTACTTGTAATGTACGTACATTTAATGGTATATCGTTAAGACATTTAGCCTCTCTAACGGTATATTTTTGAGTTACCAAAATGATCATCATTTTATGATTTATATGTCTATATAGATAACTCTAAAATACGTGTTTTTGTGTTTATGACGTTGTTGTTGCAAACAAGTGATATCTATTTTTCTAATATGACTGAAGATGTGAAAATTATTGATATTTTGTAACTTCCTCTAAAAGTTGTTCTTTCACCTCAGGCTAGAAAAATGGACTATGAACTGTTACCTGTACGCCCCCAAAGACGACTACAAGCACAGAGCGTACTGGCGAGAGCTGTACACTGTGGAGGAGGCAGAGCACCTGCAGGCTCTCATAGCAGAGGCAACTAGCAACAACATAGTGTTTTATTATGCCATCTCCCCAGGATTGGATATAGCGTACTCTAGTCAAAAGGAAATAGGATCTTTGAAGAGGAAATTAGAACAGGTATTAATATTTCATTATTAGAGACCTATACCAGTTATTTTAATTGCTTATCAATAGAATTATGGTAGCAATCAATTTGCCTGATTGGTTGTTTTTTAACATTGGTCTCTTCTAAATTTTTATTGATAGTAATTTGAATTTAGGATATACAAAAATATGAAAAGAAAAAAGTCAATCTAATCACTGATATATTCATTCAGATTGTTATGTTACATCAGATTTTGTATGCTACCACAAATAGCCATAGTTTTCAAAGAATATATTAATTTCTGTTAAAGATATTTGTCACAGTTTTCTGCATTTTATTCCTTCAGGTTAAGCAATTGGGATGCAATGCTTTTGCACTCTTATTTGATGATATCGACCCTGAGATGAGTGGCCCAGATAAAGAGGTTTACCAATCCTTTGCTCATGCCCAAGTGTCTGTAGCCAATGAAATTTACACCCACCTTGACCAGCCCAAGTTTATGTTTTGTCCCACCCAATACTGCTCATCAAGAGCCGTTCCTACTGTCCAGACATCAGAGTACCTAAATACACTGGGCAGTAAACTTGCTCCTGAAATAGACATCATGTGGACTGGTCCTAAAGTAGTCAGCAAGGTGATTGTCTGATATTTTTATCCTCGATAATAGGATAGGGAAGTTCTTAATTATCGGTCAGTTCAACATTTTCTTATGTGTCCGGAAATGTTGAACTGACCGATAATTAAGAACTGACCCTAACAGTATTATTGAAATACTGATAAAAAAATTAAAATATATGAAAGAAACACATGAAATTTGAAAGAATGTTTGTTTTCTCTAATTCATTTTTGTTTCTTTCCTCTTCAGATCCTATCTGAAGAACACATTAGAGAAATCAGCAGCGTGATCAGAAGACCCCCCGTTATTTGGGACAATCTTCATGCTAATGACTATGATCAGGCTAGACTGTTTCTGGGGCCTTACAGTGGCCGCTCCCCAAACATCATTCCCCTGCTCAGGGGGGTGGTCACCAACCCCAACTGCGAATACGGTCCCAACTTTGTTGCGATCCACACTTTGGCCCAGTGGTCCAAGTCTGAGTCTAGTGAGGGTTCTCAATTGAAAGATGATGCTGTGAGTGCTGACATAAGGCTGGAAACTGAAGGGGATGATTCCTCTTCTAGCTGTCCGTCAGGCTATCCCTCTGATAGGTACCACCCCAAACGAGCTCTCAAGATAGCACTCGAGGTGAGGCTTGTAGTACATGTTAATTTGGTGTTTATTCTCTGAAATATATCTTTTAATGTCATTTATCTCTTCACAAAACTTTAATCACACTTGAGTTAATTAAAATTGAAGAAAATATTTCACCATTGTTTATAAGACACTTTAATGTCTTGTATTCAATTGGTGTAGCAACAATATTTTTCTTATATGTTGAATGAATTATTTCATGTTATATTATGTAAACTTCTAAGATTGCATTTCTCCCAAGGAATGGCTGATTGAATTCGGCAAGAATCAGATTGCTGCAGGTCCTCTCCAGCAACCTCAAGTCACTATGCCAATCCCCCTCCCCATCGTCCCCTCCGTTAACACCTGCATGAGTCTCACCTCCACCACACCTGTCAACTCAAGCCTGCCTATTATTGCAGCCTGCAATGTCTCGCAGGTAAACATGTGTGACATATCTAAAAATGTTACACTGTTTAATTGAGATAAATCTCTGTAGGATAGCATTTGAATGGATGGAAAAAGAATTTCAATGTGGTTCTCTACTGTTAAGATCAGCTCACAGTACAATTTTCAATTTATGCTATTGTTACTGGGAGACTTCACAGTACTCGGAAAGCACTCATCTATTCATAAGCTATGATAGTACTCACTTACAGAGTAATGTAGTAAATTAAGTTCTGTTTTTTTCTTCCCAATCATGACTATTTTCACTGCCTTTCTGAGTTCTGTGTTCCTTTTGCAGGTCGCTGAAGCAATGAATGACTCTGCTATGATACCAGCCACCAATATAGTCATGAACTCCCTGGTATCTGAAACTAAAGTGGACACTATAGATCCTCTACAACTAGCTGAAGCCACGCCCACTCCTTCCTCTGACACCCCAAAGGAGGAGGAGCCTATGGAGTGCTCAATACCGCCCTCTTCTGCCGCTAGTGATGACCAGATGATGGTGGATAGCAAGACCTCTTCTGATGGAAGTGAAAAGATTGGTAAGGAAAAAGACTCTGGCACTGTCCAGGCAAAAAAGATTCATTCCTGCGATATTTCCTTAATATCCCAGGAATAAATCCTTCTTGTCTGTGAGCATCATGTCTCTATAGGAAATTACCACATCACTTTATAATATTAATCAGATTGTTATTTTTGATGTTTCCAAAATTACAAGTTTCTGTTAGTGCTTTTTAAACACGTGCCCGACAATAGTGAGAGGTGCTGAGAATCTCTGTGTACCTGTTGATCATGTCTGTTTGATAAAACCTTTGTATAAGTGTGGCTCACATTAATACCAATTTACAATTTAATTTGTACTTAAAATATTGACAGTGGTATATATTAAAACCACCTTCTCCATCAGCAATTAAATGGTGATACAAATACGTAGTCATGTGTTGAAAAACACTATATTGATGGCAGATACCAGATAATAGTCTTCAAATACATCTTTTAATTTATCATTCAAATTGAAATGTTATTCCTAAGCATTTAATATAATTAGCATTACTTTTTAATAAAGTTCCACTCGGTTTCTACCACAGAAGACACCTGTGTTGGTTCTTCTTCCTTGAATCCTGACATGGACCTGACTGTAGAGGACCTGCTGCTTCTAGCTGATCTCTTCTACCTTCCCTTTGAACACGGCAAGAAAGGCATTAGCATCCTCACAGAGTTTAATTGGCTCAAGAGTAACTCCCATCTGGTGATAGAACATAACAGAAATAACCCTGATGGTACTCGCAAACCTGAGGCGAGTATTGACACCAAAATGATATCATAGGACACCAATATATGATTATGGTAACAAACTCGATAGGCTTTTTTTAGAGCTCCTGAATTGACATAATAAGTTTATCTTTCTGTCCATAGCTTCTTTATTTGAAGTTAGAACCCTATTGGTAGTATATTTTGATTAATTCATAGGTAATTCCTGTAAGAACTGCTTCAAATTTTCAATTTCTTGGACCTAGAGTAATATTCTATTCCTGCAGGTATCATAGATAGCTACCATTCAAAATAAACAGTTAAAATGTCATATTATAATTGTTACTTATATAGAAAATGTGGAACTGTTTGATAATTCGTAACTTACCCTATAGATTTTCTCAATTGTAATAGTTGTACTTCTTTCTCTCAGGTTCAAGAATGGTTTGACAAAGCTGGCAAATTTGCTGACTTCTCCAAGTCAGTGCGCAAACTCTCCGACCGCCTCTTCAATGTGCGTAACAGGTCCCTGCTGTACGAGCTGTACCCTTACGTGTGGGACATGAGAGGGGTCATCTCTCTGCTCAACTCATACGTCCAGTGGTTGGGTATGTGCCTTTCTTTCATAACTCTTAACCAAGACTGCGCTCTTTGGCTTTGCGTGTAGAGTGGAGAAGAGGGAGTTAGGTAGCGCCTTTACCACTCTCCTCTCAATCTTGTAACTCCAAAATTGTTTAAATTATCATCATATGTTAATTTGTGATGAAGGATAAATATGCATCAGCCACTTATCAAATTTATATTGAGAATGAATAGATTTCCTTTTTCTTGGTTAAATCTATGAGAAGTAAAAGTTGCTGAATAAGTCTGTATCTTTAATATGTGATGTTGCAAACAATTATGGAGTTACAAGAGGGCAATTACTTGCACCTTCAAGAGCTCTTCATTCACTAGGTAACAGACACTACGGACCTTCAATTTATTAGATATTACCCTTCAATTTGAATAATTGTTAGATAGGGATTTTTTTAAATCTCTTTATTCTTTCGATGGAAGCTTACTGCATTCAAAACAGGAAAGTAACACCATTACATGTTAATTATTCAAAAGAAATCAACCAGTGAGGTCACGGAACAGTCACACAAAATACTTTCATTGAACTGTTATTGTAGAACTGTATATCATAGCTACAGAATACACTGCATTCAAAATTTTCATTAAGAGACATAGAAAATTATGGCGATTTTGATTCTCGATATTGTTATATCAAAATTTCAGTTAGCTCTGTTCCATGTGTCTGAAGAGTCTCTTTTTGCACTGCGTTTGTGCATGCTATTGGTAATAAGGGTCAGATTGCTAGTGGAATTGATGTCATAAACCCCACCATTACTGAACTACTAATTAAAAAATGTCTTTATTATAATTTTTTTTCATAATTTTGACACTTCCAGTGGTCAGAAAGTGAGGGTTAACACAGTTTGTGAACCTATTTGTGATTTAACTACCATGGTCCATGTTAACATCCACTTACCGAGTACTGTGAGCGTAACTGAGTGTCTAAGTATAGCATGATCATTATTAAAATCTTCTCAGTGCCTATAATCAGGCTGCTCTGTGACTCAGTTCCACTTGGCAAAGATCTAGTGTGTGTGCTTCAGGCGTCACAATTGGTAGGGAAACTAGCGCAAGAAAGCTCTTCTGTTTTTCTCCCTCTTAGCTTTTCTTGGTGTAGAACTCTCAAAGTATTTGTCCATCTTTGAGATAACCACTAATGGTATTTAGATGAAACTTCTTGAAGTCGAGAGAGTACTGTACTTTGCTATTTGTAGATATGTGTACTTTTAGTGATAATATTCTGAATACACTGTTTGCAGAATTAGATAATAGTGACTCTGATGTTAACTTGGTATAACCCTTCTCAACACATCACTCCAACTCATTTGTCATTTTTGTTCTTCTTTGCAGCTTTGGGCTACGTTTCTACTCTAGTGAGCCGCTTCGTGCTCGGCAACTATACGTGTACGTAATGGGCAGTCTGTCTCCGCATCTTCATATATATAATATAATATTCTCTGCTAAGTACCTACCACACATGTAAAGAATTGTCAGATAGTTAGTGTCCTGCCACACGACATGCGACAGCGCAGCCTTTAACTGCTTATAGCGAGCGACTGCTTTGCCTAGGGCCACTTACGTCTTTTCGGACAGTTCCACATTTTCAGTTATGCAAGAAAAGATATTTAATTTAGCATTAGATATATAATTTTAATTGGTAGCCATGATACCTGCAAGTATCATAGATACTAATAAAATAAAATCCTGAGTTGAATTATATATACTTTTCCTTGTATGACCAAAACGTGGAACTATCAGATAAGTCGTAACTTGCCGTACATTCGCAAATGTTCTCAAGCAAGCTAGACCCGCGCTTGGGTTTGCTGCGATAATTCACCTCTGGATTTGTTTAACAGAAAGATTGCACATTTGTGAGGTATGAATGCCTCTTAAAATCTCAGATATTCTGTGAAAGCGCAGAGTCATGCGTGAATAACATTCCACAGAACTAAAGTTCTTGCCTCACCTTTGGGTTGAAAGTCATGTGTGCTGTGCCTTTCAAGGAACATCTGAGCTTCAATTTCTTCTTCTATTGTAATACAAAAAATGTTTTCTTACAGATGGAAGAATATTTCTCTCCTTTTAAGTGGAAGACATTTGCTTTGCACTCAAAACATTTTCTCTCATTCTCGGCTTTGCAATATTTTCTGCCAAAATAACGCAAAACCGTTTGCTACCTAACACGTTTGGCAAACTTCCACTGGAAAGGAAAGACATGTTCGTGACAATAATTTACCTTTCTTCTTGTTATCCCATTTTGCCTGATTTCTCTGAGGTTCTTCATCCCAATTGTTTTTTTTTCAGCTGCAGCATTAGGGCGATGCGCTGCTGCGTTAGCTTAGGGAGCGCCTTGGCGAAACACATTTACTATTTTGATGACATTTCCAGCGCTGTAGGGCACCTCAGTTGAGATCAGTGTTATTGAACCTAACCTATATGAATAAATAATGATAATATTGAATCTTATAATTATTAGATTACAAAAGATTCATTGTTACAACTGGAGCTTCTAAAATTCTCGTTTCAAATCAGAAAATCTTGTTCAAGTACTAAATTGTTTATAGTTTTTACATGTCTATGCATGTTGAAACCTTTTACTTTATTTTAAATTTCTTTCTTGATGAAAATTGACAAGTTTATCAATTTAAAAATACCGTTTCTGATCTCAACTGACACTTAGTCGTGTGGCCGGTAGGTAGGTTGCCTCCCCATCACTAGTGCTGTGTCGTATGCCTGAGAGAGTTTGCTTGTTTGATGAGAGTGCCCCAAAGACTCCCCTTCTCTTACCGTGTCTAATCAGTCTGACATCAATCTGCCACAGGGTTCAGCAAAGGCTGGAAAGAGGCTTTCATGTCAGGAGATCAAGAGCCATGGATTTTCAGAGGGGGACTCACGGCTGAATTACAGGTGAGTGATATCTCTCTCCCCAGGTGGCGCTGCACTTTTATACTCTCATTAATATTTTTTCTCCTCCTTTATATTTGTTTTCTCCCTGGAAACTCTCACAGTGTTCAGCGTAAGCTAAAGTGTCTGTTTATTTGCAGCGACTGATCCCTGTGGATGCGTCTCACGATCTCTTCATCTACAAAGCCCCCGAGACTTCACTGAACAAGTGTTACGTCATCAGACCTTACATGGAGTCTGACAGAGAGAGTCTCTATGCCCTCTTCCTTGCTACTTGTGATGATGGCAAAGACGGCTCTAGTCTCTACGAAGCACACCCTAACCTTCCTGCTGAAGTGTGAGTATTGAGCGATAACGTATATTTTGGTTGCTATTAAGTCGAGTTATGTATTTCTGTACATCACGCTAATTCGTGAAATTACTGTTTCTTCATTAAGTGCAAAAATATTGAAGTTATCGCCCCCTGTAACATGTCCTATCAAACTGTCAGTATATTTATATTACAAGTAACACAAGTATAAATTGCCTAACAGTTTCAATGATGTAACTTTAACTAACTTAGCATAATTCAATTAATTTTGTCCTCTTCAATAAAAAAAGATATATAGGGTAAGTTCTGAATTATCAGTCTCTGTGCCCAATAAGGTTATGTTTCTTCAGCCAAATTTTTTTTAAATACAGTAAACAGCGCTTAACCCTACAACGGGCAACACGGGGCAATATGAACCCCTCCCAACGAAAAAGTTCAATAACTTCTGATATTGTGTGATTTGATGTTTGACATCAAATGAGTTTTCTTAACTTATTGTATATAATGTACCGAAAGTATTAAACTATAATTATTATAGCAATAAACTAGGTATAATTAGTAATTTAACGAAAATGATCGAACGTCAGGCACCGCTGCCGCAACAGACACCAGTCCTGGTCCACTGCTGGTTAAGTCAGTGCAGACTATGTGTCCATTGTGAGCAGTTCTGTGCTTTGTGCGCTCTCTCGTTCCGACTTTGCGGTACCGCCTGACACTGTTTGTCGTACGTTCTCGTACAATCTTCAGTGACTGTTATAATTTTGTTCTATCATTATTATATTGTTCTAAGCTGGTCAGTGTATGAATAACTTAATTATATGTGTTCTCAATTTCTCATAGTAGATGTATAAGAGTTTATAGATGAAATTCTTTGCTCTATTAGAAGTTATAAGCATTTTAAGAAGGCGGGGCTCAAATTGCCCCGTGCTGCCCGTCGTAGCGTCAATTTATAGTTGCACGTTGTAGGGTTAAGGTGTGTTTGAGATAATGTCTCTAATGCATACGTTTCTATCGATAATGTGTTCCAGGGATATAATTTTTTACTGATATTGACTTTTACGTGAAAACTTCTCTGATTGGTTGGCAAGAAGGAGGGGGCACCCTGTTGGCTCCTCCTCCTTGTATATAGATTTAGTTAAATAAATTGCTTTTAAAATAATAAAAGCGTTAAAATTCTCAACATAGATGGCAGTAATGTAGTTTGTTGTACATTACACTTCATGATTACTTAATAACACCCCTCCCATACCTGATACTCTTACTGGTCACTTCCATAGCCAATCAGTGAGGTCTTAACGTTATCACCGGTATCATTAAAAATATATCCACAAGGAGCAATAATTATAAAACTATTGTTAGTGGTATTAACCTTAGAAGTGTCACCCTTATCAGTCAGATTCTCATCTTTGGTCATATAAGAAAAACTATATAATAATTTCATTTTTATTGGTATTAATAATAGCCACCTGCTGGTATCATGAATACCAATAATAATTATTATATCTTTTTTCCATGACCGAAGATGTGAAATGGACCAATAATTCATAACTTCCTTTAACATTAGGGCTCATTGTTACCCCTTTCTTTTCAGTGCTCTAGGCAGTCTCCTCACTCCTGAAGCAGTTCCTTCTACAGTCCTGATGTTGGTGGAAGATGAGACTGGTGCTCTGGTGGGGTACTGCTGTGCCAATGTCAATGTTAAGGAACACGCTAAGACATTCAGAGAAACTATCATCGCTCTAAGAGAAAAGTATCCTAAGGTGAGAACTGCTTTGAGGCACACGCAGGGTTTTTTAATTCTTTCCACCTGACTTATTTCTAAGCTCCTCCTACTTTTTCCATGAGACTTTTGAAAGTCTCGTGAAAAAAGTAGGAGGGAGCTTAACAAAACGTCTGGTGGAAAACCTCAGACCCTGTGTGTGTACGGCCCTTTATAACCCTATCTCACGAATAGAGTAAATTACACACAAAAAGCATTAGCGTGTGTGCTTATTGTAAAGGGTGATGCTAAGTCAATTCTGGATTTTCTGATACTTGCAAGATTATTATGTCCACATTTTGGAATATGCATTAGCTATTACCAATTAAAATAAATCGCTAGTAATTATATATTATTTTCTTATGGGTCCAAAAGTGTGGCACAGTCAAATAATTCGTAACTTGCCTTGGTAGTTTGAGACTTTAATTTTTTTTTCCAGGTTGTTCAAGAGGAAGGCACTATGCTAACACCCTGTGAGCAACTCCTAGGCAGCCTCTGGGGGAATGACCTCTTCCCCACCCTCTGCTTCCCCCCAGTAAGCATAGCAGCCAGTCTCACACCCCCACCCCTACCTACCATAGCTCCCTCCACCACCACCCCCGGTGAATCCACCAGTGATGTGTCAGACTCTCCCCCATCACTCACCCCCTCTCCCCCCACTAACGAAAGTGACGTGATGGTGAACAGTGGAGGCTCAGCTCAGACCCCCCTCACGCCCTCTCCCACCCCTTCCCCCGATACTGGTGGGCCGCTGTTGCCCGGTACAGCCCCCGCCGCCACCTCCATGGCTGACATCCTCAGCTACTACCCCGCGCTACTCAAACTCAGACTCTGCCAGAGTGTCATTGACGAGAGCATCAGCAAGAGACTTCTCACTTGTGTACTGGCAGCTCTACGCTCTAAAGGTGACACTGATTTGTCCTGTAGCATGCATTTAAATCTGTTCATCCATTCTTTAATCGCTACTTGCAGTTTTAGAGGATAGCGCTAGGGTTATACTCTTCAACTACGAAATCTTAGATTTTGTGTTAGGTAGACTCATAGGCTTCATTTACTGTCACGTTTTCATTTTCCTGTGCTTGTGTCCCTTTTCTTCACATTCCTTGGTAAGCGACTGCATTCACGGATTAGCCTTCTTCCAGTCCCTTGTATTTAATTTTACATTGGCGATGTGGCCTTTGGTTCCGAATCAAACGTTATACCCACTACTAAATTCATCAATTAAATCTTTTATATAATTGATCTTTTTTCTCAGGTGGTTTTGGTGGTCACTGCACAGTTCTCCCTGGCGACTCATCCCTCCTGATGCTCTACTCAAAGTTAGGTTTCACTCAAATTAGTTCAGTGAGTGGTCGTATCTACCTAACTAGAACATTCTGACGAAACGTCTCCAGTGCCAATGATCATCCGATTACATTTGGAGCAGTTGGTAACCCACAGGTTTGAGATGGGTGCCACATCTCTAGAAGATGTGTGCTAATGTGCCACATCTCTAGAAGGTGTGTGCTAATGTGCCACATTTTACCCTTTTCTGCTGAAACTAAAATCAGAAACATGTGAAAGTCTTTACTCAAATCTATACCTAATATGGTCGTTCTAGATCATATCGCTAATCTAAAGTAAGAGAATGTTACGTACGTAGTTTTTACTACTTTGTTTCTTAATTTTGTGATGAATTAATTAATTTAGTAGGTAAATTTTAAATCTTCTCTTATTCTAGGGGAAAAATTCAAATGAATTTAAAATTTGAGTTGAATGTACGTGTATTGTTAAATCCTGTACTGTATTGGAATATTTCTATTTTAAAGCTTATATGTAATAGTGCTATCAACTAGTCTTATCTGATTTAATTAACAATTCAATACAGGTAACCTTTACTGTTTTACGAAGAGAAAACTTAATAAAATATATAATTGGGATAATAAAGAGTCTCTTCCAACAGTTTTTATTTAAAAATATCTATTATATGCATTCCTTACTAGTTTACAACGTTTCTAAAATATGGTGTATTACTCTAAATTGATCTTCTAGTCCCTATTAAACAGTATTGTATCAATACTGACTAAGATGTACTAAGGAAATTATTTCAATTTATTTACCATTTAATCTCAGTGTCGTAACATGTTCAATGGTACAGTTTTTGTTATGATATTTTATTATTTTCATTTATAATAAAAGTTATTACTGCAACTAGTTTATTATCCTTTAGATAAAAAGTTTGAACGACTTGTTTCATTTAGAACGTGAACAACTGGGATGGGGTTATTTGGATCGGTTCCTAGTTCACGTCCCTGAATGAAGTAGGGACGTGAATTTACCGATTATTTTAACACTGAAGAGTAGATGAAAGCTTACCTCAAATATTCATTGCAATCATACAGTCCGTACTTAATTCACCCACCAGTCAGGACTAAAGGGTCGTACACACATAGGGTTTTTTAAGTCTTTCTACCAGACTTTTTGCTAAGCTCCTCCTACTTTTCCACAAGAATATAAAAAACGATATAAATCGTATAATTTTTCTCATATTATAGAGGTGAAAGTAGGAGGAGCTTAGCAAAAAGTCCGGTGGAAAGACTTAGAAAAATCCTACGTGTGTACGATCCTCTATTGTACCAGCAGTCCGGACTTTCTCCCCTGCAGTCTTTGCGCAGTCCTCTCCCCGGACTCAAAGCTACCTATTTACACTATGAAAGAGGCACCAGTGAGACCGGGGAGAAAAAAGGCAAGCACATGTGAAGTAGAATCTCCCGTCACCTCTTCTTCAGTCTGTGAAGTAATCTAAAGAGTATACCACAATTTGAATCGAAGAAAAGCTTGTGAATTATTCAAAAACCTTTTACTGAAGAAGCTAAATTATTACTTTGATGAAAGTAACAGAAATACTACAATAATTTAATTCATGCTAGCTAGAATAAAATTGGAATAACTTAAATGATAATGAACAACAAGTACACCAAAGGTAGACACCATTAGCCTACAGTACACCACAGACACACACACCATTAGCCTACAGTACACCACAGACACACACACCATTAGCCTACAGTACACCACAGACACACATACACCACAGACACACACACCATTAGCCTACAGTACACCACAGACACACATACACCACAGACACACACACCATTAGCCTACAGTACACCACAGACACACACACCATTAGCCTACAGTACACCACAGACACACACACCATTAGCCTACAGTACACCACAGACACACACACCATTAGCCTACAGTACACCACAGACACACACACCATTAGCCTACAGTACACCACAGACACACATACACCATTAGCCTACAGTACACCACAGACACACACACCATTAGCCTACAGTACACCACAGACACACACACCATTAGCCTACAGTACACCACAGACACACACACCATTAGCCTACAGTACACCACAGACACACACACCATTAGCCTACAGTACACCACAGACACACACACCATTAGCCTACAGTACACCACAGACACACATACACCATTAGCCTACAGTACACCACAGACACACACACCATTAGCCTACAGTACACCACAGACACACACCATTAGCCTACAGTACACCACACTGTACCCACCTCTCTCCACTGTAATTCAAAAGTGAATGACCAACAAATAATATTTGAGCGAAGCGCCCTAAAGCTAGCAAAGACTTGCCCTAAACTGGGGGAACTTCTGTGAACGACAAAAACGCACGCAAATTCTATTAACAGTTTAAATAGTTTCAAAACTATCCAAGGGAAATAATATCATCATCACCAATAATGGAAAATACCATAAACCATTCTTTAAATTGTTACCAAGATAACCCTATCGCTATCCACTTCTTAATCAGATAAGAAAAGTTACCCTAAAAACCCTAGGCGTCTGTTACCGGGTAGTGACAACATCAGCTGGTTATGACGTCACGCCTTAGCAGCGCTGTGATTGGTCAGAGGGCGCCACAGTGCACATGTCAAGCATCACGTACGCAACAATATTTCTCTTGTCGGAATATTGACCTCTAAAATAATTACGTGAATGGAGAGTTTTTTACGCACACTGAACTTACTTGTTAGGGATTCTACTGCAATAATATGTCAGAACGTCACTTTAAAATTATAACTAAATTCATATATTTCTAATAAATAAGCATTTAAGCTCCATTTAATGAACTATACTGCTGTACTTAACTCATTAGTCATGTAACATGCGAGAACTAATTTATCAAATAAAGTTGAAAAATGAATAAAATATAGTTTAAAAAAAGTAAAAGCTTAGAAGATATCCAAAAGAACAAAAGACTTCGCAGAAGAAGAAAGAAAGAAATATCACTTAAATTTCAAATTAGCTTTTTTCGTGAATGGTTAAATTTTTATATAAAACCTAAAAGTAAACATTAATAAAATAAGATAGCATTTGACTTCATTTCCAATTCTTTAGTTTTCCTGAACACTTCACATAAATACTTTGTCATTTCAAAAGAAAGGTTCTAAATAGGGTAAATTACGAATTATCGGTCAGTTTCACATCTTCGGTCATATAAGAAAAAACTATTATAATTGTCATTTTATTTATCATGGATACCGATAAAAATTTGTATACAGTACATGAAATCCTTTATAATTAAAGTTAAATAATAATTATTATATACTTTTTCTTATATGATCGAAAACATGGAACTGTCCTATAACTCGGAACCCTTTAGCACCCCAATTAGTTCCAATAAAACACTAGTCACTAACAAGGGTTATTGTTTAGTCTATTAGAGTGTGCATATGCAATAACTTGATACTAATGCACAAACAGTCATAGACCAACAGTTTGTGTTAAATTAATGAATGGAAATCTCTCCATTCAAAAGCTTGAAACAAAAATACCTTCAACGTTGAGTTTAACCCTGGAAAGTGTCTGTCCGGTTTGAAATATTTGTGTATAATTTAAAAACGTATTGACTTGAGATGATGAAAATCAGCGACTTTCATTGTTATGACGTATTTATGTATAGTATTTCAATATCAGTGAAAATAATGCAACACGTTTTGTTCTATTTAGTTACTGTATCCTGAGTTTTATATCAGTTTTGATCAAGTGGGCCTCTGTAGCCCGGGTGAAGTACAACCGCTGTCACATTTTGCGTCACACTAGCCACTTCACTTGTAGGAATAGTAGCAATTTTTTGGTGTGAATCAAAATGTGACGCAACAGCTCATGTATTTCATCCAGATTTCCACATGGTAATAAAATGTTATCAAACTAAATATGTTACACTATTTACATTGACTATACATTTAAACTATTAAAATATAAATCTACATTCTATCCGGAGTAAGTTTCTTCGGCCTTCTGAGCGTTGCAGGGTTGAATTAACTCTTGATAAATAGATACCCAAGTGTGAATCTTTTCAATCAAATCTGTACAGAGAGTGTACATGAAAGGACATGATAAAGGACATGCAATAACATGTTATAGGTCATCCAAGGGGCGCAGGTTCAGGGGACACGTACGCAAGAGCAAAATGAAGAGGCGTTAGTAATTGGAGAGTGGAGTAGTAAACACACCTGTTGAACGCTACTATCTAGCGTAAGCAAATTATATACCTGGTAAGTAGGGGTCTAACGTCTGTTATAACCACTCAGGGTACTACACCTAATGTCAAAAGGAAATAAATACCAAGGACTAATAAGAAGTCAGAAAGAAAAGTGACTTCATGAACAAAGTCACCTCTATCAGTATGGGACAAGCTCATGGATGCAGAAAAGCTACTCAGTGAATGCAGTCATTTACCAAGAATGTGTCGAAAAGAGACAAAGATCAAGTCAATTCAATCACGGATGGGAGAGTGAAATTATAAAGACTATCCAAATTACAACAGTTCGGGGCTAAGAGAAGTCACTCCCCTTCTCTTCCATTCACCACAGACAGCTTTAGGATAGAGTCCATGGGGGTTTGCTTGGGCGAGATATAATTTATAGAAAAATGTTGATAATAATTACAGTTCAATAAATAATCGTTCAATAGATCCTTTACACACTTATGGTGTGTCTCGAAAGAATTAAAAAGTCTTTCCACCAGATTTTTTGCTAAGCTCCTCCTACTTTTCCCACGAGAATATAAGAAAAAAGTCAAAAAACCATATAATTATTATTTATTTTAGTTGATATCCATGAGTAGGAGGAGCTTAGCAAAAAGTCTGGTGGAAAAATTTAAACACAACGAGTGAACGGCCCTTTACTCAGAGAAATAGAGTTCTAGTAAGTAAAGTTGTAGAAGTTCCTTACCAGATGTGACTGAATAATTCATTCAAAATATTGAGTTGCAAAAGGTTATGTTTATATTTTGTTGTGAAAGGTTATATATTCTATTATAATTTTGTTAAAAATTATTGGTAAGGTTGCTGTTATTCCCATGACTTAAAGTGTTCAACCAAATTGCATGAAATTTAGTGGGATGATTGGTCATTATCCAGGAACCATTTGATCAGATTTTAGGAAATATCGGGTCATAGATCAAAGTCACGAAAAGGTAAAAATTGATGGAAACAGCGGCGAAGGTATGCACTCTATTGTTTAATCAACGAGGTTTATGTTTCTTACCATTTTGCTGTAAACCTTATGTAATTTGATAGCATATATTATTTTAATAAAGCATTCTAAAAAAATTGAATTAATCAATGTATTCTATAGTAATGTACAGGGTGTCCGACACTTTTGTTGCCAAACTTTAACATAAGGTTGCATTCGTCGAAAGTAGGTATGGTCTAAATACTCTAAAATGTTTAGTTAAAGAGTTACAAGGTTAGGAAAGTAGTATCTGTACCATTTATTATTAGTTAACATTTTTTTTTAATTTTGCGATAAGAAACGAAACATTTTTAACAATAATTATTAGGAGCACAAGAAACATAATCTTAAATTAGGTTACATGTTTACAGAATGTGTTCAATTTGCCGCCAATTTGTTGCGATGCAAGCGTTCAAACGTTTGTCCCGCAAGGATTCGTGAAACTCCTGATGTCGTCCGCCAATCATTGGACACACGTTTGACCGCCTGCATCGCAACAAATGTGCGGCAGTTTGAACTCATTTTCTAAACATGTAATTTAATTTAAGATTACGTTTCTTGGGCTCCTAATAATTACTGTTAAAAATGTTTTGTTTCTTATTGCTACATTAAAAAAATGACGTTAACTAATAATAATAAATGGTACCGATACTACTTTTCTAACCTTGTAACTCTTTAACTAAGCATTTTAGACCACACCTTCATAGAATAAAAAGTGTTTATTTCGACGAATGCAACCTTATGTTAAAGTTTGGCAACAAACCTGTCAGACACCCAGTAGTTGATGTTTCCGAATAAGTTCATTCACATTTCAGTCAAAAGTAGATATTGAACTTGGTCGTTAAGGTTAATTTCATGAAACATTTTTCTTCTATTATTCATAAATCTTACAAATTTGTGTTGATGAATGTGAAGAAAATTCTAAATTTATAAAAAGTATTATTGAAATCACAACAGAAGCTACCCAATAAATTCACAATACTAAATGTGGTTTAAAATATAACAACAGAGTATGGATACTTCAGTATGTGGTGCAAAATATAATAAGGTATGAATTCAGTATGTGGTGCAAAATATAATAAGGTATGAATTCAGTATGTGGTGCAAAATATAATAAGGTATGAATTCAGTATGTGGTGCAAAATATAATAAGGTATGGATTCAGTATGTGGTGCAAAATATAATAAGGTATGGATTCAGTATGTGGTGCAAAATATAATAAGGTATGGATTCAGTATGTGGTGCAGACTATAATAAGGTATGGATTCAAAATGTGATGGAAAGTATATCAACAAATACCAAATAAAGGTAGGTTTGTTTACTAAAATAGCTACTACATTTTTACTAAATTCTAAACTGTGGTACATTATTATTTAGAATAGAAAAAAAAACTCAACTCAAAATAATCTGTAAATTGGTAATGTCATATTCTTTTATAACGTCATAAGTTACTTCAACTCTTCCATAACATAAAAAAAACAAACAAGTTTTTAAGAATTATTTTGGCCAATCTGAGAATATAGTTTGTGCAAAATGAAGCCTAATGAATTGCGAAGATGAATCTAAGACTTAACGAAGTCTTCAATTTTGTGTTAAGACTGTTAAGTCTTCCTAACACAAAAATCCAAGACTTCGTAGTTCAAGAGCATAACCCTAGCGCTATCCTCTAAACCTGTTAGTTAGTTGCTTTAAAACATGATAAAAATAAAGAAAGACAATCCATAATCCAAATTATAACAGTTTGAGCCCCTAGGGTCCCTTCTGTTCTATTCACCACAGACAACTTGAGGATAGAGCACTTGGGGCTGTATATTAATAATTATAAAGAAATAACTTCATAATTATGGTCATGAGATATTTGTATGAGGCAAGTGAATGTAATTCAATAACTATCACTTGAGGTTTTTATGAATATTTTCCAAGGATTCAATCATAAATCAAAATATGAATTTATAACATAATATTCAGAAGAAAATACATTCCATAGTACAGTTTCTAAAACAATAGTAGCTTTGTAGAAAGTTAGAAATAAACAGAATATATAAATTCTATAATATATAGCTACATAATTCACTATATTTCTCCTTTGTCATTTCAAATACAATACAATTTTCTTTCAAATTCCCAACAACAAAGCATCAAAAAGTTGACAAATTTAAATCTATCTCAACAGCAATTGATAGTAAAAGTTCTGATGACTTCATATCTTTTGTCCCATTGTTCAAGTGAACCTTGCATATGAACTTTTAATAAAGATTATTCACTTCAAACTTAAAGATAAACATGACATCATCTGCTTTACTCACTATTCTTCTGGTGTTTGGTGATCTTCCAGAAAGGTACTATGATCTGGCATTGTGTCTGTAGGTTTATTGCAGCTATCAATTGGAGAATTGCTCACAATTTCACAAAGAATAGGCATATCAACTGCTTGTGTTGATGAAGATCCAGCTACTGGTGTTAGGCCTTTTGCAGCATCATATTCATCACTGATTGATTTCTTTTTGGGATAACTTTTAGGTAGGATACACAATTTCCCTGTCTCTATTATTCGCTTTACGGTGAACTTATGAAATTTAATTTCAGATTTAACTTCTTTCTTAAAATATTTTTTTATAGAAGTTTGTTTATAATTATTAATATTCACTTTCTTTTCTGTTTTCATACTGCACCCTATTATATCTGGTAGATCTTCATCATCATTGTAATCAAGTCTTTTTTTAATATTAAATCTTGATGTTTCACTTTTAATTGGGCTACATTTCGAAGCAACAGAGTTAAACTTCTTGGTTGAATTTAAAGATGGTGACTCAATCCATTTTGTTAAATTATCATCGGTTATGTACTCCCGTCTAACTTCTTTTTTTCTCAATGATGTCGGGTGAGTATTAATTGGAGTAGTTTGTACGGGGAAAATTTGTCTTGGCAAAGCCACTTCTGGTAAATCTGGCAAATCATCCATTATCAACTAATTAATGATCAACTATAAGTATGGATAAAAATCTAATCCAAATAAGTAAAAAAATTTTTATAAACAAGCACTTAACTTTGGGAAGTAATATAGCATGAATATCTGAAAGAAGAAAGGCATTCATGATTCACCAAATGGCAAATGTTCTAACATGTATCAAGGACACTGTCCTTTTTCTAAATTAAATTTTTTGATCTGCAGCCAGAAAATGGTCAAGTGTTATTTATGATATTCTATATTTAGCCTTCAGTTCACAGAAAAACACATGTAAATATAGGAGGAAATTAAAGACTTGTAATACACCTAGATACCCATTTTAAAAAGCCGAGCAGTTGTCAAGTGGTAAAGCAAGTCATTTCTCGACATTTTATTGGAGAGTTAATGAAAACAATTTTGAGCCCTTCAATAGAAAGAAAATCTAATTTTCTCCTATTCTATGATGCTACAATCGGATATGCTAATAATGAACTTTATAAGAGAAATAAAAAGGAGCATTTCTAGAACTAGAACTACCTAGGGTCACAGCTCACACAGGTAAATGGTGGCTCTTTAATTTTCAATTGAGGGAATGTATCTGAAAGCTGAGCAGCACACCACTGTACGTTCTATCAGAAAGTGAGATAGGTGATTTGAATGCAAGTCTTCAAAGTGTTGCAAATACATCTCCCAAGATTTTATTTTGACTTTTAAGGACAATTCGTCTCCAAAGATTTTCAAATCTGTCTCCAATATGAGCAGAATTCTGCAAAATGTCTCCAATAAATACATGTAAACACAGGAATTAATTAGGAAAGTGTCTCAAGATCTTACAATTACAGTGTTTCAGAGGCTGGAAAATTATAAGCCAAAATTTCACAAAAATTCCGAGTCAAGCCAATTTGACTCATTTTTAACATGGATCATAGGAATTAATTCAAAATTCAAGCCAATTAAGACATATTTGATATTTGACCTTTTGAAATTTAAACCAATTAGATTGGCTTTAATTGACATACTCTTTATGTATCATGGCTAACTAAGGTATATTTTCCCTTAAAAAATGTCTCCAAAGAATCTTTGCGGCAAAGATCTTCGGTGAAATGGACGCGCTTTGCAGACTGGTTTGAATGAAGAATTATGATTGTTGCATAAAATCTATGACTGACTGTCTAGAATTTTCTGATTTAGGAGAAAATCCAATCTGCTGACTGCTGCCAGCAATTTCAAAAGGTGTCCTTCACGGTCCATGTTGTGTTGGCGTTGCCAAGGATCTGATCTTTGAAGACATTTTTTCAGGATCTTCATCATCATTAATAGTTGAGCACTTGAGACTATTTCCTAATTAATTCCTATGTTAACATGTAAGTATTGAAGACATTGTGGAGAGTTCTGGTCATTTTGAAGACAGATTTGAATATCTTTGGATATAAATTGTGCTCAAAAGTCAAAATGAAATCTTGGGAACTGATTTGACACACTTAACAAACTGTCATTGAGTCAGAAAATTAGATAATTCCAGCTATTTGCATTTGAAAAATAAATCAAAAATGTTAGTTATATACCTACCTATTTTACTTAGGCAAAGCACATCCATGTAGCCAAAGATCTTTGGAGACATTTTTTTGAGGGAAAAAATATCTTTGCAAGATCTTGGAGACAAATTCCTATGTTTACATGTTATTATTGCCTATTGAGACATTTTAGAAAATTCTGGTCAGTTTGGAAACGGATTTGAAAATCTTAGGAGACAAATTGTTCTCAAAATAAAATCTTGGAGACAGAATTGACACACTTTGGTGACACTACTGGTAAATTTGTGCTTTAGGTCCCCCACCGATTTTTTATATTTTGATAGGCACTTAAAAATGACTTAATATAGGTAAAAGGAGCAATTATAAAAAGTTTTTCATGAATACCATTTGTTGTGGAAATGCTTCGTTCAAGAGATATAGCCCAATTAAATTTTTTGCCTTTTGATAGGAATAACATTCCAGTCTGTATTTCATGGTTATTGGTTAATTCCACGGACTTGTCGGTGGAATTATTCTCCATTGAAAATAATATTCTGGCTAAGTTGGTGGAATTTTAGCTATTTATTCCTATGTTACCATTAACTTTTGGTGGAAAAATGGGTTAAATGTTGGTGGATCAGCAAAATTAGTGGAAACTTATGGTGGATTTTTTCAGCTTTTTCAAAAGTTGTTGGAATTTTGTGCACCAAATACAGACAGGATAACATTGAGGTTGTAGAAAACAAAAGAATTTTCCGCTTTTAGTGACATGAAAGTGATGAAATCTTGTTGCCGTGACAATGCCATGAAACCGTTAATGTAGTTCACTGTATCCGCTAGTTTGTTGTACTGCACACATCAAATTCTTGATTGATTGTTTAAGGATTTAGGGGGTGGTGCGGTGTCGCCCTCCGATTATAGCTCGATATATGTATTTGTGATGTTAGGGTCACGCAGGTAAATTGCAGCCCGCTCATGAGAGTCTCTAAAATTTTCTGAACTGAAATTACTTTAAAATGTTGCATAGGTAGCTATCGAAAGAAGCGCAGTGCATGCTATATTATATAATTTAAGTTTTTAACGAGTTTTTTGAAGCTATGATGTTTCTGTTGTTAGAGGCCAGGCCCCGGCACGGCCCGCCAAGCATGTCCAAACTCGCCATTTTAATGGCGAGTTTGTGACAGTTATTTTGAGCCCTTCAATTGCAAATGGAGAGTTTTATCTATTTTTCTCCTATGCTACAGTGTTATTTTGGAGAGAATTTATGAAAATTTGATCATTTTGGAGAGAATTTGTTGAATTTTGGAGAGAGCTGGAGAGACAAATGGCGAGTTTATGAGACATACTATTTTACTTGAAGAGGCCCCAGTTTACCTGCTTGACCGGTTGACCCTATATCTGAAATAAACTAAATTTAACTGTTGAACCAGAGTTCATCTTACTTAAATAAGGAGACAGAAAAGTATTGATAGTTGGGGAGCGGAAACAAACAAGAACGTTCCGAGTACAAATTTTTATTCAAGCACTGGTTATCATTTTTCATCTTCTGAATACTTTTGCTAATACTAATACAAACAATATAAATAATAAAATGATACCTAAATAAATAACATTATCTAGGTATATGTCGATTATTTGTAACATTAACCTTTCCACAACAAATAATATTCTTGAAAAACATTTTAAAATGGCTCCTTTTACCTAGGTATTAAGTATCAAAAAATCGGTGGCAGTGGGAGACCTAGAGCACAAATTTACCACAGTAGCCAGTAGGTACCTAGTTACAAGTTAACAACTTACCACCTCAGCCTAGGTCCTAGGTAGGCAGTAGGCTGCCTAAAAATGATTAAAATTTTAATGGTTATTTTTAATTGGTATCCATGATTATGATAAATGTGGGAAACAGACTAAACATACCCATAGTAAATAAATAATTTAATAATTCATTCATAGAGAAGTACCTAGGTACAATATTGGATTTGGAACATCCAAAAAATTAATGAGTGACGTCACACAAACTATTTTCCATTTGTTTTTACCTAAATAAAAATTGTCCTATTACTCAGATGAATCTGCATTTTCATGGAAATTAACTTGCATAACAAATTTTTAGCACGTTTTACACTTTATTCACTTATACCTAATATTTAACTACCTAATAATACTTTTAATATTTGAGAGTAGCTACCACAGAACGACTTCATTTGTTTACATACTTTCTGAAGAATGGACTAAGTTCACCGTCAATGAATTCGAAACTTATTACCTTCCTAGGTACTACCTATACTTCTCTATTTATTTACTATGAAATCATTGATCTGACTCATCCGAGATAATAACAGAGTAATAATCACATCACATGACATATCAGTATCACATATGTGCCAGACCCCAGATCTAATAGATAATATATAGAATCCATACTTCATAGAGTTACGCCAAAAATTGACTTTTTCTTAATTTTTTTGACAGAATAGTGGATTTGAAAAATATAACATTGGCAAAAATAACCTCAATAATTCATTCATGAATTAAATAGTCTAACTATTTAATTCATGAATTCATTATTCTTGATTTAGGTAGCTGCTCGATCAATATCAATTAATTTCAATGTCTATATTTAAGCTTTCATTTTGAACATTCGCCCATGATTAACCACTATTAATTACTATATTTATAGGTAACGTAATCGATATTGAAGGAAGAAATCTCTTTGATGTTGGTCCTCTAGGAAATCAACTAAAATTAATTACATTAATTACAGGTAATTAATTACATGTACCTAACAATAATTTAGGTAATCCATGATATATTTTGAGGCTTTCTGAAAAAAAAGATAGTTATGCAATATCCCTACAAACAACGGTCTGCTGATTTGATGGAACAATCCATATCGATTCGATATCCCAGCGATCGAAAAGAAATCGAATCGATATATGTTGTTTATAGGGATTTAGGTAGTTGTTATAACAAAGGAGAATCTATTTTTTAAATATATATGCCTATTAACATTACATAACATAAGGATCTATTTTGTACCGGGTGACCAATAAAAAACTGGTTGAAGGTAAATGCTTATAACTCAAAAAAGTAATTGGTGTAGAAAGATGAAACAAATATCACATGAAAGACTATATTCTCAAGTTTTATTCAGTATATAACAATTGCTTAAAATCGCCTTTTCTGTGCTTTATACAGAGATTAATCCTTTTTTTTTCAAAATTAGTAATTACTGCAACCAATATATTTTGGTTAGCCTACTTCACGTATTACTTGCTTCAAATCTTCAATAGTGTTTGGTTTAGATTTAAATACCTTCTCTTTAACATATATAAGAGATAAAATCTAATAGTGAAAGGTAAAGGGACCTAGCTGGACATAGAAAACGGTTCGGTGCGAAATAATCTTGTTCTCGAAATGAATTTTCAACCAGTCTAGTGCAGACAAGATTGTGTATGCAGTTGCAGTGTCCTTATGGAACCAAACGTCGAGATGATTATCATCAGTTATTACAGTATTTGACCTTTCAATGTATTCGTCGGTGTTTACAGAACAAAGATTTTCAGTCTCTACATCTTTAAAAATATATGGCCTATATGCCAATGCGAACTCAAACCACATCGAACTGTCACATTCGCCAAGTCTCAAACACTTCATATCTTGTCCATCTATTGAACAAATTCTTAACCATTTCAATCATTTCAGTTTTTTATTGAATGGCAAATTTTCTCTCAACTTTAGTTGGAGAACTGCTTGAATGATAATGTTTAGAAATGAAAACACGCTATTCAATAGTTAGTTGCATAATTATTCATGAGGGTTGAGTAAAATATGATGACGAAATATCCATTATTCTTAATTTAGATATCTATATCCTTAATTTAATAAATGCTCAATATCGTTGATATCAAATAAAACTTGAGAATATACTCTTTTATGTGATTTTTGTTTCATCTTTCTACACCAATTACTTTTTGAGTAATAAGTATTTTCTTTCGACCCGTTTTTTATTGGTCACCCGGTATAATCTCAAGTTAGTTTCAGAAATGGCCAGTGCTAAAATATTCAATTAGATAAATTGTCTAATTAAATATGTATTGATACTTTCATGTAGTACGTAATAGATATGGCTATGTATATGTATAGATCAACAAAACACACAATTGAACTGTATTGGCTGTATGAAGTTACCAATAATCTTTGCGTTAAATGTTTCCTTTATTAACCCACAACCATACCTTTTAAATACCAAAAAGAAATCTAATATATTTGAATGGCGAGGATAGTATGAATTATTCACTTCTTCTTCCGAACATAATTTATTAATGCTTTCCTGAATGACATAGCATTATTTTGTCCACAGTGAGAGTAGGGGATTACCGACACTGAATGGCTTCACAGAGTCACAGACACTTCACATGCTTATAGTAGAAATGAGAGAAGTAGTTAGTTACTAGTTAGTGCTGTAAACAGAACACCCTTGCATGTATAGGTACAGATTGATGAACAAATGGAATATAGATAATTTTAAGCAAGTACAATGTTTGTGGTGCTACAATTGGGTGATGACATAATAAATGTTTATGGTGCTACAATTGGGTAAGAACGTACAATGTTTGTGGTGCTACAATTGGGTAAGAACGTACAATGTTTGTGGTGCTACAATTGGGTAATGACGTACAATGTTTATGGTACTACAATTGGGTAATGACGTACAATGTTTGTGGTGATACAATTAAATGGGAAAGAACGTACGTACAATATTATTGGATCTTTCCCAGAATAGCGGCTCAAAATATTTATTAAATGTGTATCATAGATACCAAATTAATAAAATTATTCCTATTAAAGTCATTAAGATTTTTCGAACTCAGCCATATACTTCATTATAGCAAGATGAGGAGGGGGGGGGGCATGCCCCCCTTCCCTCCTCCCCCCATATCACATATATCAGTATTGAAGTAATAATTGGAAAATATCACGGAAACTGAAAATATTCGATTTATGTATTTATGGGGGCTTGCTGCCCCCGAGCCCCCCTCTCAGGTCATTAATCGATCATGAAGTGTGTAGTACAAGTTAACAAACTAGCGAATACAAAAAACTACATTACAGTTTCATTTTAAAAATCTATAATGTTTGAGTAATTTAAATGAAAACACGAGTTTTTTCAAATTTCTCAATCCTTCAGTAATACATAGGAAACAAATGACTTTAATTTAATCCATACCTGTTTTTATTATAGATACAAGTAATTTATAATTAATATTGTGTCTAATAATTTAATAAATAATTATATTAAATATAAATATAATAAATAAATATTTGGCGCCGCTATTCTGGGAAAGACCCATAATATTTTGTTGTGCTAAAACTAACCTAACTCACAATTTACGAAAATTTCATATTATTCAAATTTCTCAGGGTTTCCATTGATTTTATAATACATGCACTTTCTTCTAATGCCAAATAATTAATATACTGATATAAAATGAGTGTTAAGAATATCGAAAATATGTCTACACTACTCATAGTGTTGGTACTGGTAGCCATCGCTTCTTTATTGCCCTTAGGTAAGTTATATTATAAATAAATCTTATTATATTTTTTACATTTTGGGTAAGCTCGATCCGAAATATCGGTCGATTTCACATGTTTGACCATATAAAAAAAAACTTAATAATAATTTTATTTTTTATACATTTTTTATTTTCGTTAATGTGGAATCGTCAGATATTTTGGAACTTATATACCCTATGGGTATACAGATAAATAAATAACATGGTTATGTGGTCAAATATTTTGGTGGAGAACCTGTGATTTACCTGAAGATGGCCATTTAACATTACCTATTTTTTCAATCAGAACTGGGTTATTCCTATTAAAGGAATACGAAAGACTTATCAATGATTTAACAATCTATTTAGAGCTCAATATCCCTTTCCAAGCAATCAATACAGTTTCTTTTCTTATTTCCGTTTCCAGGGCTATGCATTAAATGTGTACAGTGCCAAGGAGAAGGCACTCTGGATATGTTCGGCAACATTAAAGTTACTGTGAGTCCTAGCAACTGGTAAATATTCTTCTTTGGTCCGACACACAATTGGTCCGACATATCTTCAAATATATGTATATCGGGGGAGCGAACTGCCACTCGAACCCCCTTGATAGGTCATTAGACAATCATGAAGTGTATAGTACAACAAACTAGCTGATACAATAAACCACAACATGATAACGGAATCATATCAAAAAATCAAAAAGGCGGATGCGCGGACCAATGGGGTAGTGGACTATTGGAGTCCCATTAACAATCAACATTTATATAACACATGAAGCAAAAGTTTATACAAATGTTCTATATCATTACAGGATAGAGACAAAAAAGCTAACATTTCATGTGTTTCCTCGCCACCAGCGGGCTCTGAATGCCTGTCTTCGATGCGTTTCTGTCTCACAGCTACAACTTACCAACCCAATAGTGAGTGTAATGTTATTTTTGACCACTTGTCAGACAAATAATTAATTATAACATACAAATATACGGATATACTTATACCAAATATATTTATCTTTTTAAGAATTCGTTGCTCCACGGAGAAATTATCATTGTTTTACCTTAATTGTGAGATATTGGTATTTCTAAATATAATAAATAATCTACTTTTGGCACATACAACCTACATAATCCATTCATATTACACTACCTTGAAATGTTCTAACTACTGCAGAAGGGACAGTGACGGTGATAAGGTCCTGTGCCCCTGTCAATATGGTGTGGGACTGTCCCATGGGAGCTCAGAACAACGGTTTGGCAGTGCAGGTTTGTCATCAGACCTGCGCTACTGACAACTGCAACTCTGGTGAGAGGAACTCACCTAATGTCATGACGCAACTATTGCTGTCATTGGTAGTGACTAAAGTGTTAGCCATTAAACTATGAATAAAATAAAGCCTTTCATTTGAAATCTTACAACTTAAGTGTAGGATCCCCCTCCCCCGGTCACGAGTATTCTTACCTTTTTTTCTTAATTATAAAATATTGCATAGTGAATATTATTTACCTCTATTTTCATTATTTAAAAATATTACCTATTAATACCGTTACTTACTTTGGGTGTAGGTCATAAGCCCCCCCCGGTCAAGAGCCCCCCCGGTCATGACCCCCCTAGGTCATAAGCCCCCCTGTTTTTAAATCCTTATTTACCTATATTATTTAATCCTTATTGACACTTTTGTAGTTCATTACTGATTAGACATAAAATATATGTATATCGGGGGGCGTGCCGCCCCCCCTGCCAGGTCATTAAACAATCATGAAGTGTGCAGTACAACAATCTAGCGGATACAACAAACTACATTAGCAACTCTCAGTTATTTCTATCTAAGTAGTTCTTCATTTGTTTAACTAGGAAAATAAGGATTAAAAAAACATGGCCGGGGGGGCTCTTGACCGTACCCCACTTACTTTATGTAGCAAATTAATTTTTGCAGTTTTGAGTAAATGAATATCTAAACACTCTAATATGTGCATATATCTCAAATCCCCCGACACGGCATTAAACAATCATGAAGTGTGCAGTACCAGTTTACAACAAACTATATAACGACTATTTATATTGATTATGATAATATCCTCTTCACGAAAATTCGAATATGAAACGTCTTGTCAACGAAATATCTGCACACCGCAGTTACATACTAACTAATTTTTTGTACTTGTCTAACTAGTCACTACCTAAGTGGTATGTAGTTAGTAACTAACTTACGAACACATAACTAGGTTAGTTAGATACCATTTAATTATATTAGCTATTTAGTTACTAGCTACCTAGCCTAGGTAGTTAGTTAATACCTGGTTTAAAAAAGGGAGGGGGGAGCTCGCATCCGGTGGGGATATGTTCGGAACCTAATATAACCACATAGGAGTTTATGAACCGTTCTAGCAAATTCTACTCCGTTTAAACAAGTTTTGACATGTTCAAACAAGCTTTGACATGTTTAAACAAGTTTTGACATGTTCAAACAAGCTTTGACATGTTCAAACAAATTTTGAAATGTTCAAACAAGTTCTGATATGCTGTGAGACAATTTCATTGAAGTTCAATATGTAGGAGAATAAAACCTTTTTTAGGAATACTGAAATACACATATAATATACAATAATAAATATCATTGTAGAGGACCCAATAGTTACTTCAAGGGTAACTCTACTATCACTCTTTTTTTATCAGTAATGCCAGGGTAAAAGGAGGAGGAGCTTAGCACAAAATACTACCTAGCTATATACTTTAATATACATACTTTTTATTCATTGACATACGAATGAAATTGCACTGTACAAAATGACCAAAACTACTAATTATTATTTAACAGAGATTTTCTTCCAATCAAACAGTTTGTTTTAAGAATAATGAAATTGATATATAATTCTAACGTAGAGAAAAGAAAGAGCAGGTAAAAATAAAGCATGAAAAGATGATAGAAATGTGTTTAGTAATTATGATGAGTACCAATGTAAGTACTTCAGATTAACCTATTTGATTTAGAAAGTATCTAATATTCCCAACTACTATTTTCTAATTCTAATGAGCTACATACGTCATTGTAAAGTGTTATGATGGTAAGTGACTAAACAGGTCTAAGAATCTATCATCCAACTGATCAAATAAAGTTTAACGGAATTTTATTATGGAAAGTGAGAAATAAGAATTTGGAAATACCCCCACCCCCAGTTATTTACCCCCTTAATCTAACCCACCCCCAGTTATTTACCCCTTAATATAACCCACCCACAGTTATTTACCCCCTAAATCTAACCCACCCCCAGTTATTTACCCCCTTAATCTAACCCACCCCCAGTTATTTACCCCTTAATCCAACCCTCCCCCAGTTATTTACCCCTTAATCTAACCCACTCCCCACTTATTTACCCCTTAATCTAACTCACCCCCCAGTTATTTGCCCCTAAATCTAACCCACCCCCAGTTATTTACCCCTTAATCCAACTCTCCCCCAGTTATTTACCCCTTAATCTAACCCACTCCCCACTTATTTACCCCTAAATCTAACCCACCCCCAATTATTTACCCCTAAATCTAACCCACCCCCAATTATTTACCCCTAAATCTAACCCACCCCCCAATTATTTACCCCTAAATCTAACTCACCCCCCAGTTATTTACCCTTAAATCTAACTCACCCCCCAGTTAGTTACCCCTTAATCTACTGAATCATCTAAATCAGATGGTGGAGAGAAATTATAGACATCTCGTTGCAGGATGTCTTCATTAGCGTTTAAGTCAGGCATCACTGGGTCATTGTTTACGTCATCCAACACTGGGTTATTGTTGAGGTTAGGGATATTCCCAACAGTAGGAGGTGGAGGTGGGGGGTGATTGGGTGATAGAAGAGGTGGTGGGTAATTTGGTGGTTGACCATCAGGTGATGTTCGAAAGCTTTTGGCCACCGTATCAGTCATTATTTGTTTCAATCGTCTGACCATCGGCCCACTTCCATCGCTAAGGCTCCTTTTTAAGGTAAACGCTCCCCCAACAAAGGAACTCTTCTAAGAGGACTGGTTGTCCTGACCCACCTGAGCCTCTCCCCCCACCACCCCAAGGGCGGAGTGACCCTCCCGACTGGATGGCTTCACCATCAACTGTGGAATGAGAAAATGTCAATACTCTCATTGATGACATGTGTTATTGTGATGTGGCAGTTACGAAAAAACACAACTAAAATATTACCAATTGACTCTCCTTAAAACTAATTTGTTATAGCTAGTTACATTTTAATATCATTATATCATAGTTATATTTTTTTCTAAAAATAATGGTATTAGTAACAATGATGAATGTTTTGTTTAAACTGTTTGATACTGTGTACGGGGCATTATTTTTTTGCAATACAGTTTTATAGAGCGTACATTAGTATCAATGATCATTAGCAACCAGCCAACCACACAGTTCCTGGTTGCTCATAAGAGTACTTGGTTGCTCATAAGAGTACCTGGTTCCTCATAAGAGCTGCCCTTAGGATTAGAGTGTGGAGTCTGTCCATGTTCTCCTGTCCCATCTCCAGTGCCTTGGAAAAAGTTTCGAGTCTTTCTTCAACCACAGCTGCGTACACGATCTGTAATGAAAGTCAAATGTAATACGGGGTAATTGTTAGTAGAGTAGGTTCAGGTTGTAAGTTATCGAAACAGTTCCACAAAATATTTATAGCTAAATAATATAATTAAACTACCGGTAATATTCTTTTTTATTTAACTTTTTCTTATATGATCGAATAAGTGACAATATATCATAATTTACCCTACCAATCAGAGGTAACTCTCTTTGGGTCAATAATTCCTCACCTTCTTGTGACTGTCAATCCTGGCGTGCATGTGCCCCTCTAGAATGAGGACACTGAGTTCATTCTCCAGACATGGCACTGTGGTGTTGAAGGCAGAGGCCATGCGGTGCAGAGTGGCACTCTTGTAGGGACTGAGAGGCAAATAGCATTGGGGGTTAGGGAAAGATACAGTTATCAGACCGTTACACATTTTCAGACAGGAAAGAGAATGTATATGATTATCAATGATCTTTTTTTTTAATTGGTGTTAACTGCAATTCTTATTGCTAATTCTGATTACTATCATTTTTTTCTTATTTGTCTGAAAATGTGAAACCGTTCAATAACTTGGAACTGACCTAAATTGCCATTCAGTTAAACTGAGACAAAATTTATTCAATTATGATTCTTGTATTGGGATACAAGAAATTTTAAAATTTAAATAAGAAACCAAAGGAAAAAAAGCAGTAGCCTATCTTCGAATGGACACGCTAGGACAAATTAAATATTATGAACAATAGTCGCCCCTGTTCAAGGCTAATCCTAGCGAGATGCTGAGCTCGTTACCTAAAGTACTGCACGAGTCCTCTGCTCCGTATACGAGTGTAGAGGGTATTGACGTGAGGAGAAAGGTACATGTCCAACAGCAAGTTGTCCTTCATGCTCTCCAGTATTTTGAGGCACTGCGCATACTTGGACTCGTAAAACTTGAAAATGACATCACGAAGCTGGGGCTCCAATTCTAAGAACTGCTTGAACGAACTGCGGGGAGAGAGTTACATTAGCATTGGTCATTATCAATGTAGAGGATATATATACTATAAAGGCTTGCTTTGCAGAAAAATGATTAAATTAGTAGCTAGCTATATTAAAGAAAAGCATAATAACATGAATTAAAATGAAAATATTCCACATTTATATTGATGAATTATAAAAGCTAAAATAAACTTGTACCTTTGTTAATCACATCCATATGATTGGTAGTAAATCTTTGGGCACTTTTACTCATCTAATTTTCCTGTATTTAAAATAAATCTAATATCTTTCTAATTCTGAGGTGTTAATAAAAAATATCTTGTAGAATGCTAAATTTATTCTGTTTTTTATTAAATTGTACCTAAAAAGTTTCCATCGTGTAAAATTTTTAAAAAATGCCGGCTAAAATGTAACCTTCCCCAATCTGCGAAGTTAACAATAAAGGCTTAGACAAGTTGAAGGGATGACGTACCTGTTCATGATGAGAAGTTTGTGCAGTTCCTGTCGAGAGAAGGTAGCCAGGGCACACAGCCCTCCATAGAGAGCTACGTTGTAAGGTGACAACACACAGCTGAACTCACACGAGTCCAGCTGTGCCCGCAGGAAATGCCTGGCAGAGGACTGAAACACAAAGTAGAATTAGTTGAGATATTATAAAGACAGAGTGCAACATTTTCAAATAGTAGCTCGAGACTCACCTTGTATTTTTTTGTAGCTAAGTCTGCAAGTCCCGCAGCACAATGTAGTTTTGTTTGGACTACATTCATCTGTTCTTTAGCTGCTACTGTGGGGGTCTGTAATGGAGAGAACACTAGTCAGTAACATCAGTGAGAGAAAAAGAAACTTAAAAGATTACAGACACACACTGTCAAACACTCGCTACGTCGAAAGGGTTAAAATCTGTTCGATTTAAGTTTGAGAGTTTGAAGATATAAGACATGTTGGAAAATTGTTTGCCAAACAGGATAATTATTCTATGACAGTGATTCTCAACATGGGTTCAATCAAAGTGCACGGATATGGTGAGTCAGCTGAAGGGGTTTAAGGGTTTGCTTCATTGAGCTTTTTTTATCGCAAAGTTCGTATTTTGTTCACTGAACACAGTGATTTACTAATACAGTATATAGTTATATGTCTATAAGAATATATAAGTTATGATTCTGAAGAAGAAGAAACACATTTTATTTTTCTAACTACGAAGGGATTATTGAATGCACGTATAAACTAGTGTGGTTTAATTCCTCAAATAGGTTTCAGAACCACTGTTTTATAATTCTATATGAAGATAATTATTCATTATTTTTTTCTATATCAATTCAAATGCAACGAATTTTCTATACATTGATATCAAAATAAGGTTAATTAAATATCATTAGAGTGTATGGACAAGAACACAAAGATTTGTTTGAGAAAATTGGTTGAGTTTAACAAATAGTTTGACAAAGTGTTAGATCGTGTTTTAACACATTTCCTGCAACGGCTTTAACTGTATTAAATAAATATTTATTTCTATCAGTATACTTTTCCATTATTTATGCACAATATATCCTTCTTCAGGACATAAATAAACACCTTTAAAAGAAACATTAGTTAAAGAGAAAAAGCTTAGATCTTCTATTCTAAAAAAAAGGTGGGTCACATCACAGAAAACGTGTTAAAGAAATACTTCAAACAATTTAATTCTTTCAATTTGTTATATAACAAGAAAAGGAAGTACAAGAATAAAAGGCAATTCAATAACTAATTATAATCAACAGAAATAACTATGAGTTGGATTCAATAAGTAGCTACTACAAGTTAGTGAAGTGAAGTCTAAAGATTCTTCAGAGTTTAGGAACGTGACTCACCTTGTTTTCCGTGATAGTTGTAGTGTTGTGTGCCTTCTGAACATAACTTTGAACGTGTGACCAGTTTTGAAGATAAATTGAAACCTGTGAACAAAAATAAAAATAATTCCAAATTACCATTATAAAATAGCAGTGAGTAATTTTGTATATTATTTTGTTATAAACAGGTAAATGTTATCATAAATTAGAGGATTTAACATTTACATCATTCATGAACATGAGGGAAAAAAATACAAGGGAACAAATAAGCTAGAGTAATTTCCTAATGTTATTTAGTTATAAATAGGTAGGTAAATGTTATTATTATAACATCTAAGTCATTCAGAACCATAAGTGATAGGGTAAGTTACAAATTATCGGTCGGTTTCACATTTTCAGTCATATAAAAGAAACAATTTAGCAAATAATAATAATTTATTTTAATATTAATTGGTATCTATGGACCATGATACACATTTACAAAAATTGTTATATCGTTTTTTCCTGTATGACAGAAAATGTGAAACTGACAAGAGGCATAAAACAGAAAAAAATGTTTGTTTACCTTGACTACATTAAGGCAGAACTCCAGGATGTGCATATGAGAGGTACAGTAGTCCCTAGCTCTGGTGTAACACTTCAGAGCATTGCTCAGTTCACCACAGTCGAGGTAGTGGTCACCCAGTTCATCATGCCCTCTCCGTACACTCTCCTTGATGCTGTTAACCTGGTGGAGAGGGTGAAAGATGATAATATAATCTGAAATGAAAAAATAGCTATAGGCCTATAGCTACGCAGAGAGAAAATTATGGTAGGGTAATTGAAGATAAATAGGTCTCCTGTTAATTTCTATGGTACCACCATAACTTTCCATCAGGGTAATAGCTGGTTAGTCGTTTCATTCACAATTAAGTAATTTTGTCTTATTAGTTTTTATCTTACAAGAATAACTAAATGTGGAACTATCCAATGATGTGCAACTTACCCTAGCTACAGTATATTATCACACAGTCACACTATTACCTACTTAGGTAGCTTCACAGTTTATAACGATTTCAAAGTTGAGTCGGTTGAGAAATAATAACAAGAACATAGCTACACAATACCAATGATAAAATTAAACTCTAAAGACTAATTTATTCCCAATCTGTTTATGTTAATCTCACTTTTGAAGTCTTCAACTCGGAATCAAGTTTCTCCAGTTTGAGTGCTGCCTTCTTGTTCTTTGCTTCTATCCACTGTAGAGAGACAGCAGCTCCTGACGCAGAAGGTCCTGCTGCAGCCACGTCAGGTAAATTGCCTCCTGCAGCTTGAGCTAAAAGGCTAGGGGAAAAAGAGATAGAGATTAAAATAAAATTGAGGAGTTCAAAATAGTAAAAAATATTAGAAGAGTTTACACAGCTTACTCTGCTAAAATATCACATATATTCTTAAGATAGAGGCATTTTATTACAAATTGTTCAAACAAGGAGCATAAAGATTGAAATATTTTTAGGACATTAGATACAAAATGTTTCAAGGTACACATTTCTTTCACGTAAATCATAATTTAATGGTGAATAGCTAAGACTATCCAATAATTAGTAGTCAATAGATCTAAGAGTATGTGGTACATATATTCGTAACAGATAAGTGTAAGAACTGATTTTGAAAACATCTGAGTAAGTTTTCCTAGCATCTGCTAACCCATTTCACCACATGTTAAACATCCCATTAATATATATTTGGAATATCTAGCATAATAATCAATTTAGTAAGGAATTTATTAACATCTGCTTCGGAACAAACAGCTATACCGCTGATGTTAAAATGAAATTAATCAAAGAAGAAGCAGTCAGAACGGAAAGTGGCTTCATGAACATAGTCACCTACCACCAGTCAGACGATGGTCATGGATGCATAAAAGCTACTCTTTGAATGCAGTCACTTACCAAGGAATGTGGCCAAAAAAAAAGAACACAAGCACTGGTGGCTGAACTCACGGATTGAAGAGGAAAATGAAAAGGTGATAGTAAATGAAGCCTACCAGTCTACCTAACACAAAAATTTATGACTAGTAGTTGAAGAGCATAACACTAGCGCTATCCTCTAAAAATACAAGTACCTAGCATATTTAAAACATTATCCAAATTACAACAGTTTGGGGCTCAAGGGATACCACCTCCCTTCTCTTCCATTCACATTAGACAGCTACAGGTTAGAGCCCCTCAGGGCTAATAACCATTATAATTTAACAGTTAGGTAAGAAGGTGCAGCCTACCTTGATTCAGAGAGTTTCTGCTGTATCTTCTGGTACATGGTGACATTGCATGTGGACTCTACGTGGTTGAGAGCCAGTCTCAGGGCCTCCTCCTTGAGAGGAGGGCAGTGGTCGGCAACAAACATCAGGCGGTAGATTCTACCAAGACCTACGTAAGTGCTAGATAGGGAATCCAAATCCTGAAAAAAGGAGTAAAATTAGAAAAGTATCAATAGCATAAATAATCATTATCATATTCATTTAAAATATCAGCTCTGATCTACACTAAATTATCGTCACATGTTTGATAAATAACAGGAATGATTTGCTGTCAGTAGTAGCTATAGAAAAAAATGAAAGGATTAAGTTACCTCATTAAAAATATGAGAGATGGGTATGAAAATACTTAAAATAATGATTCTTTTAAATTCTATTTAGTCAATAATGTGTTTAGTAGGTAAGTGATAAATAGTTAATATTTGTAGCTAGGTACCAAGTTGAATTAATTTTTATATTTAATGAACATCAAGGTAGCACTCACTAGTGTTGCAGAGTGCACCACAACTGGTTCTTCTTCCTGACCATCATTCTCCTCATTAGACGCGTCTACCACCATTGGCTCAATGTTATTCTAGAGAGAGAGAAAGAAAATACTAAACTAACATTTCATATGGTAAAGATTTACCTAGCTTTAAAGGAAGCAATTTGATATGTAGCTAGGAAAACTCATCATTGACTAGTAGCTACGTAACTACATAATTCTAACAAATTATTGAAACATCCTCAAATAGATCATAGCTAAATATTATTATTCAATTTTACTGAATGGCAATTATTATGCAGCTAGTTAAGTTTAAATGATTCATGTATAAAAGTAAAATTAAGTTGCATAAATAATATATAGTATTTAGAGTACCCAAAACAGAGCATGTGGGAGATTATTTTGCAAATGTAGCTACATGTATAGAGGTGGTGTCACTTCCTCTGTTATACATACATGTTGCTACATTTGAAAAATAATCTCAACAAGCACCCCTTTTGTCTCTCCTTTGGTCCTTTTAGGTGTTCTTATGAACTGAGTATTTACCTAATCTTTATCTCTACTAACCTGCAGTTGGATATTCATTGCAATCTATAAATTATGGATTTGAACTTCTGTGGGATTAAAATATCTTTCAAATCTGGAAAAGTAAATTATAAATTACAGATGATATTCTAATACATTAATACTAGTAATAGAACTATAAAAAAATTATAATTGTAGAAAATAATTTCACCCGCACGGGCTCAGCAGCAGCTAAAAATTATCAGTGAATTCTTGGTTTACTTTGAAGTTTGCAAAATATGCATTATTTACGCTATACTAGAGATGGAACGAAGTATCGGTATCGGAGGTATAGGCAATTTTTCTGGTATCGGTAGCTACTCGGTATCGGCATAGGCAAAAAAGTGACGATATTTTGCACCGATACCACTAGTATTTAAAAAAATATATATATATAATTTATTATCAATTATTTTTCTATTACAATGAAATTTTTAAATTTAAATTGTTGTAACAATGATTTCAGATAGATAGGTATAAAATCCTAATTTTCAAAATTTTAAATTTTGTAATCTCATTCAAATGGTCAAAGTATCGGTATCGGCATCAGTATCGGTGATATTCTAGGTATCGGTATCGGCAGGGTATCGGTGGAAAACTGAGGTATCGGTATCGGCTTTGTATCGGTGAAAATTTTGGTATCGTCCCATCTCTACGCTATACAATTGTAATACACAGGTTACATAAACAAAGACTTTCTCTCTTTAAAAATAACATTGAAGCATATGAGAAAATTGGATAAAACTCTTCATTTGCAATTGAAGGACTTAAAGTACTCTTCATAGAAAGGCCATGCTTTATTACCTGGCACTTGACAGGAATAGAAAGGAAATTCACCACTCTGTATAATGTGTCTCCTGCAATTCGGAGATTCAAATTGAGAGAGAGTTACTCCGAGACTCTCAGCAGCAGATTCAGAATCTCAATCAGAAGCTCTGCTAAATAGATGGTAGCTAACTGAGGAATTAATTCAAGATCTATCTCAGAGATCTAGAATTTCAGAGCAAAGAAAAACATCCTTGAACCATTATAAAAATATATCTTTAGATCATTATTAAAAACATCTTTAGATCATTATTAAAAAACATCTTTAGATCATTATTAAAAAACATCTTTAGATCATTATTAAAAAACATCTTTAGATCATTATTAAAAAACATCCTTAGATCATTATTAAACAACATCCTTAGATCATTATTAAACAACATCTTTAGATCATTATGAAAAAACATCTTTAGATCATTACTAAAATAACATCTTTAGATCATTTCTAAAATAACATCTTTAGATCATTTCTAAAATAACATCTTTCGATCATTTCTAAAATAACATCTTTCGATCATTTCTAAAATAACATCTTTAGATCATTTCTAAAATAACATCTTTAGATCATTTCTAAAATAACATCTTTAGATCATTTCTAAAATAACATCTTCAAATCATTTCTAAAAACATCTTTGAATCATTTCTAAAAACATCTTTGAATCATTTCTAAAAACATCTTTGAATCATTTCTAAAAACATCTTCAAATCAATTCTAAAAACATCTTTAGATCAATTCTAAAAACATCTTCAAATCAATTCTAAAAACATCTTCAAATCATTTCTAAAAACATCTTTAGATCAATTCTAAAAACATCTTTAGATCAATTCTAAAAACATCTTTAGATCAATTCTAAAAACATCTTTAGATCAATTCTAAAAACATCTTTAGATCAATTCTAAAAACATCTTTAGATCAATTCTAAAAATATCTTTAGGTCAATTCTAAAAATATCTTTAGATCAATTCTAAAAATATCTTTAGATCAATTCTAATAACATCTTTAGATCAACTCTAAAACAATCTTTAGATCATTTCTAATAACATCTTTAGATCAACTCTAAAACAATCTTTAGATCAATTCTAAAAACATCTTTTAATCAATTCTAAAAACATCTTTAGATCAATTCTAAAAACAATTTTAGATCAATTCTAAAAACATCATCAGATCATATCTAAAAACATCTTATGAAGTTAAATGATCTTTAGATGATAAATCATTGATCAATTAATTAGATTATTTAATAATTTAGATCAGTTAATTAGACCACTAAATTATTTAGATCAGTTATTTAGATCATTTAATTATTTAGACCATTTAATTAGATCATTGAACATTGATCATAAAACTGCTTGAAAGTAAAAACCTTATATTTCTCTCCAGTTCTAATTTCAAGGCCCAAATTTTCCCTCTCGAACTCCCCAAAATATTGCATACTGAGAAAGGTTAAGTGTTCTAGAGATCTCTTATTCTATTCACGGTAAAATTAATGCAAATATAGGGATTAATTCAAAACTGTTTGTAGACCAAGTAAAATAGTATGTCTAATAAACTCTCCATTTGTCTCTGCAGCTCTCTCCAAAAATCACCTAATATCTCTCCAAAATGATCAAATTATCATAAATTCTCTCCAAAATAACATTGTAGCATAGGTCGAGGAGAAAATTAGATATTTTTCACCATTTGTAATTGAAGGGCTCAAAATAACTGTCACAAACTCGCCATATTCCACACATGTCGGTGGAATTTACCATGAAATAGAGACTGGACATAGAGTTCTGATTTTTTTGTACAATCATTTATAAAGTTGTTAGGTACCTATTTATGAAATAAAAAATAAATTATACAATTTAGAGATTTTTACATGGTCGGTCAGCCCAGTCTGTAATTGGTGCACCATATACCTTTGACTTTTTCATAAAGCTGAAAAAATCCACCATAAATTTACAGTAATTTGGCTGATCCATCAACATTTTCCCAATTTATTCACCGAAAATTAATGGTAACATTAAACATAGGAATAAATAGCTGGAAATCCACTGACTTTGCCAAAATATTATTTTCAAAGAGAAATGCAGAATGGGTCGGTCCCAGTCTGCAAAGTGCGGCAAATCTGTCCCCAAGATTTCATATTTCAGGACAATTATTCTCCAAAATTTTTCAAATTTGTCTCCAAAATGACCAAATTTCTTCAAAATGTCTCCAATAATAACATGTAAACATAGGAATTAATTAGAAAATAGTCACCAAGATCTTGTTTTGATGAATTTTCCCTCAAATATAGTCTGCAAAGATCTTTGGCAACCAGACTGCCAGTCTGCAAAGCATGCACAGCAGCACAATCAGTCTCAGGATATTTAATTTATAGGGCAATTTTTCTCCAAATATTTTCAAATTTCTCTCCAAAATGGGCCAAAAATCTCAAAATACTCTTCAATAATTACATGTAAACCACGCTGTATTTCATGGGTTTTTTTTCTGCATTGAAAATAATATTCTGACAAGGTCAGTGGATTTTTAGCTATTTATTCCTATGTTACCATTAATTTTTGGTGGAAAAATGGATAAAATGTTGGTGGATCTACCCCTGTCTGCAAAGCATGCACAATCAGTCTCCAGATATTTTATTTTTGGGGCAATTTCTCTTCAAAGATTTTCAAATTTCTCTCCAAAATGGCCAAAAATCTCGAAATTCTCTCCACTAATTACATGTAAACATTGGAATTAATTAGAAAATTGTCAACAGATAATTCAGGAGACTAATTACAATGCCTCAATTAGTCGCCGGATAAACTTCACAACTTCATGCATCTTTTGCACACAGGGATCTGCCAAATTACTGGAAATTTATGGTGGATTTTTTCAGCTTTTTCAAAAAGTCAGAGGAATTTTGTGCAACAAATACAGACTGGCATGTAAACATAGGAATTAATTAGAAAATAGTCACGGGATAATTCAGGAGACCAATTTCTAGGCTTCAACCTAGTTCAAGAGTATGTACCAAGTTGTCTAAAATATATAATTGAGTATGATTAATATTTTAAAGTCATAACTCTCATAACTAAATATCTATAATTTATAAAGTAAATATATGAGCGAGGTCTTCCGAGGTTTTCACTAGCGGAAAGTTCTGAAGATATCGCTCAGAATTAACCTGTGTGCTACATAGCACAAACCTAGTCAGTATCGTTACAGTTACCTGAAGATAAACACACTCAGTGTAACTAACAGCCTCGTCTCCACTTTCCTACTAATTGTGAACTGCAGTGGTGAATAATTTATCCCATAGTATGATCCGAACCAATCTCATTGCTAGTTCTTCTAATACTACGAAACATTAGAATGGAGGAGTGAGAAACCTTTGGGATCTCGTGGATGGCAATGGATGAGGGATACCCTAGATGGCATTCAGATGTACTACGAATGGAGTAACTGATGCCAAGGAGCTATGACGGACGATTTTGACAACGGAGACTGGTAGATTTTTGGAGTGACTGGAAATGTCTATACCGTAAGTGTTAACTTTTGGGGGACTTCGCTCATTTTTATTAATATTTCAGTGACCTCATAATTACTTTACAAATTCACTTTATCACACTATTTTCAGCAAAACACTGCTTTGTTAATAACTTATTATTACAATTTATTATGATCTATTACAATTTATTACTATATAACCCTATTTACGCTATTACTATATAACCCTAATTACGCTATTACTATATAACCCTAATTACGCTATTACTATATAACCCTAATTACGATATAAACCTAACTACGTTATAGAATCCTATAACAAACTATTTAATATCTAAAACCTATTTAATATCTAAAACCTATTTAATATCTAAAACCTATTTAATATCTAAAACCTATTTAATATCTAAAACCTATTTAGTATCTAAACCATTTACACTTTTAATTATTCATATAAACTCCTATTCACATTGTAAAATAAAACTTCATGTTAACTAGTTCCAATATAAATTAGTGTTCCTCTCTATCTGTTTTCTATAGTAATATTAGGCATTTCATATTTTCTTTCTTTTATTCAGTGTCCTGTGGACGGTGTACAGACGTGTAGCTAATGCTGCCTAACTAGTGCGGCTACATATGTGCTATACTTCTATACGTGCGCTGGATGAAACAATTGGAGGCTGCCTTTTGGACATCTCCATAGTAATATATAGTTTAATCATTCATATTTGTTTTCCTCAAACCTTCCTCATACCTATATGCCATTTCATTGAAGTCATAACTAAACTAAATTTTTGTCAGTAGGAATTTTATACTCAAATTAACGAAAATTCAAATTAACACTAAATTTATTTATGAAGCTAATCTATTATTTTATTCACTCATATTAACGTTTTATAAACAAGTCGCCGATTAATTGTAGACTTAAAATTTGTGAAAATAAGTATCTTTCACATATATAGACGACTAATGAGCACTTAAATTAGATTTAAAATTGAAATTGGTGACTCATAATCATAAACGGCGGAACCGCGCATTTTGACTGCAGGAACTGGGAAACTCATAAACTTACCATTTGTCTCTCCAAATTTCAACAAATTCTCTCCAAAATGATCAAATTATTATTAATTCTCTCCAAAATAACATTGTAGCATAGGAGAAAAATAGATAAAAATCGCCATTTGCAATTAAAGGGCTCAAAATAACTGTCACAAACTCGCCATTAAAATGGGGCTAAGCTAAGCTAGATATTATAATATTAATTATCAACAGTCTAACAGACTCTGGTCCATAACCGTTAACTAATTTAATTTTAGGCTTTAAGCTACGACCCAGCCAAGTAAAAAAGCATGTCCAACAGTCCAAACTCTCCATTTTAATGGAGAGTTTGTGACAGTTATTTTGAGCCCTTCAATTACAAATGGCGAGTTTTATCTATTTTTCTCCTATGCTACAATGTTATTTTGGAGAGAATTAATAATAATTTGATCAATTTGGAGAGAATTTGTTGAATTTTGGAGAGCTGGAAAGGCAAATGGTGAGTTTATGAGACATACTATTTTACTTGGCTACCCAGCCAGTCTGCAGAATATGGAACATTATTCCAAGATTCTCTGCGGGAGATTTTGACAGACATTTCGTCGACAGGACTTTTCGTCTACAAATTTTCGTAAAATGCGGAAATGGATATTAACACACTCTAATGCAGGGGTGGGCAAAAGCATTAGGCAGCACTTAGTGCTCTTTGGGCACTCAGAGCGGCACTCGTGCCCACCAGGGAAACAGTGCTTTATTTTCTTCCAAAGAAAATTTAGAATTTTCAGCCACGACTTCTTTATAAATTACTAGTATGATATAAAAAGTAAAAGAGGATGGTAAACTAACTGTAGAACAGTATACTTGTCATGGCCGTGATATTTTGATAGTCAAATTTATACATAATAAGGTATTTCATTCTTGTTTATTGTTAAATTAGTGCCAGTGTTTTAAATTTCACCTCTGTCTCTTTTTATATAGATCAGTTATTTTTATAAATTTCTCACGTTTGTCTAGGACTCTTGGTACACTCTGGTAAGAATTCGTGCAATCATTATTAATTCCCTCTTTTTAATAAGTTAGGTATTGTCCTGTGATTTTTACTTATGAAAGATAACTTTTTTTTTGTGAATTATTTTCACATAAAAAACATAACTAATTATCATTTATGAATTCCTTTTAATTTAAAAAATTAAAATTCTACCACCAATATTTATGTGCAAAATATGTACCATTGTAAGTACCTACCTCAATAAAATATACCACCTCATTTTAATTATTCAGTATCCCCTACATTTTGAAAAAACGAAAAGAAAATGGTAACGGCACTGAGATTCCATGTTTCAGCACTGAAAAACACAATATGTGCCCATCCCTGCTCTAATGTTACAAAAAATGTACTTTAACAGAATAATGAATCTAACGATCAAATTATGAAATAGAAAACTGGTAAGGACGAGAGAAACTATTGAATAAATTTCAATCGATTTTCTACTTTAAAACTAAACTAAAACTATTCAATAATAACTAATTTTTTTTAAGTAATTTGAAAAATTGCATATTTAAGACAAAACTAAAAAATTATATATCACATGATTCACATCAAATAATGAAATCATTGAAATCCCATGTGTTACAGTGTGGCAGGAAAGCCAGTCTGCAGAATGTGTCTCTTCTCCCGCATAGACTTTAATTTGAGAGAGAGGCTCAGAGAGCTACTCTCTGACTCTCAGCAGCAGATTCAGAATCTCCCGCAGCTAAATTAATGGTAACATAGGAATTAATTCAAAATCTCCCGCAGCTAAATTAATGGTAACAAAGGAATTAATTCAAGATCTCCATTCTCCCGCAGAGATCTCCAATTTCTAAAATTCAATCAAAAACTCCCGCAGAGAGTCTTGGAAAAATGTTCCATATTCTGCAGACTGGTAGGATCACAAATTCGAAGATGGGATATCGTTCGATAACTCTGAACTTTTTGTATAAATGTATTTTAAAGCAACTACTGGTTATGATATTCCGCAGATGCCACGTTACTATTTCAGACTTAGCTAGTATAGCCTAGAGACTTTCATAGTTTTAACTTTTAGAGGCTGCCATTTGATATTTTAAAGGTCCCCTCCAAGCAAATTTTTTTATTGCTTAAATCAATCAGGTTGATGTTTCTTATCATTTTACTGCAAACCCCATAAAAAAATATGCTATCAAATTTTATGGGGTTTGCAGTAAAATGATAAGAAACATCAACCTCGTTGAATCGTTGATTTAAGCAATAAAAAAATTTGCTTGGAGGGGACCTTTAAAATATCAAAATAAAAACCTAGTTTACTTCTGACTTTCTAATTTTCAGTCTGAAGAAGAAGAATGTATGCCATTTGTTTTGATTTTCAACTAGGTATTTGGTTTAATAAATCTATTTATTATTCGTTTAAAGGTTTAAATTTGGATAAACTTATTATACTATAGAAACGTTTATATACTTTTAGGAACAATTAATATCTTAAAAGAGGGCCAAAAAACGCATTGTATGTTAAAAAATCTAAATTTGAAATCAAAACAAAGAGTGTACAACACAGGTACAATCTTCTTTCTCAGCGTCAGGTTGGAGATTCGCTCGATTCTTGCTCACAAAGTACTAAACAACTTTAAAAGCATATAATAAAATATATACTGAACCGAATTGTATGCGGTTTGCGGAATAATGATCGTAGACCTTAGTTCTATAATATCATGTAATAAACTCATTTTTTTCTCGGAGCCTGGAGAGGACCTTTAAATACAATTGTGAAAACCATCAGTATTGTCCGCGGCCGATATACCTACAGTCAATTCAAAATATTGACAATTGAAATGCACATTAGAATTAATTGTGAATGGTGCATTTAGTCTGAGAAGAGAGAAATCACGAAATGGAGGGTCTGCAAGCGCGGCTGCACGCCTGCACCTAATTCAACTTGGAATTTCATAATTTTTATCCCCCGAAGCCGGCATTAACTAAAATGTGGAAATCGGGTTGAGGCTTCAGTAAAATTGGTGAATAAAGCCTTATCTTTTCCATCAGCACTTTAAAGGCGTCCATCCACAGACCACACGATCATATATTTGTCAATCAATTTATATCAATTTATTGCCGTTGATAGCATTGAGAAAAATACTTTGCACTCACACAGTCAATTATTTAGGTACTTCAATTAATATTTAGTTTTTTCACTTCTTTTTAATTTCTTCTGTTTTTTTTTTTTTTTTTTTTGAGGATGCAGTTATTCACGGGATGAGCATCTACCTCACGTTTTTCAAATTTAAATAACCACTGGAAATTCTTTCATTAACGGGAAAACACTAAATTATTGATCCCTATTTTGACGCTTTACCAAACCACGATTAGTTTTATTGAAGGCCCATCAATACCTAAATATCAAAGGAGTTTTTTTGATCTATCAATGAATTTATTCAATGAAATTCATAAGTGAATTTGATATCAATGTCACCACACGTTCGGTCAATTAAAATTTTACTGGCAATTCTTTAACGTCAATAAATTGATATCAATTTATTGACGAAAAAATTGATCGTGTAATTGATTCATGGCCCAATTTGACTCTATAAATTTTCTCAATAATTTTATAGCTAGAATGACCTTCCCTATAGTAGTACTTTGTTTAGTTTAAAAATTAAATATACTGAAGTTAAAACTTGCACGTTCACGTTTCAGGAGACTAATTTACCTAATTACTGATGCTACATACCAAATTGCCCTAAAAAGCTTAAAGGTCCTCTCCAGGCTCAGGGAAAAAAATGAGTTTATAAAATAATATTATAGAACTAAAGTATGCGATCATTATTCTGCAAACCGAATACAATTCGGTTCAGTATATATTATATAATTTGTTTTTAAAGTTTTTTAATACTCTGTGAGCAACAATTGAGCGAATCGCTAATCTGATGCTCAAGAAGTAGATTGTACACTTTTTGTTTTGATTACAAATTTGAATTTTGTAAACAAACCATGCATTTTCAGCCTTTATTTTAATTATTTAAGATATTAATTGTTTCCTAAAGTATATAAACGTTTCTATTATAAGCAGAGCTGGGCGCGCGAACATTTTTTTAGGTTCCGAATCCGAATCTTCGTTGATTTTGGGTTCCGAACCTCCGTATAGCGAACCCAATTTGGAAAAGTTTGGTCCGAACATTTGTTCCGAACCAATATTTAGTCCGAACATTTGTAAGCTAACCTCTGATTTTTTAGATATAAATTTTATATCTAAAAATTAAGAAAAATAAAAGTGAACTACAGTCTTCACATTTATATTCAGCCCTATTTACTAACTTATGCTTCCAAGGCTATTAGGGCAACCAATATAAAAAAACAGTTTTTTCAACAATATACTAACTATTTGTCAGAAACAACGAGAAGGTTTCACTCTATGTTTAAAAAACACATGTCTTATTTATAAACCTACGTTACTGTATTTTTACAAGTTGTTAGTTTTTGTACTAAACTAATGTGTACCAAATTTCAAGTAAAAATATTGAATATATAAGGAGAAATAAATACATAGGTATATAAGAGATTGGCAACTGAGTGAGCTGAACCAATCACAGCTCGCGCATTTGTCTCTACCTACTACATAAAAACGTGGACACATTCTTGCGTAATGGGTAACCAATCTGTATTTCTACGTTGCCACACGTCACTAAAGTACAATTAATTCCATAATTTATGTGATTTTGATTTACGCTGATTTACGCCGATACGTAAATATTTAACTTTTGAATTAAAAAATATAGTTGGTATTTATGTAGGAACAAAGTCAAGAAAGGCCAGTAAATTTAAAGAAATGACATGAAATATATAAAGTAATTTAAAAAAGATATGCCTATAAACCATACGTCAAAATCATTAGGGTTAATATAATAAATTTATAATAATAATTATACTGTGACTTCATATGACTTCATTATAGAGGAGTTGCACTGGTAGAACTGCTGTTTCATGAAATACAACTAATTTAGAGAAATTACTAAATAGGAATAAGAGATTCATAGAAAACTTACGAATATTTGTGTAGACTAACCTAAATATGTTCACTATAGAGGTAAGTTTGCTACACCGGATTTCACTTTTCAGCGTGATTCACTATAAGGGAGTTCCACTGTACTTACTATACTTAATAAGTTAGTATTATTGAGTATGACTGAATGAGCATTAAGTATTTTTAAAGTTCCTCTCCAGTCTCCACTCCAATACGTAGTTTAAGTTGTTATTCTGAATTTTCTTCTGACCTCCGAATTTCATGCAAAGAAAAATTAAGACCAACTCTGTCGTCATAACAATGCAAGACAATGTATCTATATTAAAGTATCTAATTAAATAATTTTTAAGTTTTTACTATTAGTTTTCAATTTTTCATTAATATTACAACATTTTTGATTAATTCTATCTAGAGAACTGATGATATAAAAACTTTTTGCATTTTGTTTGAATATGAAAGTACTATAGATACCGTGTTATGCTATTCCTATACTCTATTTGCTTGCTTAACTTTTTCTTCTATTTAATATATTAGAAAGGTCAGACAGTGAAGATTACTGTAAATATTTCTCAAAGTTATTTATATTATAACTTATATACATATAATACCTATATATAAATTATAATCAATTCAATTTTAAAGCGAATAGCCGAATATTCGATCTTAAATTATCTGTTCAGCCTACCTACTTAGCCGTCAAAAGTTAGCTCATAATGCAGACTCCAGCTTGACGCCATGAAGGAGAAGAGGGTGGCTTTCTGCAAGAAGTACAAGGACTGGACCCCTGAGCAATGGCGGAAAGTAATGTTCAGTGATGAAAGTACTTTTAGGCTTCTCATGGCAGAGTCAAAGATAGTGCATAGTCCCACTACATGCTTCCTACTTCACTAAACTAGCTGATTCCATGCCAAAACGTCTTCAGATGGTCATTCAGTATAAGGGAAACCCTAGTAAATACTAGGAGAAGTAGTACATGTCATCAAATGCATAACACGTACCATTTTTTGCCTTTCATTTATCCTCAGTTTTCTTTTTGTAAATGTAAACTTTTTTTTGCGGCGACTGTACAATATGTCACATCTCTAATCATCTACATTTAACAGAAAGAGTTAGTAATTAAAAACCACAATGGAAGATGAAAAGCTCAATATTATTATTATATTTGAATTTATTGTAAATAGTTACACATAAATCATTTCATTTACAAAACATGAATGATAAAATAGAGATCATAATCTTAGTAATAACTGCATACAAGACATCCAATGTGATATAACATAGTTAGAAAGATCTGATTTGAATTAAAAATAATAATTAAATAAACATAATTTCAGATTATTAGATAAGTTACCTAGGCTGAATTACACTAACTAAACCTTCAAATTAGATGATCCTTTACTAACATTAACTAAATGTAATTACAACGACGAGGGTAAATCATGATATGATTAGCAGTAGGTACCATGAGTATGAAGATGAATTGGTACAGCTAAGCCAGTCTTCTTTTCTGCGTGGAGATGTAGAGCACATTGTTTCCTCGAATGAAGGCATCGCCATACTTGTTCTTCAACTGCCCCCCGACATACTCCTCACTCTGCTCCAAGGCGATGTTCATGTACCCGTCCAAACACGCCAACACACCTAGAAATGATGGAACTAGGTTTGAACAGATTTCCTGCAGTAGCTTCAACTGTCATAATTTTAATTTAATTTGGACAGAAAAATATAAATTTTTATTAGTAGACTTTTCCATATTTTATGTAAGATATATCCTTCTTTAGGATATAAATATAGCTACACCTTTAAAAGAAAAATTAGTTGAAGAGAAAAAGCTTAGATCATCTATTCTAAAAAAAATGTGATCACCGGTGGGTCACATCGCAGGAAACGTGATAAAAGTAGCTAATTAGTAAAGTGATACTTTAGGTTATCATTTTAATTTAAAGAAAGTTATACAGTTCTAACAAGTTTAAACTTGCTTAAGTAACGTTAAAATTAAAAACAAGGGACTGGAACACAAGCAGAAGTGACTGCACTCATTGATCAAAAAGAAAAATGAAGAGTCTACCTAACACAAAAATCTAAGACCTCGTAGTTGAAGAGCATAACCCTAGCTCTACCCTCTGAAACTGTAAGTAGCTAGCTTGAAAAAATGACAAAAAAAAAATAAAAATGGTATCTACCATTCACATCACAACAGTTTGGAATTCAACGGAAGACACTTTTTCTTTTAAATCCATGAAAATCATCATACGGAGAGATCCCCTCGTAATTACTTTTTACTAAAAAAAAAAGATTGCCAAGTTAGGTTGTAAGTTGCTCTTACAAGAATTAAAACGATGTGAAGATTCCAGAAGAATGTATGGAGGTAAGATTTAGAAATTGTTTATAGAAGAAATCGATAGAATAATATCTTGATAGTTAGTAGCATAGTTACATATTATTTACAAAGAATAATAATAATTTAATAAAATAAATTGATTATTTTCTGAAGATTGATAATGTTGCTACAAGGAGTTGCAATACAATGCACTTTTCCCCACCAATGTGAGAGACGTGACTTTAACTGACCTCTGTAATCCACACCAGAGTTGAGTTTCACCACCACTGGTCTGCCGATAATCTGCTGCAGGAACTCATTGGGGGTTTGTCTTCTTGACATGATGACTAATTGTTAGGACTAAATTAGGAAGATCTGCAATGCAGGAAATACTTTGTAAAGATTTCTTTACTTTAAAAGTAAGTCTCTTTAATGAAGTAACTATAACTACAAAACGAAACTAAATGCCTAAAATTAGTAGGCAGGAAATATGATTTTCAATTTATTGAACTTCAGTGGATTTGTAATTTACGTAATATTTGACAGAGCCAATGACTGTGCATTAACTTGGTATACATCTTATGATTAAGATTTATACTCAATTGAGTGTTCATGTTTCCAAGAGGAATTTTACACTCAAAAGTCGAGAAGGTTGAGCAGAGAATCATAAAAATCTTTAAAGTAGAGTTTAAATTACATTGTTGAAGACATTCAGTTTCTCTTAGAGAAAATTGACATAATAATGATAAAAATAGCGAGGGTCCCCATTTTCAATAGGTATCCATGATACCTCATACCTGGTATCACTCACTCCAATTAAAATAATGTTTCGTATGTGATCCTAGTTACTTCTTATTGAACATCGAACATGATTGACTTTCTTTGGTTACCATGTTCTCAAATTATTCTTAGGTTAGCTTCACACTTAAATAGGATTTTTTTCTCCAGCGATAAAAAAAACGCAAGCGCTAACACATTTCAAGAAGTTATTTTTACGCGGTGTTAAAAAAGTGTTAAGCAGGCCTTATGGACTAAAAAAAATACATCTTCTCAGTATTTAGACTTTGTTTATTTCTTTCTTATATTTCTACTCGTAACTAGGATACCGAGGGAGTGTCAGGAGTCCCTTAGTACAACAATATCTCATGCTACTAATTTAGTGTTATAAAACAAATATAAAGTTAGAAGTGGTATTTCTTGAGATTTCCCAATCCTACATTAAAATTAGAGACCCATTTTCTTCAAACAATGAATTTTTGATAAACAAATATTAAAACACTAGCTTCATTTGCAGAGGGTTAAATTTCAGTAAAAGTGCAAGATATTGTGTACTTCCTTGCGGTTATAATAAGGCTTAGTAAAAGGAGTATTTCTTCACATTTTTTATTATTACTCTTCCATTTCATGGCCAGAATCAGAGGAGACGTTTTCACTGTCAGAGCCAAAGATGTCCTCTTCATCGTCAGGGTAGTTAGAGGCGAGGTTTTCCATGTCTGTATCGTCACTCTCATTATCACTGTCCTTACTTAGCTCCTCCTTCTCTTCCTTTTCCTCATTCTTACTCTGCTCCTCCCTGTCTTTTCTCACTTCAGACTGCTTCATGAGGTACGCCAAAGTGTGCTGATTTTGCATACACCTGAAAAAAATAATAAAGCTTTAACTAAAGAATTAAGACAATTTTGATCTCTGAATCACAAAACAGTACCAGTGATACGCTTACGAAGTACCAGGAACTTCGTAAGCTACTGTATCTATGCAACATCTTATTGAAATGTTACATCTTTTTTTGAAAATGTTACTGTATCTATGCAACATCTTACGGAAATGTTACATCTTTTGGAAAATGTTACTGTATCTATGCTACATCTTTAGGAAAATTTATCTATGCTACTCTAACTAGTAGCTACTTCACTCACAGTTTTCCGATGGTAGAGTTGTGATAGTGCAGCACCCTTTGCAGGTGGTTAAGTGTTGTCATTATTTGGGGGGCCCTGCTCTTGAGGGCGGGGACATGAGCCTCTACAGTGAGTCTCGCCCACCGCGCGTACACCCCAAGATGATGAGTGTTCTCAATGCTTCGGGCTAGGAACTGGAGGAGCTTCTCAACATATAGCATGGGAAGACTTGGAACCAAAAGGGGCACTGTAACAGAAATGATGAATAAGAGTTTGAACAGCAATAGAGAAGTAAATTTATCACTAACAATATTCGGAATTTAAATTGAAGTAGGTTTTTCATACCTGTTCCAATGGGGATGGTCTCTACAGCTCTCTGTGTGACATTGTCGATGTTCAGACGCAAGGCAAACATGAGTGCCTCTGTCCACTCTTCCCTGTCCAGTTTGCGCTTGACTTGAGAGGGTGTGTTCTTGACTGTGGCTTCTAGGGGGTCAAACAACCAGTCTGTATCCTGAGAGTAAATCAGTAAACCCTCAGTGCAGCAAACCACGAAACTGCGACCTGAAAAAAGGGGGTTTGGTTTTAGTACTTGGGAATGAATTAAAGTGGACAAAAAATAAAAATAAAAGTGAAAAAAAAAATATAAAAAATAAAAAGTGAACAAAAAAATAAAAAATAAAAGGCGAAAAAAAAAAATACAATAAACTAAAAAAGAGAAAGTTATGAGGGCACATAGTAGATCCATCTTAATCTTAAGTGGACTTACCATAACTTTTCCTCTAGGTGCAGATTAGCGTAAAAAACAAGATGGTTTGAAGATGATCAAGAGAAAAAAAGTTGTTGGGTTAAAGTAATACACTATTGGCGTTAAACTCACCAGTGGCTGAAAAACTGATGTCTGTGACTCGTATCTGTGGATTGACATCTCTCAGTGACATGTCTCCTTTGCGCACACCAGGCAGTTTGATGCCTTTGTCTGTCGAGGTGTCGTTCTTATCAGTCCTCCTCTCTATTTGGTGCTTGTTGATGCCCTTCTTTGCCAACTTTTTATTGTTGTAAACCTCCTGCAGGGAAATGATCAGTTAATTCTCAAGATATATGCTATTAAAATAATAATAATTCTATTCACTAAAAATATGTTCTATTAAAAAGTGTGATCTACAAGACTACAACCAGAAATTGAAGTTAGAAATTTATTGATTCAAATAGCAGGCATAGCGGATATATTTGGAAATGAAAAAGATACTGAACCATTTTATTATTAATGTAAGAATTTCATTAAAATGTAAAAGTAGCCAGTTTCAACAATTACTGTCAAATGAGTCAATAACTCATTAATCAATGTTAATTAGTTCAATTAGTAAATAATCACTGGTAACATTTTTCTGTTGGTTTTCAATTCTTTTTACAGCCTAATTTGTTTTTATTATTTCACGCAATTATTGTATCTCACTTAATATCTGCCTGAAACGGATTTCCTCCTTACAGGCTTGATTAATAAGTTGCTGTATTGTTTAAAGTATTATTTGTATCTCTGTAAAAGATGTAACCTATTTTTTCAATAAAGATTATTCTTATTCAACTCTAAGCAACACTCACAAGCATGCCGTCAAAAGTTCTGTTCTCAGTGATTTGGTATTTCTTAGAGAGTAGTTGATAGGGCACATCATAGACACAGATGTGCTTACTAGAACCACCTCCTATGATCTCCAGGCCGTCACTGGAGTAGCACAGCGTCTCAAAGAATTTACTCTCCTTGTTCTTCTCCGCAGTGATTTCATCCGTACTATCCCTGAGAAGAGAAAGTTGCATAATTAATGATAATAAAATCAAAATGAAACTACCTAAGATGTTTGTACAAGTTTTTACAGAGCATTTTTTTACAATTGATTGACGTTTATTCATTTTACGAAATATCACAAGAAGGTAGGTAGGTAGGCTACAAATTATCCGTTGGTTTCATATCTTTTGTCACATAAGAAAAAGCGATATAATAATAATTTATTTTAATTGGTAACCATGATACCTGCCTTGCAGGTATCATGGTTACCAATTAAAATAAATAATAATTTTTTTTTTTTTTGTAGCTACGATTCTAAAGTCCCTTTAGAGTTCTATGTTAAATCAACTAATTAGGTACTTAACTACTCACCTGGAAAGTCCTAAATCAGTCCTGCCATCTATGGACGCTTCTTCAGTTCCTGTCTGCACATTGAAAAAGGTGATCTGTCCACCCATGGTACTGACAGCCAGCTGCTTGCCGTCTGGACGAATCTTTACACACAGACCTGAGTAGTGGAGCATATTGTTATTTAGAGCAACTTGTAGCTAACAACAGAAATAAAAACAGTACTAGGGTAAGTTCAGAGTTATCGGACAGTTCCACATTTTCGATAATGAAAGCAAAAGTAAATAGCTACTACCTAAAATAAATTAAAATAATAATGATTATCAATACTCTTTCTTCTCTTAGTCTATAATATTTTCTGGATCTATGATTTTAAAAGCATATTGTCAGAAGTTCACAAACCTAATATGGTAGCAATTTCTAGATGATCTTTATACCTATTAAGTTTGACTACTTTTTTCCAATAGTGATGAGCAAGTAACCATTTGTAAATATAGACCTAACTATCGCTTCTCACCATCAGTGTGCAGGCGAATTGTCTCCTTAGCCTGTGTGGTGTTGATGCTGTCCCACACCCTCACAGTCTGGTCCCAGGCAGTGGAAGCCAGTAGAGTGCTCCCAGGAATTGGGGAGAAGTCCAGACCACTAACCTGACCTGTGTGACCGTGCAGTACCTACATAGATAGAGAGGAACGTTAATTAGGCTTGGATTATATATATTCGAAAATGAAAAATATTAGTAGTGTCTTAAAAAACTAACAAATGTTAATCATTACGAAATAAAACTAGATAATAAATTAAATAGTCATAATTAGAGAATACTTAAGATCAGCATCATAATTGAACATGGCATAAAATTATTCTTGAAAATGATAGTCTGTTATTTATTTTACTTATATGAAGACATCAGTAAGTAGATACTGTGTGAGGCTGGATAAACATCACTAGAAATAAATGTCCTGGACTCTTGATTACTACTAAGTTATTAACCTCTAACAAGGTGCCTAGTTTCAGAGACCAAAGGTAGATTTCATGTTTTTCCTGCCCCCCGGCAGCGATTAGTTCACCGGAAGAGTCCACGGCAAGGCAGAGGAACTGGTCATTCTTTGGAGAAGTGAGCGTCTTGAAGTTACGGTAGCGGGTGAGATCAAAGGCTCTGACAGTACCTAAGAGTAATGTTCAAGTTATATAACTAAATTGAATAAGACCTTTATTTTTAAGTACATTTCACAAGGCCATGAAGGGTAAATTATGAATTATCGGTCAGTTTCACATCTTCAGTCATATAAAAAAAAAATGATATTATAATTGTTATTTATTTTTATTGGTATCCATACCAATAAAAATTAAATAACAATTATAATATCGTTTTTTTTTTATGACTGAAGATGTAAAACTAACCGAAAATTCATAATTTTCCCTAGCTACCTCGTATTAGTCTCAAGAGCAATGCATTTTTATTATGAATTCTAATAGCTACTATCTTTATTACATTCAGATTATTTTAATAGATAGTTTTTTGTAAGATATTACCATCACGAGATGAAGAGAGTATTGCTCTGCCAGACTGGGTAAAGGCAAGTCCTGTGATAGCTCCTTTGTGCTCAGTGAAGGTAACATAGCAGAAAGAGGAAACTGTTGACCACAGCTTTACTTTACCGTCATCACCACCACTAGCCAGGCATGAACCATCAGGGGCGTATGACACAACATTCATACTTCTGTTGTGACCCTGGCGAGAGAAAAGAACGAGTTAAAGTAGGTAACTATTACAATAACTGTAGATGAATATCATTTTAGGTGTAAACCTGTAATAGTTTTGTTAATATTGTGAAACACTTAAAATGTAGCTAACCTATTTACGGCAAATGTAAATAGTTAACTTTACACAAAAAGCTGCACATCAATATCATTCTTAATTATTTAAAGAAGGTCTGCTTCTTCAGGCAGAAGGCCTTTAAAAAAATAATTTAATATCAATAGAAACAGTTCAAATTTATTAACCACCCACAAATAGAATTATCAGTTTAGTCTTCACACGAATAGTTTGAGGTGTTATTTTATCGGGCTTATCTCACCTGTTGTTTCAGTACGTATGTCTCACTCTTCAGTTCATACACCAGCAGTTGTCCCATTGCTGATACTCCCAGAGCCACCCAGTCACCAGTGAAGTTCATACAGATGCTTGAGATTGGCTGAAAAGATAAGGTTTACTAATTAGAACAAAAATATATATAAATATATTAAGTTAGGGAATAAAAGCATGCTAGTTTGAAAGACTAGTCTAAGTTACGTTAATCATAAAGTTACACTATTTCATATATTTGTTACGCATAAAATAAAAACAGAGAAATGGGTTTTCGATTGCATTTTATATTAGATAGTTTTTTCTTCACAAATTCACAAGTGAGTGAATGTGGTGAATTGAAACTTGTAACTGTGTGGGAATAAGTACTCTAGCAAGTTAACTTAAGGAAAAAAAGTTCTATAGTAATTCATAGAGTTACTATATTCTATTCAAGGTTATATATCAGTTAATAATTAAATTTGAATGCGTTTTTAACTTTTTATAAAGACTAGGAGTTGAAACGATAATATTAGGATCAGGAAAATTATCTAGCAACAAGTAGCTAGTTTCTGATATTTAAAAGTTTGATTAGATTGAAGTAGACTATATTAATTTGTAACATCCTCTGATATTGTGAAATTGTCTTTATGTACTAATTCAAAGAAGTCACATTGAAGTACTTAATATAGTTAGGTAGACATTTAGATAATAGACTAGATAAATCACCTGTTTTGAAGCATTATAGGAGTGCAGTACTTCTAGATTTGAATCCAACACAGCAAAGTCTCCGGAGTTACACGCCACAACCAAAACTTGAGACAGCGGATGAAAGGAACTGGATGTAACTTTTAGGTAGGAGTTACGGTGAGCAATTTCAGGTTTTAAAACTTTATCCAGTGTGGGAGTGTCTGAACTCTCTTGTGCTTTGGTGTGTATTAAATTATTGACAAAACAACTCTTAGTACATCTAAAGTCTAGCCAGGTTCTGTCCTCAGGCTTTTTGTCTACCTCCATTTTTTCTTCTTCATCATCTTCATATGGATTTCCTTTACTTTTCTCTTCTAACTTTGATTTCTCAACAAGTTCATCAGGAGAAAGTGAACAGTTAAAATACATAATCTTAGAGCTCTTGCAAACGCTATACAAATTGTAACTTTTTGAATCAAAATATACTCCTTGGATTGGTAGACTGTTTCCACCCAAAGAAACGACCTGTCTGCCCAAATCCATGTGTTTGACTGGAAAAACACGTACCAGCATGTCATTAGAGCCGAAAGCAACAAGTCTGGAGTCAAAAGACCAGCTGATGCAGGTCACTTCAGCAGTTGCGACATCACAAACCTTTTCCGTTCTGAAGGGATTAAAGAGATCCATGTTTGAAATGCTGCACACACGTAAGGAATTGAGCTGTGAGAAGGCAAAGTATTTACCATCTGGACTGAATTTTATCGAGAGGATATTGGCTTTGTACATTTTGGAATTGAGTACACGCTTCTTGTGTATGCTGATCATATGCATAGAGCTTCTGTCTGTAGCAGCCATGAGAAGTGATCCATTAGGGGACAGTGCCATGGCTGTGAAGTTGCCTTTAACCTCCAGAGGCAAAGTGTACGAGGTGTTTTTGTGAAGATCATAGCAGGTGATTTTGTTGCCAACAGGAGCATAAATACAGTTTCCATCATTGGAGAAGAGAAGATCTCCTTTACGGTATACAGTACCAAGAAGATTTGAAAACTGAAAAATAAGAGGTAGCTATTTAATTACAGACAACAGTTATCCTATTATAAAAAATGAAAACAATTATGAATCATTATCATCATATTAAGAGCTAGTTATAAATAATAGAAACGCTTACCTTGTATTGATTACGCATTTTATTATTGATTAGATAGCTAAACTATCATACTATACTAAACTGAAATTAAATAAGGATAATTTTTACCTGAAAAAATGTAATACGCAATGTTAATTATAAAATAGCTGAAATTGATAATTTTCCTTTAATTGTAACTACTTGTAAAGTTATATCCTACAAATAACAAAAAGTGACAAATAATTGTGCTAAATTACCAGACTGTATTTCATGGTAAAAATAATATTCTGGCAAAGTCGGTGGATTTTTAGCTATTTATTCCTGTTACCATTAATTTTTGGTGGAAAATGGGTAAAACGTTGGTGGATCAGTGAAATTACTGGAAATTTATGGTGAATTTTTTCAGCTTTTTCAAAAAGTCAGTGGAATTTTGTGCATCAAAGACTGGCTAAGTATTTACCTCTGTGCTTTTTAGGCAAATAACATTAAAATGGCAAGTTTGCCGTTTGGTCATTATGAGCCCTTCAATTGCAAATGGTGAGAAATACCTAATTTTCTCTTTTTTCTCCTAAGCTGAAATGTTATCTTGGAGAGAATTTATGATAATTTGATTATAACTACAGGTTTAATAATTATGATATTGATCATAACTACTGGTTTACAGGTTTAAAAACCTGTAAGCTATAACTAAAAAGTGAATCCTTATGAAATAGTCTCAAGAGATACACATGCATCAGACATGAAGTATAAAGATGATTTGAAGTGTAAAATCTTCACTAGGAAGTCAAATTTTATCACAAGTAAAATAGTATGTCTCCTAAACTCTCCACTTGTCTCTCCATCTCTCACCAAAATTTCTCTCCAAAATGATCAAATTATAATTAATTTTCTCCAAAATAACATTGTAGCATACTAACTACTAAGCATAGGAGAAAATTGGATAATTCTCATTTCTCACCATTTGCAATTGAAGGGCTCAAAATAACTGTCACAAACTCACCATTAAAATGGCGAGTTTGGACATGCTTTATTACTTGGAATTTTATCTTCAAAGCATCTTAAATGTGGCGACCTCAGCCGACCTGGATCCATATTTTCATTAAACTGGCGACTTTCCTGTCACCCTTTGAAACATGGACTATTTTACTTGGATGCTATATTACCTGGAGCCTGAGTTAACAGTATTTGACTGTATTTCTGCAGAGTGCAGACCCAAGTAAAATAGTATGGCTCATAAAACCCTAACTCTACATTTGCCAGGTAATAAAGTCAGTGTGCAGAATATGGGAGATATTTGGGATATTTTTTCACTTCTGCAGAGACTGGTAAAGTGTTCATAGAGATCTCTTATTCTGTTCGCAGCAAAATTAATGTGAATATAGGGATTAATTTAGTTAGAAGTGTTCATACCAAAATTATTGTAAATATAGGAATTAATTTAAAATTATTTGTAGAGAATATCCCAAATATCTCACATATTCTGCAGACTGGAAATATGGATTCCAAGTCTGCAAATTTTTAATTAACATTTTCTGTGCAAACAATCCTAAAAAGTTAATTTTCTCCGATATATACATTAATTTTACTGAGAACAGAAGCCAAAATAGAGGATTTTTTGGAGAACAATTTACCAGTTCCTGCAGTCTGGGCCGATATTCTCTCCGAACAATTTTGAATTTATTCCTATATTTACATTAATTTTGCTACAAACAGAATAAGCAATCTTTATGAACACTTTTTACCAGTTCCTGGCTTCCTCCTTTCCTGCAGACTGGTGAATCTGCTGCGGAGAGAGAGAGAGTGAAAGAGTAACTCTTTCAGTCTATCTAAACCAGACTGTACTTCATGGTTAATTTTTCTCCTTTGAAAATAATATTCTGGCAAAGTCAGTGGATTTTTAGCTACTAATTCCTATAATACCATTAATTTTTGGAGGGGAAACTGGAAAAATGTTGGAGGACTGGACAAATTAATGAAAAATGTTAGCAGATATTACTCAGATTTTTGAAAAAGTCAGAGGAGTTCAGTGCACCAAATACAAACTGGATTTGCCAGTCTGCAAAAGATTAATGATAAATGGAGTTACCGACTGTACCTGAAGGCTGAATCTAATGTTTATACTACACAGTTTAATTCTTTGATTGAGATGTTTAATTTGCCATTTGGAATAGAAAATAAAATTAATCATAGAAAACTGTAATTATAATTTTATGGGGTATCTAACTATTGTAAACTTTCAGTCTGAGGTGACAAGGTGTAAATAAAAACTTATCAGTTAGCCGTTAGGTAGATGTAACGGGGGGCAACACCCTGCCAGGTCATTAAACAATCATGAAGTGTGCAGAACAACAAACTAAAGTAACAGTTATTTACATTGAGATCATTAATAGAAAGTACCAGTCTGCAGAAACTGGTAAAGTGTTTGTAGAGATCTCTTGTTTTGTTTGTAGCAAAATTAATGTAAATATAGGAATTAATTGAAAATTGTTCGGAGAGAATATCCCAAATATCTCCCATATTCTGCAGACTGGAGAAAGTAGAGGGTGCGCCGTTATGTGGAGCACCGCTGCCAGTCTGTATTTGGTGCACAAAATTCCACTGATTTTTTCAAAAAGCTGAAAAAATCCACCAGAAATTTCCAATAATTTGTCTGATCTACCAACATTTTCCCAATTTATCCACCAAAAATTAGTGGTAATATAGGAATAAATAGCTAAAAATCCATCAACTTCGCAAGAATATTATTTCCAAAGGACCAGTCTGTAGAATCTGTCTCTTCTCCCGTAGAGATTTTAATTTGAGAGAGAGCTACTCTCTGACTCTCAGCAGCAGCTTCAAAATCTCCCGCATCTAAATTAATGGTAACATAGGAATTAATTCAAGATATCCCGCAGAGATCTCCAATTTCTAAAATTCAATAAAAAACTCCCGCAGAGAGTCTTGGAAAAATGTTTCATATTCTGCAGACAGGCCAAAGGGGAAAAAATTCCACCGACATGTCGGTGGAATTTACCATGAAATACAGACTGGCGCCGCTGAGCAGCCGCGGCGCTCAGCTTCTAGATACTGTTGAAATATCTGGAGACTAACTGTGCATGCTCCATGTTTTAAAGTATGGACAAAGTCGCCAGTATATTGGCGACTTTTGAGGGGTTAAATAAATTGGAAAACCTGTAAATAACAAGTAAATCACTCCTAAAATAGTCACAAGAGATACACATGCATCAGGCATGAAGCATACCCCACACGACCGAGTAATAAAGCATGTCCAAACTTGCCATTTTAATGGCTAGTTTGTGACAGTAATTTTGAGCCCTTCAAATGCAAATGGCGAGTTTTTATCTATTTTTCTCCAATGCTACAATGTTATTTTGGAGAGAATTAATGATAATTTGATCATTTTGGAGAGAATTTGTTGAAATTAGGAGAGAGCTGAAGAGACAAATGGGGAGTTTAATCAGTTTATGAGACATACTATTTTACTTGGGCATACGGATGTTTCCAATTGTAAAATCTTCACTAGGAAGCCAAATTTCTCCTTTAAAGTATCTTAAATATGGCGACCTGCCATGTTTTCAAGTGTGGCAGGGAAGTCGCCAGTTTAGTGAGAAAACGGAGCCAGGTCGCCACATTTAAGATACTTTAAAGGAAAAATTAGACTTTCTAGTGAAGTTTTTACACTTGGAAACATCATTATGCTTCATTTCTGATGCATGTGCATCTCTTGAGATTATTTTGAGATTGATTTACTTGTTATTTACATGTTATTTAACTTATTCAACCCCTCAAATGTCGCCAATATACTGGCAACTTTGTCAATACTTTAAAACATGAGCAATCTGGATCCATTTTCTCACTAAACTGGCAACTTTCTTGCCACACTCTAAAACATGGTGCATGCCCAGTCTGCAGAATATGGAACATTTTTCCAAGACTCTCTGCGGGAGTTTTTGATTAAATTTTAGGAATTTGAGGTCTCTGCGGGAGATCTTGAATTAATTCCTATGTTACCATTAATTTAGCTGCGGGAGATTTTGAATTAATTCCTATGTTACCATTAGTTTAGCTGCGGGAGATTCTGAATCTGCTACTGAGAGTCAGAGAGTAACTGACTCTCAAATTAAAATCTCTGTGGGAGAAGACCAGTCTGTAGAATATGGAACATTTTTCCAAAACTCTCTGCGGGAGTTTTTGATTGAATTTTTAGAAATTGCCAAGTAATAAAGCATGTCCAAACTCGCCATTTTAATGGCGAGTTTGTGACAGTTATTTTGAGTCATTCAATTGCAAATGGCGAGTTTTGTCCATTTTTCTCCTATGCTACAATGTTATTTAATATTTTGGAGAGAATTTATGAAAATTTGATCATTTTGGAGAGAATTTGTTGAATTTTGGAGAGAGCTGGAGAGACAAATGGCGAGTTTATGAGACATACTATTTCACTTGGAGAAATTGGAGATCTCTGCGGGAGATCTTGAATTAATTCCTATGTTACCAACTTACCATTAATTTAGCTGCGGGAGATTCTGAATTAATTCCTATATTACCATTAATTTAGCTGCGGGAGATTCTGAATCTGCTACTAGCCTACTGAGAGTCAGAGAGTAGCTCTCTCTCAAATTAAAATCTCTGCGGGAGAAGAGACACATTCTGCAGACTGGGGAGAAGAGACATATTCTGCAGACTGGGTGCATGCTTTGCAGACATGATATTTGAATGTATTTTACTGAGAAGTTGAGAACAGAAGCCAAAATAGAGGATTTCCTCAATTTCTTTGAGAATAGTTTACCAGTTACTGCAGTGCCATTCTGATTCTGGATGGTAGTCAATAGCCCCTAATCAAAAATGAAAATCTTTGGAATCGAGACAAATTGTCCTAAAAAAAATTAAATAATATCTTGGAGAGTCGGAGACCTGTACCTAATTCCTAAATATTATTCCAATTATTGTTTATATTGCTTAAGCAAGTAAATATAAAGGACCCTGGTCCGTCATCTTCATTATCCTTTACTTGCTCCAGTCTCAATCTCCCGGCCTGATCACAATTCACATGATGGATGATTGTTGAGCACATGGACATGGAAGCATATTGATTTACTATGCATGGAAGTACCCTACTAATTGAGCATCAGTCATCACTCCAAGTTCAATGGAACCAGTTGAACATCAATGCAAGTTTACAAAATGCAAAGTATATAAACAATATTAGTTCCCAAATTCAAACAAAGAACAATAACAACCACATAGTTAAATAATAAACTGCCTAACAAAAATTACAAACTTATCAAGCGGTAATTTGATAACAACATCCAGAACTGACTGCTTATCATTCAGCTTGAAAACTTTTAAATTTCAGCACATAGTAGTACGAAAATCTGTCACTACCTAAATGAATACTATATTTTTTTGGACGAAACGCAAAGTACTCAGAATTGAAAAGATATATATATAATTTAACCTATTCTCAATTTGTGTAGCTGACTGAACCCATAGCTTATATACACTGTAATAATAATAGTCTTTAAGCATTGGACTGAACCATACACGTAAAATTTCTGCATACGATGATAATTTCAGGCATGAGGAGAATACTGAATCTTCGGTAGTTTCTTCTAAAATGAAATTGTTTCTGCAAACGCAAAATGCATATAAATGCACTTACCGCGAGCAGCATATAGCCACAAGCCTACAAAATAATTAAGTAGTAGATTTCAAACTTAACACACTAGGAAATAATGACAAATTATGATCACGTGGATGATTGAGGGAGGGAGAGTCTATAACTATTTAAATATAACATGTTGCACAATAATTATATTATGTTCTGCAATGTTAGGAGTCCTGAAATCACTGTATTTACAGATAAAATAGGGTCGTTATTAAATCAGATACGTTTAATCGAATGTCTGATATATGGTGCTGTTTAAATTAGTTTTTGGTTGTTGACAACGAATTTTCACAAAATGATAGTGTTTATTTACAAATTTGCAATTCTTAATGGGCATTGAAATTTAAATGAATATATACTAAAACTAATAAACAATATCAATTTGAAGTATCAGAACAACAAATTATTCGTTCAAAAATGGTACATCAACATTAGAAACAATGGCAAAACTCTTAACCAAGGTCAAAAGTAGCAGAAATATTTTGAGGTAAAGTATGATGACCGCCAGTATTAAATTTCTACTTCTTTTTCATGAAAGATTTCTGCAATTTAAATACAGGAAAATGAATTAATTCGGACAAATTAATTTATTTACAAATTCTAAGCCTATTATCTATTGATTTGTGCATTTGTTTTGCAGTATTTCTTGAAAGCTGAAAATTGTTGCGGGTCCATAATAGCGATGACTTTTGTATTGTTAGTATTTTCATCAAATTTCTCCTCTGAAATATCAGCAATATTCCTTAGGATTCTGAAAAGAAGTTTCGACTTAGATATAATTACAATTCCGCGTAAAATAATGAATACAAATTACAATTTAAAATCGACAGAAATTATATCACTATCCTAACTATTATTGAAGCTAAAGGAGTTGTAAACCTGTGAATAAACTTTTTCTTCCTTAATTAGGGTCATTAATTATAGAATTAATAACGTATTGAAATAGATACGAATGATAATGTTTAGTAGCTACAAAGAATTTGATTTTATTGAAAGTTGGCAGAAAATAAATATGTAGGTGTAGCTACAAGACACTGATGCTAAGTTGGATCACAACGTCTCCTTATACAGGGCCGTAAACACAGTGTTTTTCAAGTCTTTCCACCAGACATTCTTCTAAGCTCCTCCTACTATATACACGAGACTCTTGAATAATAAGAAAAAACTATATAATTAATATTCTATTTTAGTTGATATCCATGATACCATGAGGAGCTTAGCAAAAAGTTTGGTGGAAAGACTTGAAAAACCCTACGTGTGTACGACCCTCTAGTATGATACAAACTGTGTACCTGACATGGTCCCCTCCTGTAGGTAGTGTAAATCTGAACACCTTCTTCTCAGTCACCCTCAGTATCTGTTGTTCTATAGCGTGAGCAGCAGTTAGTAAACCTGTCAGAGAATGTCTTCTTAAACATCGTCACGATCAAATTATTGAAAATAAAGAGGTGGGATAGGTTTTCACTAGAGTTCAAAGGACGGCAGTAAAATCGCACCGTGATTAACTTCAATTATCACAATGGGGTAACGTTGCGCACAGTAAAACTACTTGATGTAAAAAATGTTCAAAATATGCCAAAAAGGGACACAAACACCAGTGCCAGCTCTCAAGAAGATTGAGAGAAAAATGAAGAGGTGAAATCATTGTACTTACCTTACCAAAAATATCCGAGACCTCTAGTGGAAAAACATAAACCTATATAGAGAACTTTGAGTAGAATTACACAAACTAAAAGGACTTACCATCTTTATTCTTTGCAGACACTACAATACTAGGCACTTTCAAGAAATCTTCACGTATTATTCTGAGTCTTTCCCCCTCACTACTGTGCAAGTCATCGTCTGCCATCAATTTAGCCACAGCTGCAAAGTGGCCTTCACGGCAGTAGAACCCCCTAACGAGTTCATCATCACTTAAATAAGACGCTCCTGTTTCTTCATCAAAAGAAGGCTTGGTTTCTACATCAGCATTTTCATCGGATTGAACGGACTCTACCGCGTTCTCTTTTACAGATGAATCTGTAGTAATTATACGATGTATGAGTTATATTTTGTTCTTTAATCAGCACACTACTATATTTTATTTTCGAAAATAAAATACTATCCTATAACTCATCACCTAATCTCTCTCATTTCTTTAATTGACAAACTATATTTCATTTTCGATTATAAAAGAACATCCTATAAATCATCACCGTGTCTCTTGAAATTCTCCATTAGGTCCACTTTATTATCCAGTGTGATGATAGGTGTACTGGGTGAGAGATTTATACTATAAAGGGCAGACATGACGGTGGCGTGCTGCATTAATCTGTCTGGATGACTGAGGTCTCTGACGTGAATCACTACATCCTAAAAATAACACACTGTTAATAAACTACCTATAAAATGGCACTAACAATCACAGTGAAATTGGTGATCACAAAATATATTCATTATTTGATGCAGATAATCTTAATACACGTAGAAAATCATATTGATATTCTAATAATGCACCTTGCATATATTGTATTATTGTTATGATAACGGTTATTCCATTTTAGCCTTTCTGTTATTATTCTGCATTTCATGTTGCCAGTAGTGTATCCGATGTGACAGCGAGAGGCGTCTTGTTTATCCTCTCCTGTGCATTCGTTTGTTTGTTTGTATAACATACTCTTTTTCGTTCAAAGGAATACAAGTTAATAGTTACTTGTGTGTTTCAATCATTTCCTCAACACTAGTGAAACCGAAATTATTCAATAGGTTATGGACCCAGGTTCTACGCTGAAGTGGATTGTTATTTAATTCTACGCCAGAAAGTTACCTACCGACCTAGCTGAGTTACGAGAGTCAGTTTGACGCCATCTTGTATCCAGAGCAGTGTGAGGAATTTGATTGTAATATTGTTCTTCGGTAAAATGGAGAGAAACAATATTATTCCTTTGAACGAAAGGAATTTTCCTACATGGAAAATTCAAATGAAAATGCATTTGATCGGTAATGATCTATTTGGCATTGTAAATGGAACTGAAGTGGCACCCAGTTCTGAAGGGGAGTCTGCGCCGGCGCACAAGAAGTTCTGCGCGCGCAGAGACAAAGCGTTGGCAACAATTGTTCTGGCTGTTGACCCAAGCCTGCTATATCTACTTGGTGACCCAACTGATCCTACGGTTGTTTGGAATCAGTTAACTGGTATATTTCAAAAGAAAACATGGGCCAACAAATTAAGATTGCGGAGAAAATTGTATTCTATGAGGCTACAGTCTGGCTGTAGTTTACAGGAGCATCTTAAGGAATTTGTTGAGTTGTTTTCTGAGATGGCAGTTATTGGTGACGTCATGGAAGAGGAGGATCGAGTTATTTGTTTGCTTGCAACGTTACCAGAGCGGTACTCAATTCTTGTTACTGCATTGGAAGCTTCTGAAAAAGTTCCTTCTTGGGACACTGTAACTGAGAGGCTCCTGCATGAGGAGAATAAGCTAACTGAGAAGAAAGAGAGTTCTTCAGGTGCTGCTGCATTAGTGTCCAAGCCACAAGAGTTCCAGAGATTCAAGAAAACTATGAAGTGTTTTGAATGTGGAAAAATTGGACACTTGAAGAAGAACTGCAGAGTATTCTTAGATAAGTGTAAGAAATCAAAAGGAGGTGAATCTAATTATTCTAATATTAAAGCTAATATTTCTAAATCAGATCAAGATGAGGTTACATTTATTGCTTCTTGTTATTCTTGTGTTAGTGATAAAATGAAGTGGATTATTGATTCTGGTGCTAGTCAGCATATGACAAATGATAAAGATAGCTATTTAGAATTGAAATCCTTGTCTGAGCCTTTGCATGTACAAATAGGAGATGGTAGATTACTTGAAGCTAAAGGCATAGGTAATGTAAATTTAAGATTGAATTTACCAAATGGTAAAATTAATAACTGTATAGTTAAAGATGTCCTTTTCATTCCTGATTTGTCATGTAACCTTTTAAGTGTTAACAAGTTAGGTGAAGGAGGTAAAATTATTACTTTTAGTGATAAGGGATGTGAGATTCTAAATAGACATAATGATTTACTTGCTGTAGGAGATAGAATTGGAAATTTATATTATTTGGGTTCTAGTAATAAGATTAATAATATAACTTCTAAGAAACTTGAGGTCACAGCATTAATTGGGAATAAAAATAATGAACAGAGTAGCTTGTGGCATAAGAGATATTGTCATCTAGGGTATGATAATTTGCAAAAGCTAGTCAGTAAAAGTCTAGTAACTGGTCTTGATTGCCAATTTACTGGTGAGAAAGAATTTTGTTCTAATTGTTGTGATGGAAAGAATCATAGGAGTCCATTTCCAACATTTGAAAGTCAAAACATTCAGAGAAAACCCTTAGAGTTAATTCATTCTGATATTTGTGGCAAGATTTCTCCAGCGTCTATTGGTGGAGCTAATTACTTCTTAACGTTCACTGATGAAGCCACTAAATATTCTTGGGTATATTTTTTGAAATCCAAGGATGAATGTTTTGAAAAGTTCAAGGATTGGAAGACTCTTGTGGAAAAGCAGTTAGATAAAACTGTTAAAATTCTCAGAACCGATAACGGAGGAGAATATGTATCTAATCAGTTTGAGAATTTCTTAAAAGATTCAGGAATCAAACATGAGAAAACGGTCCCTAAGACGCCAGAACAAAATGCTGTGGCTGAACGTTTAAATAGGTCTTTAGTTGAGAGTGTAAGATGCATGTTGTCTGATTCATTATTACCAAAAACCTTTTGGGCTGAAGCACTTGCTACTGCTGTTTATGTTAAGAATAGGAGCCCAGCAGCATCTTTGAAAGATTTGACTCCTTATGAAGCATTGTTAAACTTAAAGCCTTCTGTGAAACACTTTAAAACATTTGGAAGCATTTGTTATGCACATATTCCTAAAGACGAGAGACAAAAGTTGGATCCTAAATCAAATAAATGTGTTTTTGTTGGATACTCGTCTGAAAGTAAAGCATATAGAGTATTTAACTTGAAGAAACAAAGAACTGTGCTTAGTAGAGACATTGTTGTAAATGAGAAAGAAAGATTAAATTCAGAAAAGGAGTCAAATATTTCAAGTCATGATAGAAATACAACTGTAGGTATTCCTATTACTAATTTTGATGTTATCTCTAGTGAAGTAGACAATGATGTATGTGATAATACTAATGTAAGAAGATCAGTTAGAGCTAGGAAGGATGTAGACCGATATGGTGAATGGGTTTATATGTCCAATAGCTTAAGTGATCCTTCTACTGTAGATGAGGCTCTAAATTCACCTGATTGTAAGTTTTGGGAGGAGGCAATGAATAAAGAAATGTCTTCTATTAGGGAAAATAATGTCTGGACTCTTGAAAAACTTCCTAGTGATAAGAAAGTCATTAAATGTAAATGGGTTTTCAAAAGGAAAATAGCGAGTGATGGTACCTTAAGTACATACAAAGCTCGACTTGTTGCTCAGGGCTTCACCCAGAAACATGGAGATAATTATGATGAGACATTTGCACCCGTAGTTAGGTTTGAATCTGTTAGAACTCTCCTTGCTTTGGCTGCAGAAAATGATATTCTATTGCATCAAATGGACGTTTCTTGTGCGTTCTTGAATGGTGAGTTGGAAGAAGAAATTTATCTCTCCCAACCACCTGGCTTTGTAGTTGATGGCAAGGAAAACATGTTCTGCAAATTAAACAAAAGCTTGTATGGTTTGAAACAGAGTCCACGTTGTTGGAATACAGCATTAGATACCTTTCTTAGAAAAATAGGATTTTCACAGAGTTCAAGTGATTCATGCATTTATGTAAAAGGTAGTGGTGATAATTTTTGTATTGTAGCTGTGTATGTGGATGACCTGATAATTGGCTGTAAATCTAATTGTGTAATCAATGAAGTGAAATCATGCTTGAGCAAGCGCTTTCATATGAAAGATTTAGGGGTTTTGAATTACTTCTTGGGAGTAAACATTGAGCAAAGTCCTAGTAAAGGTTTGATTTTCATCAACCAGTCAAATTTTGTGAAGTCTTTGTTAACAAGGTTCAACTTTGAAAATGCTAAGCCTGTAAAAACACCAATTGACATGTCATCCAAACCTGTAATTTCTGATGATAAATATTGTGATAAAGCATTGTACCAATCTATTGTAGGGTCCTTGTTGTATCTTTCTTTGAAGACTAGGCCTGATATTGTCTTTGCTGTAAGTAATGCAGCCAGACATTGCTCTTCTCCTTCTGAGTATAACTTAATGTGTGTGAAGAGAATTCTTCGCTATTTGAGTGGTACAATAGATTATGGTATTTTGTATTCTAAACAATCTTCTTCTTATTGTGAAGGATATTCGGACTCAGATTGGGCAGGAGATGTTAAAGATAGAAAATCTACATCTGGCTATTGCTTCGCCATGAATGGAGGACTGATTTCATGGAAATCCTCCAAACAGAAATGTGTATCCCTGTCCACTGCTGAGGCCGAAAATGTTGCACTAGCTGCCTGTACTCAGGAAGCTATTTGGCTTATCCAATTGTTTGATAATTTGAATTATTATAATCACATGCCTCTTGTGATTAATGAGGATAATCAAGCTGCAATTGCTATTGCAAACAATCCAAAAGATCATCCTAAGACTAAACATATTTCTATCAAATACCATTTCATTAGGGATAAGATTACAACTAAAGAGATTACTCTAAAATATTGTCCTACAGATTTAATGATTGCTGACATCTTTACCAAAGGGTTGCCAGCTGATAAATTTATAAATTTAAGGTCTATGTGTGGAATGATTTCTCATTCTCAATATATGTCAATGTGAAAAGGAGTATTGATATTCTAATAATGCACCTTGCATTATTAGAATATCAATAAATCATTATATACATATGTATATCATAAGGGTCTTATGCTCATTTACAGAAAAAAAATTATGGTATCTATATATATTTAAAAACTAATCACTGTAGAAAATTGGAAAACAACAGTATCCTCGAGAAAAAAAAGGGATATTATTCAATAATCTTGGAGTTAAATTCTTAAATATAGCTACATGAGAATTTTTAAAATCTTTGAGATAATCATTCAGATATTCTAATACTTTTAAGATGCACCTTGAGAGAGAATTTTTCATACAGCAATTAACTGCAAAACACTAATTGTTGAAGCATTAAATTTTTACCCACCGCATTGGCAGCGTCTTGCAAGGTGGCATTAAAAGAGGCTACTAGAGCAGTAGGAAGGTCCTGAATGAAGCCCACAGTGTCAAGCATGAGCACTTTCACACCCCATGGCAGTTTGGCAGCGTGAGCTGTGACATCTAAAGTGGCAAACAACTGATTCTTGCCCTCCAAATTGGAGTCACCGGAGAGGGAGCTAATCAGGGTGGTTTTGCCTGCAAAAATTAACAAGAAAATATTAGAGCAAAGTAGTGAAAAGGTAGAGATTCTGAAGCACCTGATTTCACGGCTTACCAATGACTTAATGTAAAATAATGAATATGAATAACACTACATATAGGATTGTGACAATTGTTCTAGAACAATTGAAGATTGTAAAGGAACCTACATAGTGTTCAATATAAAAAAATTGGATTTTTACTATTGTACAAAAGAACGGTCAGCACCACTGGACTATAATTTGTGAAAGGTCGCAATACATTTAATATTTCTTTGAACAAATTGGTATTATTGGTATCTACTTCCATTTTGTGGAGGCATAAATTTGTATTGTTCTGCTCCCGTTTCGACAATTAGAGTAGTACTTGATATGCCTTATTATTCCTGTATATTTTCGATGGCACCGTATATTCAAAGATATTTAAAGGACCGTACACACGTAGGGTTTTTTAAGTCTTTCCACCACACTTTTTGCTAAGCTCCTCCTACTTTTTCCACGAGAATATAAGAAAAAATGATATATTTATTATTTATTTTAGTTGGTATCCATGATACATACAGGTATCATGGATGCTAACTAAAATAAATAATAATTATATCGTTTTTTCTTATATTCTCGTGCCAAAAGTAGGAGGAGCGTAGCAAAAAAACGGCCCTTAAGTTGATTATTCTCACCAGCATTAGTGTAGCCCACCACAGCTACAGAAGGCAAGCTCTGCCTCTCTCTGTTTCTCCTCACATTCTCTCTGTGCCGCGCTAACTTTCTCAACTGGGTCTGCAGTCTGCGTATCTTTTCATCCAGAAAAGTTTTCTCGGATTCGTGAGAAACGCGAGACCTGAACAGAAGATGTGTAAGAATTGAGAGTCTCAAGATGTGAAGAAAACAACCACCAATCTTAGCATTAAATAAAAATCATAGCATTAAATAAAAATCATAGCATTAAATAAAAATGATAGCATTAAATAAAAAGCATAGCATTAAATTAAAATAACAGTATCAAATAAAAATCATAGAATTAATCAAAAAAATATGAAATAAAAAACATAGTATCAAATAAAAATGACAGTACTACATAAAAACCATGGTATTAAAAATAAAAGGCTAAGGAATAAAGTGATGTCATTTTGATATTTGCATTGAAAACAAAAAAGTAGAAGAAGATTGGGTAGCTATATGATTTATTCGAGTTAATAATATTATGACAAATATTTTCTAGTAGCTACTTAATACATATTATCCAATTATCTAAATTTAACCTATCAGTTGAATATTTCAAGGATTTTAAATTAACTATTTTTAGTTAAATGGAAAACAACAAAAAGTTTTCAGTTATAGAGCTGTTGATTCAGTCTGAACAAAAAATATTAAGTGCATCTCAATCTTATCCTTACTAGGGTAAGTTCCCAGTTATTGAACAATTCCACATCATTAATCATACTAAAGTATGTAATTGGACAATTTCATTGGCATTCAAAATACTGGGAGGTAGCAAAGCATGGATACCTATTAAACTAAAAGTTAAAAAATAATAATTTAATACTTTTTCTTAGTGTTCGAAAAAGGGGACTGGTCCCATAACTCAGAAGTTAACCTACTAGAGAATTCTTTTATGGAAACTCAATCTAAATAATATTTATATCTAGTCTATCTGTTAGAAGAGTAGCTGCCATAAAAATTTCTTTAAACAATTCCAACACAAAGCCACTTAAATGATGAGATTATAGACATTTGATACTAACTTGATATAAGGCAGTTCGGCCAAGGCAACCTGCAGCTTAGCCTCGGCAGTTTTAGCGTGCTGGTGAAAAATGGAGAGAACCAACCAGTATCTGTCTATAACTCTGCACCCAAAGACTTCCTCCAAATTTCTGAAATGAAACCCTACTTTATTATTATTCGAAAGTAATTCATATGAATCCATAACCAATATATAGTGGAATATACAACTATCTATATATAAAAAACATTGATCAAAGTTTATAGAATGTGGATGATGGAAAGAAATGAAGCTTCTACCTGCTTAATTATGAAACAGACTACTGTAAATTAAAGATTGGCAAGTAGGTAGGTAATTGTTTTGGATGCATTAGATATTTTAGTAAAAATTGATTTCATTATAGCAATTACCGTATTTGATCGATTCTCAGAAAATCAACACTGACAAAGACAGTGGACAAATTTTGAAGGCTCTTTACTTTTACTGCCAGTTTTTCAACCTGGCCAGGACCAAACAGATGATGAGATGACTGGTTTCTTATCTTCACTATATCCTAAAAAATGAAACAAATAATTAAATAAATAGTAAAAGGATATTTTTATGATTAAAAATGAAAAAGCAGAACAACTGAATATGTCTATACATACTTTAAGAACATTTATTACTAACATTAAACTCCAAGATGACAATATATTCTACATACATTTCAATACAAATTAGAATATTAGAAAGGCAATAAACGAACGCTCTTGGATGAGAGAATCATTCAGAAATATACATTTCATTTAAAAAATAAGGAACAGACCTTTCCAACAACATTGACATTCTTGAGAGAGTTCACTAGAGCACAGGCCTCATCAAGTAACAGTTTATCCGAGGTAACAGATTTTTTCATAGGGCCCCACTTGACCCACGGCAAAATGACGTAGACGTCCCCATCTAAAGTAACATTGGAAACAACTCCAGCAGAGAATCCTGTAGCATCAGTTACTAGCTTTGAGTAATCAGCATCATCTAAAGAAAATTCAGAATCCTCTTCTGAAGATATGAAATCTGAATCTGGCCTATTTGTAGGCGTAACACGTCCTCTGTGATCAGGAAAACATCTCTTTCCATATATTCTGCCTTTAAATGCACTACTTGCTAATTTAAATGTCCTGCTGTTAATCAAATTGATATTTGTCTTCTTAATGCAAATTGAAGTACTGTTTGAATAGTGTAAATTTCCTAAACTAAACAGTTGGTAACATGATGGAGAACATCTCCATTTATGAAAGAATCTAATCATAGTTTGTTGACTTAATAGCTTTGTCAAATAGATAATTGTGGTAAATTCAAAAGTTTAGTCTGAATCTGTCGATGGGGTTAAGTGTGATTGTTTTCCTTCTGCCACCATCCACGCTGACTGACACTCCTTGCACTTATCCAGAGATATTTTGTAAGCGACAGCAGAAGCAGTTAAGCAGGACACCAATATCTTGCCGCTGTTACTGTAAGGTAATCTTATTGGTATGTAATGTTGGAGGGCGTAAGTACCAGCAGCACCTGAAAGTTACAATACATGTGAGTAGGTAAAAATTTGGTCTATGTTATAATAGGTTAAAATCAAAGCAATCTTACTAAATCCAAATCCAGCTAATCCTGAGGAATAAGCCCGAATAACACACTCCATATAATTTCCAATAAAAGGATGTTTTTCTTGGTACTCGTCTAGAATTCGCTCTTTTTTTCTATCCATCGAGATTCGAGTGTAACTATTTAATGAAAAAGTTTAATAATGAATACCTACTGATGAACTGTTGAGCAAATATCAATCTGGAAAAGTTAAATTAAATAAATGGACAATTATATATATTATTAATATATAGCAACCTAAAATGAGAGGATAATATTTTAGATAAAAAGTAGAATTGTGACTGTGACACAGTGACTATAACTATAAAGACTGAAGTCTTGAGTATAAAGTAGCTATTAATCTATTGTAAATTGTTATATATAATTTGTGTTTATAAGTAGGTAGCTTAGAGGTATGGCAGGTAAGTCAAAAGTGTAGTGAAAAAATGAATTATTCTTCAAGTTTGGTGAACCATGAATCCAGGTGACCACAACATTGAAGATATTTAAAAAAAATCTCAGAAACTTGACTAAGGTCAAGCAGGTAAATTATGGCACACTAAATAACTGAGTATCTGTGGCCTCTAACAACTGTAAAACAACAGAAACATCATAGCTTCAAAACACTTGTTAAAAAGTTAAATTAATAAATTATACTATTAATATATTATAGCATGCACTTCATTTGATAGCTATGCAACATTTTAATCTAATTTCAGTTCATAATGTTTTACAGTTTAAGAGACTCTCTTGACACTTGAGAAGGCCGCAAGTAAAAATTAAAGGGCCACAATGTTGAAATTTTAGTTAAATGTATTACACACTCGTTATATGTTTAATATTAATTTCCTGTTAGACTAGCTCAGCTATATTAAATTACCTATTGTTTCAATAACCATGTATTACTTTTAATGAGAAACGGACGTAAGGTCTAAAGTCGATCACACTTCCGTCGAGGGTTAAATACCACTGCTTGTAGTTTCTGAAGGCAGTCGGTTCTTGACATTACTCTGTGAGAGATGTGTTCCACTCATCTCTCAATAGACTTCTAATTGTATAACATATTTACTCTTTAAATAAACTCTATGTCTTAACGTTGGTAACCCACTGTTATTTAACCTAATTCTAACAGGTTATGGGCCCAGTGAACGATAAGAGTTTATAAATCAAATTATGTTTAAAAACAAATTAGAAGTTTATAACAGTAATAAAAACGAAGTGCAGTGAAAAAGTGTTAACCTATATGAAACATATCACTCGAACGCTTGCGTAAGCATATCATGTTAACGCGCTAATGAGGTCAATTATAATGATTGCTCTAGCAAAAAATGCACTTGTTTTATAATATAATTATTTAGTATTTGTGCGGAAGAGGTGTCAAGAGAGGTCACAAATTACCTTTAAATCTGTGACCTTATCCTTTGGTAAACAGTCTTTCAACAAAAGGTTCTAGCGAACTAAGACTTGTGTTGCTGTTCCAATTAAATATTAATAATTATATTCAGTGAAGTTATTCTTATGAATTAGAATAATTTTAAAACATCAAATTCAGTTAAACAGTAAATCAATTTAACTGCTGTGGTTGTTTATGTTTGTTAAAGTATTGAATGATAATAAATACTTTCAACAAAAGGTTCTTGCGAACTAAGACTTGTGTTGCTGTTCCAATTGAATATTAATAATTATATTCAGTTATTCTTATGAATTAGAATAATGTTAAAACATCAATTCAGTTAAACAGTAAATCAATTTAACTGCATTGCTTGTTTATGTTTGTTAAGTATTGAACGATAATAAATACTTTGAAAACATGTCTTCAAATAAGTTACAGGGGATTGTTCCCCTAGACGTAAATAATTACCCTACATGGAGGATACAAATGAAGATGTATCTCTTACGAGAGAAACTGATGGATTTTGCTGATGGATCTAAACCAGTTCCAATTGATTCAGCTTCAACTGAGGCGAAGAATGCCTATGCTAATAATTATAATAAGGCTCTGGCAGATATAGTACTATCTATTTCACCGGATCAATTGTACTTAGTTGGACAACCGACGGATCCACACGCTGTCTGGACTACCCTTCAAGAAACGTTTCAGAAAAACACGTGGGCTAACAAATTTCGTCTGAAGAAAAAGCTCTACAATCTAAAATTGAAGTCTCCTGAACTACTCGACTTTCATTTGAAGGAACTAACTGAAGTTTTTCAAGAGCTTGCCTTGTTAAATCAAGTGATCAGTGAAGAGGATAAAGTTATATGTCTTCTGTCATCACTACCAGGGCCGTTTGAAGTGCTTGTCACCGCACTTGAAGCTCAGACAGACATCCCTAACTGGATTACCGTAGCTGACACACTCCAGAGAGAAGCTGAAAAATTGAGTATTAAATCCAATAATGCATTAGCATTATCCAATACTCAGAATTATGCTGGAGTAAATAAACAGTCCATCATTTGCCATTTCTGCAATAAGATGGGACACCTGAAAAAAGACTGCTTTAAATTTAAAAGGTCTTCTCAAACTAACAGAACTCAAAACCAGCCAAATGTTGTAAATGTAAGTCATATAGAACTAAATCACACAATGTATGCTAATGATATCGCTCTTTGTAACAAATATGCCGACAGTAATATTTGGATAATAGATTCAGGCTCTTCATCACACATGAGTGGTGATAAAAATTTATGTAAAGATTTTGCAAATATTAGCAAACCTATCAATGTTAAAGTAGGAAATGGAGATGTCTTACAAGCTATTTCACTAGGAAATGTTTCTGTTATTGTGAATATACCAGGTGGTGGAAGTAGAACATGTAAAATAAATGATGTACTATATGTGCCAAATCTAGCTTTTAATCTACTATCAGTGTCAAAAATGACAAGTAATAATAAATCTATTATTTTTGAAGATGATAAATGTAAAATTTTGAACGAAAATAAAGAGTTAATGGCTGAGGCTAACTGTGTTGGTCAACTCTATTATCTTAATACTTTAGTTCATAAAGCTGCAGTAACTGTTGATCAAAATAAATTAAACATTCTATGGCACAGAAGGCTCGGTCATATAGGTAAAGATAACTTGACTAAATTGATCCGAACTAAATCAGTTAATGGTCTGGATAGTAAATTAAAAGCTATAGAAGGCGTGTGTGAACACTGCTGTAATGGGAAAATGCATAAAATACCTTTTTCTACAAGCATTAAGAAAAATTGTAAACCTCTTGATTTAATCCACACAGATGTCTGTGGGAAAATTACTCCCACTTCCAGGGGTAATAATTCATATTTTCTGACCTTTATTGATCATGCTACTCGATACTCCTGGATATATGTTATTGCACATAAGAGTGATGTGTTTCAGAAGTTTTTGGAATGGAAAGCTATGGTTGAAAATATTTATGAAAGGAAAATTAAAACCTTGCAGTCAGATAATGGAGGAGAATATACCTCAAATAAGTTTGAATCATATTTACGAAATGAAGGTATAATTCACCAGAAATCCATTCCTAAAACTCCTGAACAAAATGGGTTAGCTGAAAGATTTAATAGAACTATTATGGAAAAAGTTAGATGTAGCTATGTTATCTGATTCAGGAATTGATAAGGAATTCTGGGGTGAAGCACTATATACTGCAAATTATCTAAATAATAGATGCATTAATTCATTTTTAGTAAATAAAACTCCATATGAAGCTTTAAATCTTAGAAAACCCAACATCGGTCATATAAAAGTTTTTGGATGCACAGGGTACGCACATATTTCTCGAGAGGAAAGATCAAAGTTAGAATATAAAGCTACCAAATGTCTGTTTATTGGCTATGGCACAGTTACTAAAGGGTATAAGATGTATGATGTTGAATCTAAAAGAATCTTCTTTTCCAGGAATGTAACCTTTGATGAATCAATTTCATCTAAGATTGAGAGCCCTCAACTGAGTGAGACTCCTACCTCTCCACTGGTGTTCCATTCAGAAGATTCAGAACCTGCTGGACCTGAGAATCAACCTCCTGACGATAATCCTCCAATAATCCTCCCTGAGGCGCAACCTGTACCAGCTATCAGTCCTAATGAGGATCTTAGACGATCGTCTAGAATTCGTCGAGCTCCTATTAGATATGGTAGTTGGGAGTATGATCATTTTGAGGAGAAGGAGGAGGGTTTATTAGTCAATGGGAATATCAATATCGAACCTAGGTCGGTATCTGAGGCTCTTAATAGCGGTTCTGAATCCTCTAAATGGAAACATGCCATGGAGAGGGAATTAAATGCTTTTGAGAAACATAAAGTTTTTGAACTCGTAAAACCTACCTCAGATTTAAATATAATTAAATCTAAATGGGTGTTTAAAAGAAAAAAGGGATCTGATGGTAGAGTGGTTTCATATAAAGCTAGATTAGTCGCTCAGGTTTTTTTACAGAGACCTGGAATCGACTATGATGAAATTTTTGCTCCTGTAGTGAGATTTGAATCGGTGCGAACCATGTTATCTTTAGCAGCTAACCAAAAATTATTTGTACATCACTTGGATGTCAATTCTGCCTTTTTGAATGGGGATCTTAAAGAAAATGTTTATATTAGACAGCCTCCTGGCTATGCTATTCCAGGAAAAGAAGATTTAGTATGTAAACTTAATAAATCTATGTATGGATTAAAACAATCACCCAAATGTTGGAATGATGCGTTGGATGCATATCTTAAATCCTTAGGATTTATTCAGTCCTCTTGTGACTCTTGTATATATGTTAAATTAATCAATAACTCTCCATGCTTCATTTCTGTGTATGTAGATGATATTATTGTAGCATGTATGAACTATGATGATCTGACTAAAATCAAGATTGATTTAAGTGCTAAATTTGAGATGAAAGACTTAGGAAAATTATCCTTTTTTTTAGTCATAAAAATCGTACAAGACGAAAATAAAATAGCCCTAAATCAATCTTCACTTGTCAACGAGTTATTAGATAGATTTGAATTCAATAATTGCAAACCTATTTCAACCCCTGCTGATGTTAATTCCCATTTGGAACCAACTACTGATGAGTGTGAACTAGTAGACAAAACTAAATATCAGTCAGCTGTAGGTGCCTTACTGTATCTATCTACTAAAACTAGACCGGACATAACTTATGCAGTTGGAAATGTCTAAATTTTGTTCCAATCCAAACACTAAGCACTGGTCTGCAATTAAGAGAATATTTAGATACCTAAAGGGCACACCGGATCTTGGCATTACATATGGTAATGAAGATTCTGAGTTGATAGGTTATTCTGATGCCGACTGGGCAGGAAACAGAGTTGATAGGAAAAGTACTTCTGGCCAATGCTTTATGTTAAATAATTCCATTATTTCTTGGCGCTCTGTGAAACAGTCATGTGTTGCTTTATCAACAGCTGAAGCTGAATATGTTTCCCTCTCTGGAGCCTCCCAAGAAGCTGTATTTCTAAATAAATTACTATTAGATCTTAAAGTACCAAATAAGAATCCTATAGTTTTGTTTGAGGATAATCAGTCAGCTATTTGTATTGCTAAAAATGCAAAAAATCATCCTAGATCAAAACACATTGATATTAAATTTCATTACATTAGAGATCTTGTTGCTTCAAACACAATTAAACTTGTGTATTGCCCCAGCGAAACTATGCTCGCTGACATATTCACTAAACCGTTGCCTATTGATAGATTTACCAAATTAGTTGAATTAATAGGCATGAAAAATATATAATGTCGTGTGAGGAGGAGTGTTGAAATTTTAGTTAAATGTATTACACACTCGTTATATGTTTAATATTAATTTCCTGTTAGACTAGCTCAGCTATATTAAATTACCTATTGTTTCAATAACCATGTATTACTTTTAATGAGAAACGGACGTAAGGTCTAAAGTCGATCACACTTCCGTCGAGGGTTAAATACCACTGCTTGTAGTTTCTGAAGGCAGTCGGTTCTTGACATTACTCTGTGAGAGATGTGTTCCACTCATCTCTCAATAGACTTCTAATTGTATAACATATTTACTCTTTAAATAAACTCTATGTCTTAACGTTGTTAACCCACTGTTATTTAATCTAATTCTAACACACAATTTACCTGCGTGACCCTATATTTACTAATACATGTAATGATGTATTTTACTGAGAACGGAAGCCAAAATGGAATTATGGAGAATTTCTTGAAGAACATTTCAGCAGTTCCTGCAGTCTGGCTATAGCATAGTGAAATTAAATGAACCAATCAATTACTGTATGTACAAGTCTGTATTTGGTGCATAAAATCCTACCGACTTTTTCAAAAAGCTGAAAAAATCCATTAACAATTTTTAATAATTTTCCCAATATATCTAACAAAAATTAATGGTAAATTGGTAACATAGGAATAAATAGCTAGAAATCCACCAACTTTGATGGAATATTATTTAAAAAAGAAATTTTTTTGCCGACGGCTAAGTTAAATAGTATGTCTCATAAACTCGCCATTTTGTCTCTCCAGCTCTCTCCAAAATTCAACAAATTCACTCCAAAATGATCAAATTATCATTAATTCTCTCCAAAATAACATTGTAGCATAGGAGAAAAATAGATAAAACTCGCCATTTGCAAATAAATTGCAATTGAAGGGCTCAAAATAACAGTCACAAAATCGCCATTAAAATGGCGAGTTTGGACATGCTTTATTTAAGTTTATTACTTGGGCCGACGGACCAACGGTGACAACTGACAAGTTGAACGTTTGTGGAATTTACCATGAAATAAATATAATAATATTATTGAAATACAATCTGGTGTATCACTGTATGCGTCACGCATGATACGTATCTAAAAGTTGAGCGGCGCACCATGTTTTAAAGTATGGTCAAAGTCGCCAGTATATTGGCGACTTTTGAAGGGTTAAATAAGTTGGAAAACTTGTAAATAACAAGAAAAACACTCATAAAATAGTCTCAAAAGATACACATGCATCAGGCATGAAGCATAAGCCATAAGGATGTTTCCAAGTGCAAAATCTTTACTAGGAAGCCAAATTTCTCTTTTAAAGTATCTTGAATGTGGCGACCTGGATCCATTTTCTCACTAAACTGGCGACTTCCCTGCCACACTTTAAAACATGGGCAGCGCACCACACTGTGACCACAGTACGGCGCCCATGTTTCAGAGGCTGGAAAATTTTAATTTGTAAGCCAATTTTTGAGCCAAAATTTCAGAAAAAATCTGAGCCAAGACAATTTGGCTAATTTTATGAAGATTTCAAGCCAAAATTACCATGGGAACATAGGAATTAATTATTAATTCAAAATTTAAAGCCAATTAGACATAGGTATCTGAGATTTGTCCATTTCAAATCTAAGCAAATTAATTGGTTTTAACTGACATACTCTTATACCCAGTCGCAGTCTGCAGAATATGGAACATTTTTCCAAGACTCTCTGCTTGACTTTTTGATTGAATTTTAGAAATTGGAGATCTCTGCAGTCTGCGGGAGTTCTTGAATTAATTCCCCAGACTGCAGGAACTGGTAAAGTGTTCTCCAAGAAATCCTCCATTTTGGCTTCTGTTCTCAGTAAAATACATCTAAATATAGGAGGAAATTAAGGATTGTTCGCACAGAAAATGTTAAAAATGTCGCATATTCTGCAGACTGGTTAATTCCCATGTTACCATTAATTTAGCTGCGGGAGATTTTGAAATAATTCCTATGTTACCATTAATTTAGCTGCAGGAGATTCTGAATCTGCTACTGAGAGTCAGAGAGTAACTCCCTCTCAAATAAAATCTCTGCGGGACGGGAGAAGAGACACATTCTGCAGACTGGTCTTATACATGGTACGGTGCACCACTGTACATTCTATTAGATAGGTAATTTGAAAGAAGATTAATGACTTAGGTATGGAGACTGTGGAGTGAATTTGATAATTGTTGTAGGCTATCAAATTTATGACTGACGCCTGACGGTACTTGAATCCGATGTTTATACAGACTATACTACATAGTTTAATTCTTTGATTGAGATGTTCAATTTGGAATAAAAAATAAAATTTGTGTCAAAAATATTTGTGTTAAAAATATTTGTGTCAAAAATATTTGTGTCAAAAATATTTGTGTCAAAAATATTTAGGTATATATGTCAAAAATATTTGTGTCAAATAAATTTGTGTTGAAAAAATATTGGGTTATTAAGTAATAAGATATCGATTATCTGAGCGTAACACATGTATTATGTAGCGTCGGACCGGGTGGCTTTGCGCATTTTCCGCATACTTTGATTTTACGAAAAAACTAGAGAAGTCAGCAATCTGATTTTTTGTGTGCAGATAGATGAAGGGTAGACCTAGGTGCTCACCAAGTTTCAACTCTTTAAGTTCAATAGAAAAAAAGTTATCATCGAAAAACTGTGCGCAAAGATCGTGGGGATAAACCGGGTGAATTTTGCGCAATTACCGGGTGTACTTGCGCACTGCGCAAATTCACCCAATGTGAAACTACGCAGTGCGCAAGTTCATCCTGTATAAACTGTGCATAGAAAATCTAACCCTGATATGCTATGCAACTGCCGTGAATCTGCCCCAATCTTCTATGCAACTGCCCCAATCTGCTGTGCAATTGCAGTGAGGCTGATGTGGAATTGCTGTGAGTCTGCTGTGGAATTGCCGTGAGTTTGCTGTGGAATTGCCGTGAGTCTGCTGTGGAATTGCCGTGAGTCTTCTGTGGAATTGCCGTGAGTCTGCTGTGGTATTGCCGTGAGTCTGCTGTGGTATTGCCGTGAGTCTGCTGTGGTATTGCCGTGAGTCTGCTGTGGTATTGCCGTGAGTCTGCTGTGGTATTGCCGTTAGTCTGCTGTGGTATTGCCGTGAGTCTGCTGTGGTATTGCCGTTAGTCTGCTGTGGAATTGCCGTGAGTCTGCTGTGGAATTGCCGTGAGTCTGCTGTGGAATTGCCGTGAGTCTGCTGTGGAATTGCCGTGAGTCTGCTGTGGAATTGCCGTGAGTCTGCTGTGGAATTGCCGTGAGTCTGCTGTGGTATTGCCGTGAGTCTGCTGTGGTATTGCCGTGAGTCTGCTATGGAATTGCCGTGAGTCTGCTGTGGTATTGCCGTGAGTCTGCTATGGAATTGCCGTGAGGCTGCTGTGGAATTGCCGTGAGGCTGCTGTGGAATTGCCGTGAGGCTGCTGTGGAATTGCCGTGAGGCTGCTGTGGAATTGCCGTGAGTCTGCTGTGGAATTGCCGTGAGTCTGCTGTGGAATTGCCGTGAGTCTGCTATGGAATTGCCGTGAGTCTGCTGTGGAATTGCCGTGAGTCTGCTGTGGAATTGCCGTGAGTCTGCTGTGGAATTGCCGTGAGTCTGCTGTGGAATTGCCGTGAGTCTGCTGTGGTATTGCCGTGAGTCTGCTGTGGCATTGCCGTGAGTCTGCTGTGGCATTGCCGTGAGTCTGCTGTGGTATTGCCGTGAGTCTGCTGTGGTATTGCCGTGAGTCTGCTGTGGTATTGCCGTGAGTCTGCTGTGGTATTGCCGTGAGTCTGCTGTGGTATTGCCGTGAGTCTGCTGTGGTATTGCCGTGAGTCTGCTGTGGAATTGCCGTGAGGCTGCTGTGGAATTGCCGTGAGGCTGCTGTGGAATTGCCGTGAGGCTGCTGTGGAATTGCCGTGAGGCTGCTGTGGAATTGCCGTGAGGCTGCTGTGGAATTGCCGTGATTCTGCTGTGGAATTGCCGTGAGGGCGAGGCTGCTGTGCAACTGCCGTGAGTCTGCTGTGCAACTGCCGTGAGGCTGCTGTGCAACTGCCGTGAGTCTGCTGTGCAACTGTCGTGAGTCTGCTGTGCAACTGCCGTGAGGCTGCTGTGAAATTGCCGTGATATAGGAGTATCGGGGATGAATATCACATGTTTATTAATGAATAAGAGCTCTTTAACTTTATTAATAAATGTGCGCAAGTCCACCCGTGAATTAAAATATTCCCAGGGTGATGTTGCGCATCTAGTATATTGGTTATATCTCAATAATTTATAATTATTATTAAAATCATCTTACATGACGTTAATCTGCAGTAAATTATGCGTATCCAACGTAAATTGCAATCAAATTGGAGCATAATTATCAACACTACAGCATAGTTCGCGGAGATTCGATTCTAGTCCAAAATAATTATTTTGCCATAAAAAACATAGGTCTCTGTTTGAACACTTAGTATCTATACTTAATCTCTTACGATTTTCGTGAAATTTATGCACTAGGGGGTTTAAGAGCTGCTCTTTCCAATGGTGTTGTCAGATTTAAAATATTTTCACGCATTCACCGTCAATTACCGATGCGCAACTTCACCCGGAATGTTGAAGTGCGCAAAGCCACCCGGTCTGACGCTATACTACATTTAAACTAACGAACGAACAAGCAGTCCTCAGACAGTCAGACTCCAAAATGATGAAATAAATCTTTGTAAATACAGTAAATTAACATAATAAAATAAACATAGTTGAACATACCAGTTTCTTCAAAAATAAGCCTAAATTATCTTGGCACAGAAATTTTGACTCTAAAATTGACTTACAGTTTGCCAGTCGACAATATCTGAAATATGGAATAACTTACCTAGTTACATAACTAAGTTTCAATTTTATCAAAGAGTAGTACATGGTACAATATAAATATTTTGATAATTAACCACCTATTACCTAACCTCTAGTTAAGCTGTTAAATGTCAGTTATTCCTATATCAAAAATAAAATGTTTTTGATTAATTATTGTTCAGCACCTAACCTTCAGTTAATCAGTTCAGGCTTCAGCTTCAAGTTAGTGATTTTGGTGCCTAGAAAAAAAAGGATTTTTCCCGTTTTCCGACTCCCGACAAATTTATTTTAAATTAATTTATTCTTATGTACTTTTGTCCATAGAAACCAAAAATCATATTCGTTTTTTTCTGTAAAAACTAAAACTGTTTGAGATATGATGGTTTTAAGTTATTATTTAATTCCTATATATATTACTGAATGATTGAGAACTTTGAAAAATCTCGTGCTTTCACGCTTTTTGGCCAATTTTGGTCAAAGATAGCCGTAATGTACCTAGTTTAATTATTCTACTGCACACTTCATGATTGATTAAAAGGGGTGGGGGTGGAGGGGGGGCAGCACGCTCTCCATCACACACATATCAGCAGGATACAGCAAGATATAAGAACATAATCAGGTATAGTACCTAGCAGACGACACAAAAATATGACGTCACCACAACAACACATTCCTTGTTTGTGACCGAGCGGCTCATAATTCCTCGTATTTGCATGTTAATTTCGAGAAGTTTGAAGTCATTTTATAGGGGTTTAGTGCAAAAGAAAAGCGAAAATGGCGATTGAACCTTAAAGTTGAATATATAGATATAATTCAGGTGTGTTTTTATTGTTCATTTCTTTAACTTATCTATAAAAAATAGGGTCTTGAAAATATGCTACATAGGAGCCTAAACTAGTGCTAGTTAACTGCTAAATTGTAGTTCCTATGAATAACAAATAAGGAAAAAAATAATGGAAATACAATTTAACCAATGCCTAGTTAGTAATTGATAAGAAAAAATTCAATTTAAAAGTGATTAAGTTTAAGTTGGTTTTTCCATGTTTCAAAGTGCGGTCAGAGTCGCCATTTTGAGTCATCCGGTGGTCACGTCAAACTATAGATTCAATCAGCTGATTACCATACCCTATGTTACTGTATCCTGGGATACAGTAACATAGGGTATGGTAATCAGCTGATAGAATCTATAGTTTGACGTGACCACCGGATGACTGGAAATGGCGACTCTGACCACACTTTGAAATATGCATGGGAAAACCTACTTAAACTTAGCACTTCTAAATTTAATTTTTTTTCTGATCAATTACTAACTAGGCATTGGTTAAATTGTATTCCATTATTTTTTTCCTTATTTGTTATTCATAGGAACTACAATTTAGCAGTTAACTAGCACTACTTTACGCTCCTAGGTAGCATATTTTCAAGACCCTATTTCTTATAGATAAGTTAATTAAAGAAATTAACAATAAAAACACACCTGAATTATATCTATATATTCAACTTTGAGGTTCAATCGCCATTTTCGCTTTTCTTTTGTACGAAACCCTTATAAAATGACTTCAAACTTCTCGATATTAACATGCAAATACGAGGAATTATGGGCCGCTCGGTCACAAACAAGGAATGTGTTGTTGTGGTGACGTCATATTTTTGTGTCGTCTGCTAGGTACTATACCCGATTATGTTCCTGTACCGTGCATATCAGTATTGAAGTAATAAATATAAAATATCACGGAAACTGGAAAAACCTATTCGATATATGTATTTCAGTCTGTCCCACGCGGGATTTCACTCGTCTGTCCCACGTCTTAAATCCCACTAACATCCCGTACGTCTTTCCCACGTGATGTCCCTCTCTGTCCCACGCGGGATGTCCCTCTCTGTCCCACGTGGGATGTCCCTCTCTGTCAAACGCAGGATGTCCCTCTCTGTCCCTCGTCTGTTTTACGCAGTAAAAAGTACGCGGGATGTCCCTCTCTGTCCCACGCGGGATATCCTTCTCTAGCTGTCTCACGCTGGATGTTCCTCTCTGTCCCACGCGGGATGTCCCTCTCTGTCCCAGGTCTGTCCCACGTGGGATGTCACTTTCTGTCCCACGCGGGATATCCCTCTCTGTCCCACGTGGGATGTGTCGATCCCTCTCTGTCCCACACGGGATGTCCCTCTCTGCTCCACGTCTGTCCCACGCGGGAAGTCTCTCTCTGTCCCTCGTCTGTTAATTTACGCGGGATGTCCCACGTCTGTCCCACGCGGGATATCCCTCTCTGTCCCACGCGGGATATCCCTCTCTGTCCCACGCGGGATGTCCCTCTCTGTCCCTCGTCTGTTTTATGCGGGAAAAAGTTATATATTGGGTCGTGGTGTAAATCTTAATGGTAAAAATATCGATACATATTGCAGCATGTTCATTCTCAAGCTTTATTTACGTATCATAACTAGGTAGGTATTCATAAACACTAGTAGATATAACTAGGTAGCTGTTGATAAACAGTTGTAGGTATCTAGGTAGGGATTGATGAACACTACCTAGTAGGTAATTAGGTAGGTATTGATAAACACTGGTAGGTATCTAGGTAGGTATTGACAAACTGTTATAGGCAACTAGGTAAGCATTTATAAACACTAGTAGATAACTAGGTAGGTATTGACAAACAGTTGTAGGTAACTAGGTAGGTATTGATGAACACTAGTAGGTAACTAGTTAGGTATTGATGAGCACTAGTAGGTAACTAGGTATAGCTAGGTATTGATCAATATTTAGTAGGTAACTAGGTAGGTATTGATAAACACTGGTAGGCATTGACAAACAGTTGTAGGTAACTAGGTTGGAATTGATAAACACTAATAGATAACTAGGTAGGTATTGACAAACAGTTGTAAGTAACTAGGTATTATTTATGAGCACTAGTATAGGTAACTAGATAGGTATTGATGAACACTAGTAGGTAACTAAATAGGTTTTGATTAACACTAGTAGGAAACTAGGTAGGTATTGATGAATACTAGTAGGTAACTAGGACCTAGATTGGTATTTATAAACAGTTGTAGGCAACTAGGTAGGCATTGATAAACACCAGTAGGTAACTAGTTAGGTATTGTCAAACAGTTGTAGGTATCTAAGTAGGTACTGATAAATACTACGTAATAGGTAACTAGGTAAGTAGTGATAACCACCAGTAGGTACTAGATTGGTATTGATGAACAGTTGTAGGTTACTAGGTAGTTAATGATGAACACTAGTAGGTAACTAGATAGGTATAAGGTAGTGATACCACCAGTAGGTAACTATAATCTATAGGTAAGATTAATTAACAGTAATAGGTAATTACTAATTAGGTAGTTCATAACATTAATTAACATTATTAATACAAATATTAAAAAATAACTTAAGAGGATGGTTCAGTGGTAGCGTCGCCGACTTCAATAGTACATCACACCACATTCCTGAGTTCGATTCCCGATATCACCACTACATATCTTTCTCCATTTCTTCCCATTTAATTTGTATGTAACAATATTGTAATATTAAAATAATTGATATACAGCCAAATGTACATATATATATATATACAATATATGCAATATAGTAAGAAAGTGCAATAATGATTAGTGTGATCTTTTTTATTTCTTATACATACTTATATACCCCAATTAACCGAAGTAGTTTGAGCAGAAGGGAGATATATGTCCCCCTTGCAGATGGAGACATCCACACTCAGTCCCACGTCTTGCAGAGGGGGACATCCGCACTCTGCCCCACGTCTTGCAGAGGGGGACATCCACACTCTGTCCCACGTCTTGCAGAGGGGGACATTCGCACTCTGTCTCACGTCTTGCAGAGGGGTACATCCGCACTCTGTCCCACGTCTTGCAGAGGGGGACATCTACACTCTGTCCCACGTCTTGAATCCCTCTATAGCGAGGGACATCTGCACTCTGTCCCACGTGGGTCCCACGTCTTGAAAACGGAGTGGGGTAAGACATGGGATATGTGGATGTCCCCCTCTGTCAGAGAGGGACAAGACGTGGGATCAGACGTCTTGCAGAGGGGGACCCCTGTGCAAATGAAGAAGGTTAGACGTCTGATTTCCCCTTCACCACGTCTTAAATCCCTCTATAGTGAGCGAGGAGTATCAGACGTCTTAAGACGTGGGACAAACAGCTTTTGGTTAGCTGGGTAGCGGATACAACAAACTATATTGCAGTTTTATGTAAAAAAGTATAATGTTTCAGTAGCTTATTCCAATAAAATCACGAGTTTCTTTCAAAATTCTCAATCCTTCAGTAATATATAGGAAGTAGATAACGTTAAACCTTCATATCTCAAAAAATATGTATTAGTTTCTACAAAAAGCTCGTTGAATTTCGGATTCTATGGACAAAAATACATAAAAATAATAATTTAAATTAAATTTGGTGGGGGTCGTCAAATGGGAGAGACCCGAATAAAATACGAGATTGTTTTGTGTTTCCTCATTCGTTGACATATTTCATATTAATATATAATATAGTGTCGTTTAGCATTAACACTTCTATGATTTTGCTCATAGAAAACTTATTGTACCTACTAGGTATATTTTTTTAGGGAAACTGTTTTATTTTTGGGACTGAATTAATAACTCACTTTAGTACTTTCCTGTTAGGTATTTGCCCACAACTTCTTATTTAAGCTACAGGTAAAGCTCGTACAACGACAAAATACGTAGCATAGTAAATACCCAGTAAACAATACAATGTTGGCCCAATTCAGAACGAAACTCTGGGCCAACGCTGTCATGCCGGTCTCAGTATTGGGCCAGCAAAGGTCCGACGTTGGCCCACCTCAAGGATGTCCACCGGCTTTGAACAGTATAACCACGTATAAACGACTTATTGGTACCGGCGATACTTATCGTTGCCGGTGTAGTGCTAGTGTTGCATTGGGCTAGTGCAAATCATACGTTTTGTCAACTCACTCACCCAGTTTTAGAAAATGACTTCTAAATGTCTCATGAATAATTTATAAATGTCTTATTAATGAATTATAAACTTGTTATTAATACATAATGTGGCCGATGTCATGTCAGTCTACGGTCAATGCTATTTTATATCAGATGCGTATTACGTGCCATACAGAGCACGTGAAGACATTAGTTACTTCTCGTGTTCTCACAATGTAGTAACCGTCCTATAAATACATCTTATATAGCAAAAAAAGGGGGAAACAATATACATTAATATAACAGCTACCTATTTAAACTCAAACATATATTATTTTATCTACGCTAATTTAATCAAATAATAATATTTTAATTTAAAATTGAATAGAAAGTATAATTTACAACCTGAATAACTATTTCAATCGGAAAAACAACTTTTTATACTAAATATATGAATTTACTAGCGGCCAGGCTCATTTGTAGGAAAATAAATAAATAAAGGGATAAGATAAATATTGAAGGGATAACAGTCATAAACACGTCCATTTTTTTACCAAATTGCTGACAAATGGCTACTATTCCAAATATATACTTAATTGAGGTATTAATTTGTCTATTCGGTGTGATAAATGTTGAGATAGATCGTTTGTACCTATTTCCTCTGATTGTCTGGCGATAACTGACAAATAGAACCGGTAGACCGGTATAATAAATATACTGGTACATCAAAAAATCACTGGATTGGTTAACCAGTGTTTCCCTTCAATAGGCCAGTGCTGCTTTGCAACCGTTGGCCCAATGTCGTTTACCATACATTGGCCCAGTGTGCAATAGCATTGGCATGCCAATGCCCGATCGTGCCGTTACTTTGCCAATGTTTACCGACGTAGGCCCGATAGTACAATGATATCAGGGTAAATAAAGAAGTATATACTTCTCTATTTCTTCACTATGGTCTATGATATATTCTCTATATATTTACTATGATATTTACTATGACTATAAAGATCCAGCGTTCGCTGTAAGATCACATAATTTCTTCATGCAATTATGCATGAGCTTTGTACGTTTTCTATAATAGCATTTCAAAGAAACGCTAGTGAAGGTGAACTATCTTAGATAGTTCAACGACTTTTTTATAATATTTATATAACTTACTCATTTAAATGTACGAAATAATAAGGTAAGTAAAATTTTACAAATAAATTAGCAAGTAAGTAGATATATGAATTAGGTACAAAAATATAGGATAGCTACACCTCTTTAATTTCTATAGAGCTTTTCTAATCAAAGAAAAACCATAGGATAAGAGAAACAAAATTAAATTATTGAAAAACAATACGTTAAGTGTTCATTGTAAATTGTAATACATCTGAATATAATCAATGTAAGACTAGATACGTACTTGGTAGACCATTAAAATGTAAAAAGTCATTGTAGGAGCTGCATGACCCTTATACCATATATTTTTTTCCTTTGTAGAAGGTACGTGTCCGTTCAAAGATTAACCGTACTATATTAGTCATAACTTATACCGTGTACAGTGAACCACCCTGATTAGTGGAGTCCTGAGAGATGAAGTACCCTCTATAATGAATGTATATTTTTTAGTGAAAATATTTTGTGTAGAGATTAGATTGCATAATATTTAATATATCTAACTACAACACATTTAAGAAATCGTTAAATTGATAAAGACATATAGAATCTATAAATCTAACAGGGAGTACAGCAAAACCTCGTAGTAGACCAGAGTTACGTTCCAAGTTTGTTTGGTCTAGTAAGAAACTCACTTTATTAGTTTCCTACTAGACCAACATCGTTTTCTCTAAAAGTAAAGCGGTACTCGATAGCTCTATTTTTGTTTAATTATGATAGCTTCAATGCCAAATTAATGGTGACTAAAATACTAATTTTGAAGAGAAACATATTTAGAAACAGTATAATTTTTTTTGCCTCAATTAAAATGAATATAATAGTTTTTTTTCAATTAAATTATCATATTATGAAATTAGAATAATCTTCACTGTATCTAGTTTTCTATAACTTTTCGCATCAATTTTTTTTAGCACAGACTCTACCATCAAATCTGAAACCTATTCTGCCTTATGTTTTATCCTAAAAACAGCATAAATAAATATAATACATTAATCAAATTAGAGATTTATCTTTAAAACAATACGTATTGTATTGATTACTCCTTGTAATATTTACACTAGAATAACGGTCAGGTGACAAAAATTGTGTTTTGTCTAGTACGAGGTTTTTTCGGGTCTTTCCCAGAATAGCGGCCAAAATATTTATTAATTTATTAGAGACACAATATTCAATAGGAATTACCTGCATCTGTAATACATATCGGTTATCATTATCATATTGGTTATCATCATCATATTGGTAATCATCATCATATTGGTTATCATCATCATATTGGTTATCATCATCATATTGGTTATCATTATCATATTGGTAATCATTGTCATATTGGTTATCATTATCATATTGGTTATCATTATCATATTGGTAATCATCATCATATTGGTTATCATCATCATATTGGTTATCATTATCATATTGGTAATCATTATCATATTGGTAATCATCATCATATTGGTTATCATC